>NKZY01000764.1:0-373349 GCA_002374555.1 Metschnikowia mauinuiana | reverse complement strand
CCCCCCCTTTCCATCCATCAAATTCCAAGAAACCAATATTTTTCCGAGAGCTCCTCGGAAAATTTCAGGAATTAGGTTTCAATTTACACTTTCATTATGCCAACGGCCGAGCTTTCAGTGAACAATGCCGTGGTGAGCTATTTCTAGAAGCTAAAACGGCAATAATGCTCCACAAGGCAATTCAAAACAGGCCCTATTTTCATGTTCACGTCCAAGAAAACAATGCCAAGATCTCGAACGCATTGTGTCAGCCACGGAATCAGGAGATGAGGCGAGGCACTAAAAACGAACGAAGTTCCGCTGAAATTCCGACAAAATTTCGCGGAAATTCCACTGCAGGATTTGTAATGCTCGAGGCCAGCCTCGGTCGTATATAGTTGCAGCAGATCCCACACATACACTCGCCACTATTAACTGATATGCTAGCAAACTCCGGCTCGCTTTCTGTTGCCCCAGAAAGGCGAGTGCATGTATCGGCCAACAATTTAGGCGTTGCTGTGACCTCCAAGGATACGGAGTCGGGCATCTTTAAGATCTTGGACTCTGTCTCGTTTGACTTGCCCAAGAACAATATGATGGCCATAATGGGTGGCTCTGGTGCAGGAAAAACCACCCTATTGAACGTTTTGGCCCAAAGAACCAATATCAAATCCAGCGCCTTGAAATTCTCGGGCTCTGTTACATACGCATCGGATCAGGAGAAAGCCCGGGTCAATACCGCATATATGGTCCAGCAAGATATCTTCTTGCCAGGCCTCACTCTTTTGGAAACCTTGAGCTTTCAAGCAGACTTACGGCTCGGAAACATATCCAAAGACTCCAGGAGAGAATTGATCGCCACATTAATGGAGTTGCTTGAGTTAGAGCATCGCAAAGATGAGATCATCAAGACTTTCACAGAACAAATCAATTTATCGGGCGGAGAACAAAGACGTGTTTCGCTTGCCATTCAATTGTTGAACAAACCGGAATTGCTTTTTCTAGATGAACCCACTACCGGGTTGGACACGTCATCTGCCCTCACAATGGTGTCTGTTCTCAGAAAGTTGGCCTCACCCGAAATCGGTATCACAATAATCATGCTGATCCATCAGCCCCGTGCAGAGGTGATTGATCTTTTCGATAAGTTGTGCGTTTTGACTCGTGGTGGAAGACTTGTATATTATGGGTCTTTGGCAGACTCTGTACCTTACTTTTCTCTTCTAGAAGGAAACGGGGCCATCACCAAGATCGAAAATGCCCTGGACTCCTTTAATACATTGAACAGAATCATGAACTTGCTGGTGAAGGATACAAGCTCTGCCGAGAAAGAAGTAGAGTCTTCTGCGGTCACTGATAGCTTAGTGAACAGCTGGAAGCAGCACAATCCTGTGGCTAATGACTTGACTCCCGAACAAGAAGAAGCACATTTCCGTGAAAACTTGAAGGTGTTCGAACCTGTGGACCCTCTCCCATTATACCGTGAGCTCTACGTGCTAGTGAGAAGAACCATTTTAATTTCCTTGCGGGACCGCTACTCACTCATATCACTCCACTGTGGTTCACTTGTCTTGTCGCTCGTTCTTGGATGGCTTTTCTTTAAGCCAAACCCTAACTTATCGGGTATTCGGTCCATCACATCCTGTTTGTATGCGTTAATCGAGGTTGTTGGCTTCGCACCACTTACCATGGAGATTTCCCGACTTTGGTTTACTGATGGTACATTTTTCTTCAAGGAGTACAGGGAAAAGTGTGTTAGTGCCCCAGGATTTGTCATTTCCAGACGCTTGGGTAAGTTATTTGTTGAGGATGTTCCCTTGGTGTGTATATTCACCATTGTCACTTACTTCATGTGGGGCTTGCGACTTGGGGAAAACTTTTCGGATTCTGGAGATGGTTCCTTCTTTGGAATCTACTTCACCATCATTTTGTTAGTTGGAATTTGCTCGATGTCACTTGCCACATTCTGTTTTGCATTGGCTTCGGACTTCTCCCTCTCTATCACTTTCATTAATATTATCTACCAGTTGCAAAACTGTGGATGTGGATATTTTGTGAACTCGGCTTCCATGCCTGTTTATGTTCGTTGGGTCAAATATTTGGCCTTCTTCTGGTACGCGTTCGGAGGACTTCTTTCCAACCAGTACACCGGCTGGCTAGGAGACTGTCCTTATGCATCCACGGACTCTAGATGCACAGAATACACTGGAAACTACCAGCTCCTGATCCTTGGATTCCCTCAAGGCTGGACGGGTGCTCCTATTGGCTACTTAGTCCTTTGGGTTGTGGGCATTAACGTGGCAAGCATTTTAATCTTGCATTTCAGAAACTATGATGTTGAAATTGCAAAGAAGAAAAAGAACAAGATTGGTGGAAGTGACGCAACCCCTGCTGAATTGAAGGGTATTACGCTGTCACTGTCGCTGATGGACGAGAAACAAGAAAGTATCAGAGGAGCTTCGATTAGCTTGCGTGATGTTACTTTATCGGTCAAGGTCAAGACATCACAAAGTCCACTTGCCAAAAAGGAAGAAAGGGTCCTTTTGAATAACATCACTGCCAATTTCAAGTCTGACTCCGTCAATGCCATCATGGGTCCTTCAGGCGGAGGCAAGACAACAATGTTGAAGTTTTTGGCCAATCGGTTGTCGAGATCCGACTTCTCACGGAACGGCACGGTGCTTTTGAACGCAAACCAGGAAATTACCCCTGCGAAATTGGGTTTTATCTCTGCGTTTGTTGCACAGACAGATGATTTGCTTATTGCAGAGTTGACTGTGAGAGAGACACTTTTTTACCAGGCCCGGTTGAGACTTCCTCACGAGGAGCACCCAAGAATTCCACAATACATCAATCAAATTCTAAGGGAAACTGGTCTTTTGGATTGTGCCGAGACGCCAATTGGAGATGCTGTCACCAAGGGATGTTCAGGCGGAGAGAAGAGAAGAGCGTCTATTGCCATTCAACTTTTAAGCAAGCCTAAGATTTTGTTCTTAGATGAACCCACATCTGGCCTTGACTCAGCATCCTCCGTTAAAATCTTGGCGGTTTTGAAGCAACTTGCCCAATCAGGAACAACCATTATCACAACGCTTCATCAGCCAAACAAGCTGATGTTCAACCTGCTTGATTCTTTGGTGCTTTTGGCTCGTGGAGGATTCGTGGTGTATGATGGCCCTACCATGGCCCTAGCATCGTACTTGGAGAAAATGGAGTTCAAGTGTCCTCCTACGGTCAACTTGGCTGACCACGCTTTGGACTTGGTTTCCTTGAATTTTACCGAGACAAAGGAGCAGCTGCAGTCTAGAATTGAGTACCTTATTAGAGAATGGCAAATCCGTGGTCCAATTTATGAGGATAGTGACTTCTTTGATAAACCGGTCGACTTGAAGAATTTCGGAAGACCTAGCGTGCCAACCATGGTCACCCTCAGGGCTATTTGCTCCAGACAATTTGTGGTATCTTACCGCAACATTAATATCTTGACAGCTCGGTTGATGCAAGTTATTATCCTCGGTATCATCTATGCTTTGTTCTTTTCGCCACTCAAGCATACTCAAGAAGGTGTGAGTGACAGATTGGGATTGGTTCAGAATGTCACCAATTTGTTCTACTGTGGTTTGGTCAACAACTTATCTTTATACCCCTCGCAGAGAAATTTGTTCCACCAGGAACATAGAGATAAGACGTATGGCTCGATGAGCTTCTCACTTGCATATTTGCTTGTGGAATTGCCTTTTGAGATTGTTCCCAGCATCATCTTCTCGGTCTTTTATGTTTTCCCCACCTATATGCCCAGGTCAGCCGGAATGTACTTCGCTACGTTGTACTGTTCCTTTGCCTTGCTTGATTGTGGAGAGTCTGCAGGAATCTTTTTCAACTCGCTCTTTACACATATGGGATTGGTGACCAACGTCTTATCGAATATATTTGTTGTGGGAATCTTCATGGCTGGTACCATGTCTTTACAAATGCCCAAATTCTTCAAGGCCTGGAATTACCTCAACCCTTCAAAGTGGGTGGTGCAAATTCTCACCAACATGATGTTAAAAGGGGAGACGTTCAGATGCAATGGTGGTCCTTGTACATTGTCGACCGGCCAAGATGTGTTGGACCAGTACAGATTGAATGCTGATATAAAGGCTGCATTTGGCGCATTGACTGCATGCTTAGTCCTCATGAGATTGATCGCGTTCGCCATGACTTGGGGCAGGGCAAAGTGGTTCATGTGACCAATATCACCTCATGTCATCTTCGATAATGATTAATGATTCTAATTATTTATTTAATTTATTTAATTTATATATTTATTTAATGAATTAGTTTATGACTTATTTGTAAATTAAGTATAGACCACTACGTATTGACTGGTTCTAATGTCCCGGCATATAATATGCCGCGAATATGATAGTGCATTACTCGCGAGAGGTACTCATGCTATGAACCACCACACCAAGAATGAGTCCCACTACCAGTCTCTCTTTCGAGCGATTCTCCGTGGAATAAGACAAATTAGATCTCTTCCGCCTGCAATTGCAAGCGTGCAACATCCCAACAAATTGGTCCAACAAGAGATCGCCAAGTCGGCCATCAATCCAGACCTATACCATCGTCACTTGTTGGCAGAAATCAGACAACTGACTTGGGAGGAGTTCTCCAAAAGTCTTCGCTATTTGAAGGATGCAGCAATCCTCACCAAATTAAGTGAAGGACAGGCTCTTGTTAAAATACTAGGGGATATACATCAGCACCCCGATGAGCCTAAGGGATGGGGCCAGCTCATCGAAGCTCTAGTAGACTACCGATCCAACCAACTCAGGAAATACCATTGGAAACAGCAGTACGATGAGAACAAAAACACAATAGACACAGGCCGTTGGAAGGATGTTCCCACGTTGTTGGTCAAGAGAATAATCTCACGTGAGCAAAAGGCTCAGAACACCCACCAGAGGTATTCGGCTCTTTCACCATCTCAAAAAACCAAAGCCTATAATGATATGATTGCAGTGAGCAAGGAAAATGCTTCAGCTGTTTTGAGAAATTACCTAAAGCGCCTACAGCTCATGGGAAAGCTTCCCAATCCATACAAACTACCGTATGTGAGAGCGCACATGCTAGAACAGAGTCCAGACTTACCCCAGACTCGGGAGATTCTACCCGGGTCCACCAAATATTCAGTTATGTCTGAAGCATACGATATGGAATACATTGAGTCCATCATCAAGCCTGAGATCGAGTATCGCATCAATGAGAGCCACTTCCTCAAGAAATACACGGAAATAGTTAACGAGAAGGGCCCTTATAAGGTGCAGGTGAGAAGCTCAATGTCTGGAGTCATGCCAGCGCATTATCTCAAATTGCCTTTCAACCAGCTTCAGCCACTCAAAGCCATAGCTTTGGATATCAAGAAGCTGGCTAGATCGGCCCGAAAACAATTCGTGTGGAATCTCGGGTCTGCGGCTGCAATATCTGTCAGCGAGAAGAAACACGGCGAAGGATATGCTGTGAGGGGGTCCGGAGGCTTTTCGACTGAAGAGATTATGTTTCCCCGATCATATTATGACAAGTTGGCAGCTGAAGAAGCGGCGTGGGAGTTTCGCATGGAGATGTTGCGACTCCAATCCAATTGGGATAAAATCAAGACAAGAATGCCCAATATTGATGAAAAATTGAAGGGGATCTATGAGTCGATCAAAGAGTCTTGGGCGGATCCTCTCATTGTTGCAACACGAGAGATAGATGAAGAGGTGCGGCTGTTTTATAGGAGGCACAGAATCCTGGAGGACAGCGAAATATGGAACCGTCGGTCGGCTTTACAAGGCGAAATGAATGCCAAGCACGCGAATCTAGTCGAGAAGCTCAAGACACTAGACTCAATGTTACAGAAGATTCAAGTGAACATGCACCTGGACCTATTCAATCCAAACCGGTCCAACAACAAACTCAACGAGACAAGAATCCTCCAGGAAGAAAATTTGCCACCTCATAAGCGACGTGGTATTCCTGAAAGAGCTAGGTCTGGATTGGGATGCACTCTAGGTGATCTTATGGAAGAAGTCGGGCTCAGAGGATATAAAATGGGGGAAAAATTCGATAGACGACTCAGTTTCGTGGGGNCTCTAGGTGATCTTATGGAAGAAGTCGGGCTCAGAGGATATAAAATGGGGGAAAAATTCGATAGACGACTCAGTTTCGTGGGGTCTGCGACAGCAGAGTCAAGCTCTCGAAGAAAGTAAGTAATAGTACGATAAACTGTATATAGTCTTTAATTGGTCATTAGGTAATGAGTTATATGCTGGTCATTATTGTATAATCCTAGGTGTTCAGGCTGCTGAACATGTTCGTAGAATATCCCTCCACCACACGGGAAGATGCGTCTTTGTCAAGCTCGTCTTCAAGGTCACTATCGCCATCAAGCCCTCCTTCTTTCTCGACAATTTCAAAGTCCTCAAGAAGCTTTACCAAGCCTGTAGTATCCTTTTCCGCGTCGGCTACGGATAGCCCGTTCATCATAGCAATAACATCACTAAGACTCACACCGTCCTGTTTCAATTCTTTGTGTTTAGCTAGCACCTCTTCGAGGCACGTAATATTGTTTTCGTACCACGTTCCTGACATTTCAGCAAAAGGAGGGATGAGCAAAATGTTCTTCCGGGAAAACAATGCTTCCAGGTAGAGCTGGTTTCGGTAGAACATTGAAGCATGGTAGTGGTTTTTGCAACAATATTGTGAAGAGTAAGTATTTGGGAGAATAAGGGATGGCTTCCGGTTGTAAATTTGGAACTTGGTGGATACTGCCGACGAGCCATTCAAACTGGAGTTTCTCCGAACGGCCACTTCGGGCGACGAGCTACAAAGCAAGTAACCACACTGATGTTCAATGTTTCGTTCTTCAATCACTTCATCATAGGATTGTGGAGTGAAGAATCTGCTCAAGAATTTGAGCAAGGGTATGTCCACACAATAGTCCAATACAAGGACAGCCACCTTAAGCTGTAACTTGGAGGCTTCTGCAGGAGACAAGAGTTCCGCTTGGGGTAAGTCCTGGATTTCTTCTATGAATCTTTCGATGGTGAGGATGTTCATTTTGATATCGGCGATGTTTCATTGGTTGATGAAGATTGAACTGGGGGCCGGTGTTTCATTGACTGATTGCAGTCTTATCGTTCGTGCCGAGTGATGATACATGATTCGGCCTGCATACAGTGTATATTCGTTGTGGTTTGGCTGACAACAGTCTAGAGTAATTGGGTCTGTTCACAGATGATTATGATTGAAATTGTATTTAATAGTTTCTTCCACCCTCGGATTCTGAGTGTTTGGACAATAATGGCATGATTAAAAAAGCCACATATGTTCGCACGTGACCTGGTATACAAGTATCACCAGTATCATTCTCATACTACCATTCCCAATGACAAATCGAGAGGACCTTAAGTTTGGCCTCTCCGGCCGAAGCAGGTCTTCTTCCTGCAGCGGCTCTTCAAGCAGCCGGATACTGCCTGTGGCCTCAAATTATGGCAATCGGCTCCGATCTTCCACGACCACCATGCTCCTCAACTTGATACACAACGGTTCAGAGACTAACTTCGACACAGCAAAGCCAAAAAAACGCATTTTGTCACTATATCGACTTTTACTCCTTGAGCTCAATCTTCCGGGGAAAAATACCACGAAAGCCAATTCTGCAGCTGATGAAGAATCCATGAAGAAGGCTTTCGAGCAGCTTCTGGATATGATAAGAGTGCCCTTCAATTTGGAGAAGTTTATGGTATTCGGGCTTCTAGTCTGCTTGAACTCGTTTCTCACATTTTTCACTCTTGTTCCTCTCAAAATTGGTGTGGTGGTTAGTTCAGCCATAGCTGACTACGCAAGGTCCTCCTTCAATGACTTCTCGATCATAACTCGCAAACTTCACTTCATCAAGCGAGATCTTATGACATTGGTTCTCATAGTCGTGACCATGATTTTGTTATCGTCTCCGATCTTGGAGATTTCGAGACTCTACCATGATATCCGTGGCCAGGCCCACATCAAGTTGTACGTTATGTTTGGAGTCTTGGAAGTCGCCGATAAACTTCTTTCCAGCACATCACAACAGATATTCACCGTGATGTTGGGAATACCACTCGATAGTCTTTGCATCATAAATTACTTGAAATTGGCACTCTTTGCCTTTTTTACCTTTGCATTTTTTGCTCTTCATTCATACGTGCTTATATACCAATCTGTTTCATTGCATGTGGCTGCAAACTCTTACTCGAATGCACTTTTGGCGTTACTTCTCTCGAATCAATTTGCAGAGCTCAAAGGATCTGTCTTCAAGAAGTTTGAAAGAGAGGGCTTATTCCAACTATCCATGTCCGATCTCACCGAAAGGTTCCAATTATCTATCATGTTAGTGGTGATTGCTTTGAGGAACTTGTCTCAATTAAGTAGTACCGAGCTTGGTCTTATTCCTGATAGCTGGAAGTCTTGGAATAAATGGCTCGGTGCTATATTTGGGCCATCGGTGGTGGTTCTTGGAAGCGAAATTTTGGTCGATTGGCTCAAGCATTGTTATGTGATCAAATTCAACCGCATCAGGCCAAGAGTCTATAACAATTTCTTATATGTCTTGAGCTGTGACTTCATGGAGATATTCTCGCTGACCTCAAAAACATATACACTGCATGAGATCCCCGACTACGTCATCATGACTAGACGCATAGGCCTTCCGATAATTTCGCTTACCATCTGCTTCTTGAGATTATGCTCGAGTAACATATACTCAGTATTCATCCCTGACTCTCTAAGTGTGGCCAACATCATAGGCGTGATCTTGTTACTTTCTTTGTCATTCGTGGCATTGCTCGTCACCAAGCTTCTCTTAAGTTTGTGGTTATTGAAGTGGGCTCGTGTGATCAAGCAGAAACATGAAAGCTACCAAACCAAATTGAAAAGCGAAGGTGTATATCATGCCAGTGAAACTGTTCCCCAAATAGCGGTGGAGCCTGATTCTAGTCCGGAAAAACCTGATCCCTTAGCTATGAGTCATCCCAACTCATCGGGTTCTCTGCTATATTCACTTGAAGAATCCGGGCCCTCGAATATAGGCAATTTGAGCCTTGCATGTGAAAGTCCAGATCAAATTATCTACCCCATTCTGAGTGCTCAAGCAGATCTTGACACGTCATTCTTTCCTGGGGTGCCGAACACTGAGGCCTCGTCAATCAATCCGAGTACGAGGCACCACATGTATGATTTTGGGGAAAGCATTCCGCCTACGGTTGAAGAGCTCCGTAACACTCAGTTTTTGAAGAAAAGAAACCTGTCGGGAGTTTCAACCAAAAACGGAAACCCAGACACTCTCGAAAAAGTCCATCGTTATGAGATGTCGAGCAAGCGAATCTGGTAGTCCCATCTTGAATACCAATAAGAGGGCTTTTTTATTTCTTCTATTTACTTCTCTTACTGAAGCTAAATACAGGGTGATAATATATACAAGTAGGCTTAGCGGGGTTTGGTCAATTGCTGTTTCATGACGGTGCTGATGTACTGAACCGTCTGAGGTCTTGGTCTTCTCACGTTGGCAGCAAAAGCTAAGCATCCCGTGAGAAGAGCAACGGCTCCAGCTTGATGGGCAGATGCCAATGGAATTGGAACAAGGTAAATGAGGGTTGTGATACCCAAGGTGGCTTGTAAAGTCACCAAACCCATCATTATGTGCAAAGTCCTGTTAGCACGGGCTGGTATAATTGCCTTGTTTTTCAGACCAATCAAGTGACCACCCAAAATGGCAAAGAAAGTGGTTGTGGCCAAGATTCTGTGCACTAACTGAACTGTTGTTGGGTTCTCAAGCAAGTTTCTCCACCACAAGTCAGAGAGGTCATCTTTCCTGGCAAATACAGGAGACATGAGCTCGCCCTTAGAGGGAAGATAGTCATCTCCCATATGTGGGAAGGTATTGTAAATCAAGCCAGCATCCAAACCGGCCACCATTCCACCACTCATTGCAGTCACGAACGTCAACACGAGTAGTCCGAGGGCCATCTTTCTAGTTTTGTTCAAAGCGGGGCTATTGAGCTTGGCCAAGGCTTCGGTCACCTTCTTAGAGTCCGTTTTCATGCTCTTCACCAAAGCATTCTCATTGAAAATCTCCATGGCAGTCCACAACACACCCAAATACATGAGGAATGCAGCACCCAAGTGTGTGGTCAATCTGTATTGGGAAACAGTAGGCTTTGACTTTCTTTCGTGGAGTTGCTCTTCATCCAAGCCTGACTTCACCATCCACCAGCCAATGGCACCCTGTAATCCCAAAAGACCCGTTAGACCAATTACAGCCTTGGTTGTTTGGCGACTGAATTTTCCCGTCTTCCAGAAATATAATGCAGGCAAAATGAAGAACATGCCAATCGCACGTCCAAGAAGACGATGGCCCCATTCCATACTGAAGATGAACTTGAATTCCTCCAAGGTTATGTGGGAGTTGAGCTGTTTAAATTCAGGAGACTCCTTGTACTTTTTGAATTCGTCTTCCCACTCTGCCTCATTGAGAGGGGGGATGGTTCCTGTGACTGGCTTCCATTCTGTAATGGATAAGCCAGACTCGGTCAAACGGGTGAGACCTCCAACGACGACAATACCAAAGATGAGGCCGGAAGTAGAAACGAGCCAGTAACCGACGATTTTGCTCGAAACAACAGGGTATGCTTTCTTGGTGCCCTGCTTGACAGCACTAGTGGCGTACGATTTGGCAGAGGCTAGATTTCGGGATGCAATGGACCATGAAGACAGCTTATTCCAGAAATTTCTAATGGGCTTGATCTGTTTGAAAGGCCTGATATTATGGCTTGTCCTGAGCAAGCCGGACGAGAGCTTCGGCAAGTTTAATATGGGGAGCCGAAACATTAATGGGATATACGAGGTTGCGTGGAAAGCAGCGGCATATAATTGGATGCGTCACGTGCGTAGTAGTGAATAATCGACTCACTTTTGATTGTCTCAATGCTCATCCGTACACCCCGCGCGACTCGGTGTATTTTGGTTGCGAGCACATACGCAACATCTTTTGCACCCACTCAAAGCCATACGCGTAGGACTCTCTGTTGCAAACATTTTATTCTGAATAGCTACTCATTAAGTCTGGTTGTAAGCGTTTAGGATGATCCTAGATGAATCTAATACCATTGCAAATGCAATATACATATACCTTGTTATTCTCTTCGCCGGGATTCTCGTTGGCTCTATCTTGGCACTCTTCAAAGAGTTTATGACCTCAGACACCCCAGTCCCCGAAGACTTAGAGAAAGCTTGTGAATCTTCTGCTGAAATCGAACGGCTCGAAGCGTCTGTATTCAGTGATGCTACCGAATTGGCTTGCTCTTCCCCTTCCCACAAAATCAAACTGGAACGTCTGTCCAAAACCTACTTAGGTCGGCTCAGATCTAAAAAGTCTATGGCTTCCAAACGAGGCAATACTCCTCAGCTGAGTGACAAAAACAATGAAACTTCAAATACTTCAAATGACTCTGTTCCTGGAGTCGAGTTTGACAGTTTTGGCTCGGAAAATAAAGAGCGCATCAGGTATTCCATGCAAGAGCTTATAATGATGCAAGGCCATATTACCGATGTACCCGAAGCCACCGGAAAGGTCAAACTCTCAGCTTTGCTCCGGATGCATATGCCAATGCCAGTGGCAATGCTTTTGCCCGATCCAATCTTGAAAATAATTTTCCACGAGATCCAGGAGCAAATCAACGAGCCTTGTATTGCAAGTGGCCTGGTGGCCTTCCTCAGGCTTGTTGGCATTGCGTCCTTCAAAGATCCCTTCTCAAACATTTGCCATTTCCGGGAAGAATTTTGCGAGCTCATGACCTACTTGATCGATTCGCTCACTATATACAGTAGCACCATCACCCAGCCCCTTCTTCAACTTTCCCTTGTTGATCTTGCGGCATGTTTTGCCTGGGAGCACTGGAATTCGAAGTGGTGCACACTGATTCTGCCGGCTGCGAAACCCGCCGATGTAACACCGACCAGCGATAGCAGAGAGTATTCGGGTGCAGTACCGGAGGCCAGCCCCTCAAACGTCACGGATTTCATCAATGACAGCTACGAACACAATTTTACGGGCTTGGCCACCAGCATCTTGCAAGATACCGAACACACGATAATTTTACCCGATGCAGCGATTTTTCGGTTACTTTGCAATTTATACTTGGGATCGCCAGCTATTAACAAAAAGGTGAGGACCCAAAGTGTTTATAAATTAAGTGCGATTTTCCATGCATGTGCAAGCAGGACCCAATGCGGGCAGCACCGTGAATTGATTGCACTTTTGACCCAAGCAGTGGCTTCAGCCCAACGTGATAGTTTGAAGGCATTTTTCTACGAGCTTTTCATTGATTTAATCCGGCCACACATCTTTTGCTGCATTGAGCATGAAGATTTATTTGCCAGCGAGTCGCCCATCTACGAGCTTATTTTCAAAGGTCTTTGGACCGATCAGGTCTCACAAGTCAGAGAAAGAGCGCTGAAGGCTGTGCTTTTGCTTGGCGAGAGATTTTCTGACGTCAAGTCTTGGACAAAATATATGAAACAGACTAATGCGGAAGCAGGGTTGGGCCATGTGGGCGCTCCGGGGTCTTGGCTGGAGTATAATTGCGAGTAATGTTGGGCGGTGCTCCGGTCACACGCGCATGCTCTGTTCCAGAGGGGAACCAACATGTGTGGTGTGCAGACCTCGGATGCTAGACCGAGCTTCGCGTGAGGGACCGTTCCATTTCTCAAGACACTGGTGTGCAGGGGAACTATGGATTATGAGGCATTGGATTATAGGGGGAAAAAAGTGCCCACAATTAACTAAAGATCGATGTGATTATATAGGTTTTCATTTGACTTTCCCTACCTGATACTTTTTAATTAACTGGCTGGCCGTTTCTGACTCTATAGCTCGTTGTGCATTTAAGTCCTTCCCTCTTAAAGATACTTCCGCGCAATTTGAACGTGCTTTTAATCTGACATGCGCGTGCACACTTTATAAAGCCCTGCAGTTGTCCCACTTCTTAGATTGCCTCGATTTTAAGCCTGCCTAGCAACACTTTTCTACTAACAATTGCTCAATTCTTGAGTATTTTCAATTAACTATATACACACCACCTTCTCCTCCTCACTCAATTTTTCTTGCACCATGTCTGGGTTTGAATTAGCCGTTGCTGCTGTGGTTGGCTCTCAATTGCTTGATGCAAAATATCATCTTACAGAGGATCTCAACTTGATTCGAAAAGTTGTCGCCAAGTCCGTGCCTCATGCCTACCGCATGATGAGGAACAAAGTTAGCTTCTGGTACATTTTCGAGAACTCCGTGGCAAGCCACCCAAACAACATTGCAATTGCCTTTCCTCGGCCCGTACTGCTGCAAACCTTGAAGAAGGATTCCGAGGGTTACCCTATATACGATGAACAATTTAAGGTCGAGAGCTACACTTATGCCGAGTTATATGATATGATTTTGAGGCTCTCGCACATCTTGAAGAATGATTATGGAATCACTTCCAAAGACACAATTGCAGTCGATTGCATGAACAAGCCATTGTTCATTCTCTTATGGTTTGCCTTGTGGAACATCGGTGCTTTGCCTGCCTTTTTGAATTACAACACGAAGGGCAAGCCAATGGTGCACTGCGTCAAGATCGCTGATGCTTCTCAGGTGTTCGTCGACCCAGACTGTGCTGGTCCAATGAAGGAGTCCGAGGATTTGTTGAAAAAGGAACTTCCTAATGTTCCTGTGCATTACATCAATGAGCCAGAGCTTCTTAGAGTCTTGACCGACAAAACTAGACCCAAATACAGAGCACCTAATGAAACCCGTCGTCCTGAGGACAAGGACTCTTCATGCTGTGCTTTGATCTACACCTCGGGCACCACAGGATTGCCAAAGTCTGCAATCATGTCATGGAAAAAGTCGTTCATGGCCTGGGGATTCTTCGGAAGTGTCATGAAAATTACCAACAAGTCCAACATCTTGACTGCAATGCCCATGTACCATTCGACTGCGGCCATGTTAGGTGTGTGTCCGGCTCTCGGTAGTGGAGGTACTGTGAGTGTCTGTCAAAAGTTCTCGGCCTCCACTTTCTGGACTCAAGCCAAACTCGTGAATGCAACCCATATTCAATACG
Source organism: Metschnikowia mauinuiana (assembly GCA_002374555.1). Lineage (NCBI taxonomy): Eukaryota > Fungi > Ascomycota > Pichiomycetes > Serinales > Metschnikowiaceae > Metschnikowia > Metschnikowia mauinuiana. Next base: position 359,208 of record NKZY01000764.1, on the reverse strand, counting down.
TTGGTGAGGTGTGTCGTTACTTGTTGAATTCCAAGTATCACCCAGACCAATTAAATCACCGCGTCAAGATTGCATATGGTAATGGCTTGCGTCGTGACATTTGGAAGGAATTCAAAGCCCGTTTCAACATCGAGGGCGTGGGTGAGTTCTACGCCTCTACTGAATCTCCACTTGCCACCACCAGTCTTCAATATGGTGATTTCGGTGTTGGAGCATGCAGAAAGTATGGAACTTTGATCAACACTGTCTTGGACACGACCCAAGCCATTGCCAAAATGGAGCCAGATGACGAAAACGAGCTCTATAGAGACCCCAACACCGGCTTTTGCATTCGTGCCAATGCAAACGAGCCAGGTGAATTGTTAATGAAGATTTTGAATGCAAAAAATATCGAGGGTTCTTTCCAGGGTTACTACGGTAATCTGAAAGCTACCAATTCCAAGATCATGAGGAACGTTTTCAAGAAGGGTGATGCTTGGTTCAGATCTGGTGACTTGTTGAAGATTAATGAAGATGGTTTATTATTTTTTGTTGATAGACTTGGGGATACGTTCCGGTGGAAATCTGAGAACGTTTCTGCTACGGAAGTGGAAAATGAACTTATGGGTTCTGGAGCTATAAAACAGTCCGTTGTTGTTGGTGTTCGGGTCCCGAACCACGAGGGAAGAGCTGGTTTCGCTGTTATGGAAACAAAAGATGAATTTAGTGACGCAGAAGCTTTGGCCAAGATTTATGCCCACGTCAAGGAAAGTTTACCCAAATATGCCATTCCTCAGTTCATCAAGATTGGTTCTCAATACATCCAGGCCTCGCACAACCACAAAGTTCCCAAGAACCAGTTCAAGAACCAGAAGTTGCCTAAGGGTGAAGATGGCAAGGAACTTATTTATTGGCTAAATAAGGGCGCCTACGAGGAGTTGACCGAGGAGGCATGGGCTCAAATCATGAGTGGAGCATCAAAGTTATAAGCGCATAATTGTTAAGAGTTTTTCAATCTACGAGATCCAAGTAAAATTCTGCAAGTATATTTCTTGCTTAAGGCAAGTTTAGTTCTTGATGTAGACAAGTTTAGTTCTTGCTGGAGATAGCGACGACACCTGGCAATTCCTTACCTTCCAACAACTCCAAAGAGGCACCGCCTCCAGTGGACACGTGGGACAACTTTTCAACAACACCGAACTTCTTAGCGACAGTAGCAGTGTCACCACCACCGATGATCACGGTGTTACCAGCCTCAGCGGATTTGACAGCATCATCCAACAAGGACTTGGTACCAGTAGCGAACTTGTCGAACTCGAACACACCTGGAGGACCGTTCCAGACGATAGTCTTAGCCTTGGCAACAGCCTCGGAAAAGAGCTTTCTGGATTTTGGACCGGCATCAAGACCCATCCAGCCCTCTGGAATACCTTCTTCTTGAGTAGCGGTGCTGGTGTTGGCATCCTTGTTGAAGTCGTCAGCAGTGACAAAGTCAACTGGCAAGACAATCTCAACATTGTTCTTCTTAGCCTTAGCGACCAAAGCCTCAACGTTCTTGGCACCAGCCTCGTCGTAAAGAGAGGTACCGATTGGCATGTTGTCCAAGACCTTCTTGAAGGTGAAAGACATACCACCACCAATGATCAACAAGTCAACCTTGTCCAACAAGTTGTCGATCAATTGGATCTTGTCGGAGACCTTAGCACCTCCCAAGATAGCCAAGAAAGGTCTGGCTGGGTTCTCCAAAGCCTTGGCAAAGTACTCCAATTCCTTGGCCATCAAGAAACCAGCAGCCTTTTGAGGCAAGTCGAGACCGACCATAGAAGAGTGGGCTCTGTGAGCAGTTCCGAAAGCATCGTTGACGTAGACGTCAGCCAAAGCGGTCAATCCCTTTCTGAACTTCTCAACGTCCTCCTTAGAGGCCTTGACCTTCTCGCCATCGACCTTCTTGGATCCCTCCTCCTCAATGTGGAAACGCAAGTTCTCCAACAAGAAGACCTCACCAGCAGAAGCACCGTCAACGGCCTTCTCGACTTCAGAACCAACACAGTCGCTCAAGAAAGTGACCTTCTCCTTTGGCAACAAGGACTCCAATTCCTTGGCAACTGGGGCCAAAGAGTACTTCTCAACCTTCTCACCGTTTGGTCTTCCCAAGTGAGAAGCCAAGATGACAGCCTTTGGCTTTTGCTCCAACACGTACTTGATGGTTGGCAAAGCAGCAACGATTCTCTGGTTGTTGGTGATAGTAGTGCCATCGAGAGGAACGTTGAAGTCGACTCTGATGAAGACTCTCTTGTTGGCGAGGTCCAAATCCTTCACTGATAATTTGCTAGACAAAGACATTTTGATTTTTTGTTTCAATTGTATCTTGAGGAATGTGTTAAACAAAATTCTAAAATATGCGACGGTGTAGCGCAACTCACGGAGTTTATATAATCTGATGGTGAGATCCTCTCCCCTCGGCGTTCACCCATCCGGGTGATCCACAATCGCCTAAACAGACCGTAAATTTCGTCAAAAATTAGGCAATTCAGGGATATTTTTTATTCAGATCAACAGTCCTTACACGAAGCAAAATCCCCCTAGCCAAATTGACTTGTTGGAGCTATTGTGCATATCGCAACGAGGTTCCCGGACTTGAGGACCGGCAAAGTGGAAGGCCGTGTATGCGCTTATGAGAACGCATATTGACGCACGTTCAAATGTCGAGCGATGTAGTTATGAGTTGCAAGAGCGAACTCTAAAGGGCCAAAAGGTGTCAGTTTAGGTTAAATTAGGTTTTCGACTCAAACGATGCAATTGAGCAACTTTGATGCTTGGTTCTTCCAAAAATAGCTGGTATGGTCAGTAAAGTTGCAACCTCTTCCCGAACTTTCTAGAACGTTCTGTATACAAGCACCATCACCACTACTTTTCGATCAGTATATAGCACTACTCTTCTTTAAACTCACACGCAAGCAAAATGGAGAAGTTATTACAATGGTCTATTGCCCAGCAGACAGGCGATAAGGAAGCTAAGGAAAGGATTGGGGCTCCTGATCCCGAGGTACTCCAGCAGTTATTTGGAGGAAGTGGTCCAGATGAACCCACCTTAATGAGACAAGCCATTTATGTGGTAAAGAATAAAGACGCTGAAGACGAACACAAGTTGGAAGCCTTGGATAATTTCGAAATGCTCATCGAAAACTTGGACAATGCCAATAACATCCAAAACATGAAGCTCTGGCCCGACATCATCGACCTCTTATCGTCTTCCAACGTGGATATTCAGGTTTTGGCAACCTCCATAATTGCCACGGCTACCCAGAATAATCCTCCTAGTCAGGAAGCCTTTTTGAGCCACGACAGTGGTCTTACACAACTCATCAGCCTTGCTTCAACCAACAATACCCCTAAAGAGTTGCGCCTCAAGAGCATTTTTGCATTGGCAAGTCTCATTAGAAACTTTGAAGATGGCACCCAGCTGTTTGTGAAAAACGGCGGCTTAAACAGCATAGACTTATCTACTCAAGGAACCGACACCAAGCTTGAACTTAGACAACTCTCCCTTGTCAGTGCACTCTTGTCCACTGGCTTGGATCTGTCGAAAACTACCAAGTTCCGCGAATCAAACCTTACCACCTACTTGATCAATGCACTCTCGCCTGATAGAAATACCACCATCATTGACAAGGCCCTTAGTTTGATTCTTAATCTCCGGGAGCTGAAATACGACTTCACCAACGAAGAAACCCAAACAATCAGTGCAAAGATCAATTCCTTGGAAGCTATACGTGAGCAGCTTTCTGAAGATGTTCTTGACTCTGCCCAAACTGCTTTTGCATAGTTGTTGAGCTATAGATAGATATTTTTTCGTGTATATTAATCCGTTTATTCCGTTATTACCATATCACAGTCTTCTGCTGTTAAAACCCTCATCATGCTTGTATTCACCGAAGGCGGAATGATCGACTTCCCGTTGACCGTGCCTAGGTTTTGATGCTCTTTGTACCGATCATAGAGGCTAGATATTGACCCGTAGTATTGGTACAAGTATTGCGCTTTTGGAGCGGTCATCAAGTTAAATTTCTTGACCATCTCTAAAAACGTACTTTTACGGTCGGACCCCAGCCTGACATTCCCAAAGTTGGTGTGGCCCGAATTCCGCTCGAATTTATCGTAAAGGCTGGACCCTATCGTGTAAGTGAAGGAGTGAAGCCAATCGATAGTTTCCTCAATGCTCTTTGTTAAGAATATGTTGATTCCCAAGTTGACTTCTGCTTCAGTGATGAGCTGCGATGCCTCGTTGGCAGTGACATCGGGGCCTTCAGTGGGTTTTACCCTCTTCTGAGTCTCATTGAGCTGCTGAAGTAGTTTTTGCCGATACTGTTTATCTTCAAGTGCTTGCAACTTCCGCAAATAGTCTTTGAAGCCTGAAACAAGTATGACGATATAGCTCTCGACCAACGGGTCCTCTGCAAACGCTTTTCTGCGTGTAATCTCTATATCCTCTTGAATACTGCCGTCTTTTAGTTTCAGTACAAGGTCTGCAGGATCGTAGAATAGCATCAAAGGTTTTTCACATATTTCCGTCAATTCACAAGGCACAAAGATATCTTCTTCTTTATTATACCTGGCCTTGACCCGCCTCTTCCACGATATCATAGGAACATCCAAGTAGGAAGTACGAACCTGAGGTAGCTCGAAAACCTCGAAAAAGTAGCTTGTTTGGATCTTGTCCTTTATGCAATGCGAAACCTCAATGACCATCTCCTTGAGAAGATCGTTCTTTCGCCGAGTAGTCTTATTAGCGTCACGCCATTCTTTGTTGATTGCTGCTTTGGTCTGCACCTGCTTCTTGCTTGCAATTTTTTTCTTTGGTGATGAAAATTCAGCTTCAGAGCTCTCTATGGGATCCAGAGACTCTATAGCTCTCTTCCTCCCTTTGGGCTTAATTCTCAAAGAGTCTCTTGATTCCTCTATAGATGATTCAGACGCCTTTTCTTCAAAATTAAGCACTGTATTTTTTCCTCTCATCTGGGGTGAACCCAAAGCTCTTCTCTGTGATTCAACTTGAGATTGCGAGGCGCTCTCAGATATAGGGGACGATAACAAGACTTTCTTTAATAAACTGTCTCGTTTATGCGGTTGCACGGATAGACCATCTTCTTTTCCTCGTAGATTGTGTTTTATAAAGGAATCATCTTCCGAACTGCTGATCCAGTTGTTCAAGTCCAATATACTCTTCTTTGGACTACGGACTACATTTGTAGACGTGTCTTGCGTGTCATATATGATCACATCATCAGTAGAGACGTTTCCAGGCAGAGAAGCACTCGTTTGACAAAACTCTTGCTTTGCTGTGTGGCCATTCCCGTCTTTTTTTATGCCTTCAGTCTGCACCTGGCTAGAAACATCGGCTTCATCTGTCAATCTGAAGTGTTAGTAAACAACACGAAGTGGCGGGGTATGGGTACGTACTCGATGACGTCGTTGCCTTTTTTTGGCGTTGATTCGGGGATTGGAATGTCCGATGGCTCACTCAGAAGCTCGATGATTTCCATGTTCAGTGGTGTATAGCATTAATTGATGGTAACCATGTGATAGAAGTCTGCAAAATACGCGGTCCTATTACCTGGTCTGGTATATAGTGCTCCAGCCTAAGGTGATACCACCCACTGCCAAGGTTAGCCAAATAGCAGGATTTTTTAAGGATTATTATGTGGTGAAACTTGAGTTTCAAAAATAGCAGAATCAAGAATATTTATACTCGCTTTTTTACTGGTAGTGTTTAGAACTTGTAGTTCCCTGCCGCAGCGTTCCACCCGTACCTCGCGCTTTTCGAGAAACCTCATGCAAGATACATCCAAGTAGCCAGATCAACAAACATATTTTGAATAGCACCCGAAAAATTGAGCCCATAAAAGAACGAGGATGGTGGGAAATAGACATCGTGCCGTGAGCATGGCGTTCAATGGGTCAGTTTCTGACATCGAGAAAGAAAAGAGCTTGCAATCGATCGCCGACCTCAGATCAGCATACAAGGATATTCGGTACGACTGGCCGCAGCTAGTGCAAGGCGAAGAGAGCCCTATTGAGTTTGCCATCTCGTTTTTGGACGACACTTCGGTTGGTCTTGCCCATCGAAAAAGCGAGTTTGATGAATTGTGTGCCACTACCGGCGAATCTTTACGACGGGCCGTTGTGGAGAATCATGAAATCTTCAATAACAGTATCGGTCTGTACCACCAGCTTTTGAGTATAGCACAGGATTCGCAAGCGGAGTCCAACGAAATAAGGGAGCTTATTGAAGTTGGTACTAAGGATATGAAGGATAGATCCACATTTTTGAAGGATATGGACCTGAGCTCAGCCAAGTACTCGGAAATGTTAGAGATTCTTGATGCCATGGAGTACTTGCACGAAATCCCGTCTCAAATTGATAAACTTGTGGGAGAGAAAAAGATTCATGAAGTTTATAATGTGATTGCCGATGGCCATAAGTTGGCTCTCAAGTATAACTTGTGGTCTCTCTCGGCTATGGGTGCCACACAAAACTACCTTGAGACTCAATCGAATAACTTATATGACATGATTGTGGAGGAGCTCAAGAACGAAATCTACTTGAAAAATAGTGCTTCGATCAAAGAATCGTGGTCCAACATTTTAAGCTCCAACAGTCCTCAAATGTTGTCGCTCAAAACTCTTAGAAACCAACTGACCACTCTCGAGCTGTACATTTACAATTCGGCCAACTTGGATATCGATGAGATCTCCCAGGTCTTGACAGAAAGTGGTCAACAGTTTCTTGAGAAACAGCTACCGAAGCTACACAAGCACTACTCCAAGCTGACCACTCAAAGAGTGGACTATTCGATTCTTCTCGAATCAGCACTGAACTCCGAATCCGAATCTTACCATTATATCTATATGCTTCTCTCTACAGCATCGAAGTTGAACAAGTTGGACGCCATCATTGAGATTTTGCTCATCACCTTGCATCTGGAATTTAATACCATGATAGCTTCCACCACCGAAGAATGCAAACTGAGAAACCTTCACCGGATTGCTCGTTTGATGAAGCTTAAGTCTTTGGATAGCAACTTGCAGGACAAATTAAGTGGCCATAGTCTCAATGATCAATGTGTTCCTGTGCTACAAGATTTTGGGGGTGCATTTTTCTTGAAGACTTTGGCAGTCTTAAAAAGGCACAAGATTACATGTGCGATCATTGAAAAGATCAAATCCAGCAACGAAATATCGGTCGTTCGTAAAAGAGACCTGGTTGTTGAAGCTCCACTTGCAACTTATAACTTCGACACGGTGTGGAGGACTTTGAAACAAGAAATTGACATGCTTGTTATAAGCTATATTGACGAGACAAGTGAGGGAGTTCTTTCCGTGAAATCTGAATCTAACTCTAACCGAATCCATCAAGTTTTAACCAAGAAACAGATCTTCCAATTTGATGATATGACCTATTCTAGCTCCAACAAGTCATCCGAAGAAATGAAGGCTGTGTTGGACGATATGTTCCCTGGATTCAGCCTAAGTCCCGAGAAAGCTTTTGATCGGCAAGGGGGTACTGATGATTCGATATACATTACGAACGAGGGTTTCCATTCTATGAATGAGGTTCTCGTTCCCAACAATATTTTCAACATGAGAATATTCTTGGAGTACTTCCTTATTTTGGTTTCCGGAGTCAACAAACTCTTTTCCCATGACATGGAAAAAAGCCCTAACCCTGTGGCCTCTACGTTTTTCCTTGATGTCATGCGCAACTCCTTCCTTGTTCGGTTAAAGGATCAGGTGGATCATGCATTCCAAGAGTGCATCTCAAACAATAATGGTATCAAAATCAACAATGACACAAACAACAAGATGGCAAGGTTCAACCAAACAATGGTCGAGATGCCTGATTGTGACGACTTGACATCTATGAAGTATTTGAAAGTGCCTAGCGGAACCAAGATATATGCGAACGCAGTGGAGTTCCGGTCAATGTTCGCCAATTTGTGCTACACAATGAACACTTCGTTCACTTATCGTCCTGATATCAGCACTTTGGTCATTGATACTTTGCAACAATTCGCTGACTCTTACCAGGATTACTATCAAGATCTACTCACCAATGGAGCTTTTGAGGATATAACTGAGATGAGTATTGTACTACCAGACCAATCATCAAAACGCCAGCTGAAAATACACCAGTGGATGAGGATTCCTTCGCTTGTGGAAGTATCCGGGCAGTTGATACTGAAACTCGCTCAGCATGACGATATTAGTGATGTCATCAAAAAAGAGATTGAACTTATGTTCTTCCAAAAGGAAAATACCCAGAACACTTTCGACATCACCAAAGAAGATTTGTTGGACGACGAGTGGTTCTTCCATGTGTGCTCTTTGTTGTTGACTGCATCGTGGGTCCTTTCGTGGTTACCAGGTATGAGAAAGGAGTCGAATTACACTGAATCTTCTACTTCAGGTAAGAATTTGGATGTAAATAACTTGAAGCATGAATACTCTTTATTGGAGAATGGAAGAGGGTTGCTTGTGGGTGCAGAGAGGTCACAAAACATCTACTTGACTTTAAATCTGGAGAAGATAAAACAATTCGACAGCATCGTGAACACCTTCGAGAGCATCAGAGACAATGCATTGATCGCATTGCGGTACGATTTGAGGCTCAAGACTCTATACCACATTGGGCAATCGTTCAGGGAGAATTTCGTGTTGAGCACCGAACCAGCCGACTCAGACGCTTTCATCAGCCTGTACAATCGGGAGATTTACTTTATTGGCACCAAGGTGAACGATACCTTGAGCATTGCACAACGTGACTCAATCCTTGCTGGAGTTACGCACTTCATCAACCATGCCTTCATAAAGGGAAGTGAGCTTGTTTCGGTCATTAACAGAAACGGTATCAAGAAAATCATGTTGAATATCTTCACATCGCAGCAAATGCTCCGCAGTGTGTTGAGAAAAGAAGATAAAGTTGACTTGAGTCTTTCTTCAAGATACTATGAGTTATTCACATCCACGGAGCAGACCCTTTACGCTAAGATCACGCAGGACGCTGAAAAGTACAACAAGAGGGAGGTTTTAAATCTTATCAGATTGATCTATAGTGAGCGTCTCAAGTCGCCCACTGTGTCTTCGTTCAACAAGACGAAATATGGTGAGCTTATCAAGAAGATCGAGAATTTATACGAATAGACTTGCCATGCATATATATGTACAAACTAAACCCGCCAATAGCATGCAATCAATGCATTCTCAATCACGAGTCTGATAATTGTTCTGACCCGGGCGAAGACGGATTTTGTCACCGGCGCGCTCGAAGAAGAAGCGTCCCAAGGCCATACCTGCAACAACCGCGAAGAAGTAGAGCAAACTGAAAGACATGGCCACCAACATCAAAGCGTAGCTGAGCATTTCAATGATGAAGCAAAGCCCAATCCGGGTGATGTCTCTTCCAATGACATTGATTAATCTAGGAGGTTTCTGAGAAGTTGGTGTGGATTCATCGGTGGAAGAGTAGACCTTAGGAGCCTCACCATCACACTCACATTGCTCAATGATGGTCGTTTTTTGAGCAATGACGTAATTGGGATTGTTCCAGACATTTTGCTCTAAGTAGTTCTTGACGAACTCCAAACCTTTGGTAAGAAAGGCAAGTGCAAAAAACAAAAGGAAGATTCCAAAAGCTTGTCCTCCATTGGAAGCAGAAAGCTTCTCGAAAAGAACCGGCAAGTTTTTGTATCTGGAGGTGAAGTACATGTTCATGGACATGTGAGACGAGCTATGGCTGCTGTGGTCCATGCTGCTGTGGTCCATGCTGCCCATGTCCATTGACATGTCCATGTCCAGTTCTGTATGATGACGGGCCACCTTCATGGTGCGGATGGTGTTGAGCACAGCATCTTTCAACTGCTCTTCACTGTAATATTGAGCCATTTGGAAGTATAGAAACACTAGTGATGAGATGTTTTAAACAAGTCCAGACGGTTAGACGTTCTGTGGGATGATATATATACAATCTGGGATATCATCTCTGGTGAGCAAATTAATGATCCAAAAACAGTAGCGTTAAGTTCTCGTACTGCAGAGACGCTCGGTTTGATAGCGCGCGCTAAAACGAAATTTCCACTTAGAACACATCCTTCATTGTGCGGAAACCTTCACTTTCGGGCGTCGAACAATGGAGAGCAATTTGCACTAATTCTATCGGCAAGCTAGGAAAAACAGCGAGGGTCACCTTATTGGTCCGTCATTATTCCCTATTGACTTTCGTGGCGCCAGTTTTCTCACCTCGGTCCGATAAAAGCTTTTACCCGAAATAATGTGCTCTTGGTAGAAAAAATGCTTTTGGGGGTAAATGTGCTCTCGGCCAACATTTGATACAAATTGAAGAGCTTGAGCATATGGAGAAATTGCTCACATGAAGTAATGTCGCAGATTCCAGGTTGTCAGGGAATCAATTACCGCGTTGTGAGCAGATTGCAAATTCACCGGCCAAGTTTGGCGCGACTCACTCTTGATTGGTCTGCGCGTTTCGCCAAGTAGCCGTTCTTATCGGGTTCCTTAGGTCTCGCCTATAGTTGCAGGGAATCTTTTAGTCCTTTGCGTGTGGTCCTATGAACCCGCGTACGCTTTCGAGATTTGAATCAGTAAACGTCGCAGTGTTCATGCACAACTGCGTGCAGCCGAGCTGTGTAATATCAACTCACTGCACTTGTAAAATTCAGAGATATGACGGCGACTAAGAGGTATAGCATTAAAAGAAATTTTGTGCTCCTAGATAACGCTATTGAGTCCTGTTATCCATGGATGAGAAAACATGGTGTTTCTGTTCTTTGTCAAGTCCCTTAACGTGGACGTATTCCTCTTGGTAGTTACGCCGTATTCGCTGCAACTCATAGCACATCTCGCTTTCATTGTCGGTCAAAATATGCTTCTTGAGCCAGTCTGACCCTAGAAACTTTTGCCGACACATCGAACACTTCCCTTCAAAATCCACCTTGCCTGCTAAGGTATGCGCTAGCTTGATCGTTGGGTCGTCGAACTCAAAATGAACATTGAGCAAATGCTTCTTGTAATCATACGGCCGGTTGAATTTGCCCGACTTATGCTTGCAATACCCGGGAGGAAAAATGCATTGAAATCTACCGGCGTCGTCATGGATTCGGATATGCCTGGAGTAATCTCGCGTGATGTGCTTTCCACATACAGGGCACACTGCCACTTTAGATGCCTTTCTCTTCTTTGCATCTTTGCTCACAAGCAATTCCTCAGACGCCCTTTCGAGCTGGTTGGATATTGGCCCATCGTTGGTGTAATAATTATTAAGATCGTCTAGGGCCCTTGAATTTTCCCCTTCCTCTGGTACTTTGGACGTCCTCAACTGGTATGACATTTCCCATCCTCCTTGTCCGTCCTCATGGTTGTAATCAGATTGCAACGTTTGGTATTGGTTATATTGGTTATCTCTATCTGGTTCGTAATGCTTTTGATTAATTTCAGAAGGGATCGAGTATTGTTTGTCTTGGTAACTAGATCCCATGTCATTATCGTAATTATGAGGGCGACCTTGCTTATTATGAATTTGCTCATTAGAATCGCTGTTCTTGTGGTATTTGATGTCGGAAGGTTGGAAAATATTAGTTTCATGGTCAAGGAGGTGTTGGGTATTCTGAAGAGACAGGCTGTACTGGAACTGATTAAAGTTGGCCTGGTGTTGCTGATTATCGAATTGATTTTCATGGTTGTAATGTAGATCCTGTCCGTATCCATTGTTGTTGTGATTGTGATTGTAGTGATTCTCGTGAATGTTATCCGTGCCAATATTGTGAAATTGATTGTATGCCCCGTTCGGATTTCGGTTCGCTTGAAGCTTGTGAGCATCGTTGTCATGGGGACCTGATGTCCCTGAATTATACTGGGCATGTGACTTCTCATTGTCACCGTTCATCTTAGGTTCTTGCTCACGATAGTGAAGAAAATTCTCGTGTTCCAGAGGCTTGGCTCCAAAGTCATTTGGGTTTTCGAACACACGGCCCGAAACATTTATGAATCCCCCTAGCACAGTGGGCTCGTTGTAGCCATTCGAGTGGTCACTGTTGTTGTAATCTCCAAAATAGTCATGCTCAGCCGGAAGTGGTACGAGTAGAGGTGTCACATTCTCGCGTAGATGGTCGACCTCGCCATCATGACCATGTTGTAGTAGAACATCGGATCCGAAGCTGCCCACTCTGGAATTTACCTTGGAGAATCCAGACTCTGATTGAGGGCTTGGGAAGGCGTAGGACGCCCTCTTGGTTTTATGTAGCGGAGAAATGGGTGGGTTTGACATATTGAGGTCAAGACGGAAGACCGGCTTGTTTTCTTTGAATTCCTGCTTGATGCTTTCTTTCAGGCTTGGCCCTGTTTGTATCTTCGCATAGGAGTCAACACTGGGCCGCCGGCTCTGGTTCTCATGAAAAACATCCGTCTGCACTCCATCGTTGGTATAAGAATGTGATAGGTTTGAGCGGTTTCTGATTCGGTTTGTCGAGTAAGTCCGGCGCTTTTGCTTGGCTTTTTCTGGAAGGTGAAGGCGGTGGTAGGATTCAGTATTTTGACGGGTCCGCACGGAGTTGGCGTTGCTGTCCACAATTTCTGCGTCCGGGAATCTGGTATCAGGAGCACTGTTGTTGGAAAACAGGAGACTAAAGTAATCGTCACTGGACTGGGTCACTGCCGGAGCAGATATGGGCCCCTGAAGTTGAAGGTGGTAATCTGACAATAGGTGGGCTGGAGTGTTAGAAAAAAGGGCTACCGGGTCGTAATCCTGGTTCGGGGTGTCGTCGTAGTCGTCTTGGGACGGACTATCGAAATAGTTGTCATTATTATATGAGTTCAGCGGAAACATTTCTTAAGGGGCAACATAGGACTAATATCATAAGGCAGTGTAATTCGAGTGCAATGGGGTTGAGCCTTGTATTCTTAGTAGATGAACCAATTCTGGGCCTGCATGAGTTGGGGCGGAAGCAATCCTCACTCCCTCGACAGTTTCCATCAGCGTGGGGCTTCTCCGCGCCTTCAATGACGGAACGCGATACATGAGCATCTACATTTTAGAGTGGGGGACTAAATTTTCTCGATGGTGGGGGAAAATGACTTCGGGTTTTTTACAATTTGTGCAAAGAACTAGTTTTCAATACCCCGGGTCTTCGTAGTAGAACTTGTAGGCCCGTCTCCTGTAATTCGAGATATACAAATCGTTAAAATGCCGTAGCATGACAGGTCTCCGGGTGTGCAGGATATCAATTTCCACCTAACTTTAAAAGCCCGGTGAACCACTTCCTAGACTGGAAGGTAAGTGAGTCTTTCTGGTGGCATTTCCTATTGTGAGTCCCGGTGTATCATGGGCAGGTCCGCCCTACTTCGCGACTTCCGTGCATGTTGCCTGGCCGGAGACGGTATTGGGCCATCGCCGCAACGACAGATCTGCCATGCTCGCAAAATAATTGGCTCGTAAATTTCGGCCATTGATCAGTCTAGGCGTATTCGAATGCTCAATATTTCACCCTTCAAAAATAGCATCCGAACCTTCCGTTCGCCTGACTTGCATGAACTTATGCATGCCTTCATATTGTGTGAGGTTTTTATGAGTTCGGATACGCACTTCTCTCTTCAGGGTTCAGGTCATGCTGAAACTCGCATAATTTTGGTGTACGAATAAGCATTCTTGTGCACCGGGGGTTTTTGTTGAACGTGGAAGCCTCATGTCTTAAACGCGATGCATGTGCATGGATTGCACATGCAGTATGGCCAGATGAAGACAAGTTATCATTGTTTTAGGAAGAACAATGCTAGACAAGTGTCGTCTAGACAACACTCTCGACCACCTCGGCCCTATGTAGTCCTGAGCGGAGGAAATACATAAGAGGCGACGGAAGTCGCTTCCCATGTCAGAATGTCAGCAAAGAGCATCAGCTCAGTTCAAGAAGAAAAAAAAAAGCAAGTTTTAGTTTATAGAGAAACCAGGATACAAAAAATTGAGGTGCCAATTGACATTACACATTTACTAGAGTACTGAAGACCAATGAATTCGTTCCGCAATCGCAAACATTATGGTATAACGTACAAAACTGTCTTGTCTAGTAGCGCGCACAAACCACACCGGATCTGGTAATCAAATCTCAAGTCACGCACAAAAAGCCAGATCTATCACCCCTACCCCCCATATACACTTGCTCCACCTACAATCAACATGTCTTGTCTAATTTTTGGCTCTACTGGGCTCTGTGGAAAGGCCATTTTGGCCAATGCCGAAAAGAGCAATTACTACTCCGCAATTACTACTGTCACAAGAAGAAACCCTGTTACTGAATCCCTGGCTGTGAAGCTGATTGTAGAGGCGGACACATCCAAATACGGTGCATTGGTTGCCCAAGAAAAACCACAAGTCGTGTACTCCTCATTGGCCACCACCAGAGCTGCTGCAGGATCTGCAGAGAAATTCGTGGATATCGATTACGGAGTCAACATTTCTATTGCAAAGGCTGCGAAGGAAGCTGGAGTCCAGACTTTTGTCCTCGTTTCCTCGGTAGGTGCACTGGCCCTGTCGCCATTTTTATACTTCAAGACCAAGGGTCGTCTTGAAGACGACGTGATTGCTCTCAAGTTCCCTAGAACAATCATCTTGCGCCCGGGTGTCTTGCTTGGAGAAAGAGAGAAATCTAAAGGGTTTTTGACCGACATGTCCGCTGCGATATTCAAGACCATCCATGGCACCAGATGTGGATACCATATGGGCCAGCCAATCAATGGTTCGGATGTGGGTGCTTTAGCTGTTAAATTGGCTAATGAAACACCTAAATCGACCTCCGACGCTCAAGTTCTGATCGTTGGTTCTAAGGAGCTTTTAGATTTGCTCAATAATGTGTCAGGATAACAGGTTCGCCCAGTTAGATAAACCTTTAGAGGAATCTTTCTAAGGTGTAATACAGTATACGGCTATACATTTTGATGATACTTTATTCTATACAGTCCCTAAACCTGTTAAGTTCTAACATAATGAGATACAGCTCTGTGTATGATGCTTGGGGTAGCATGTAACACATGATGCTTTTTTTTTTTTCTATTATTATTTTCCTGTGGTCCGTTTATTGCTCTCTTGCCCGCTGTGGATATGGGAATGAAGCATGATCATGAAATTAGCACCTGGTACATCGCCGAGAATGTGGTTCTGAAAATGAGGGAGAACCTAGACCCTACTCCTCATTCCACAAGCATACGCCGGAATCTACAATAACCAGGATGCGCAATTAATTAATTAGTTATTCATCAATTCATTTATGGGCTTCTCTATTTATCTGTTTCAAATGGGGGCACCTCTCCTCTTCGTTTTCGGTGAGAACATGGTTGTCTATCCATGCCTGGCCCTGGAAACGACGACCGCAAGTACACGTGCCCCAGTGCTTCGACTTGTCCCTCAACGAAGGGGTTCTCTTAATTGACATGGAGTCAAAAATGAAATGCTTGTTCAAAAGATGTTTCTTGAAATCGTAGCGACGGTTGAACAGCCCAGTTCGGTGCTTGCAAAAGTCCTTGGGGTACACACAGTTGAACCGCTTGTGTTCCTGGTGAATACCTTGGTGTCTGTTCATATCACGGGTAAACCTCTTGTTGCAAATGTTGCAGATGGTGTGGTCCACGAAAGTCGATTCTACCATAGGTGCATTCACGGTGCTATCCGAGTTGATCATTGTAGTGACATCTGGGTAGATGCCAAGGTTGCGCTGGAGTGGAAGCTTAGGAACGACCGAAAGAGGACTCTTGAACTCCACTCCCTGAGCTTCGTCTCCACCAGGTTTGGTTTCATTAATTGGCTGCCCGGCCATTGGTGGAGGGTAGACTTGTTGTCTGTTCAAGCTTGGGGAATGATCCATGTCCTGGTTGAGCAGTGACGCTAGCAGTGAGTTCGGAGCGTGGAGCATTTCATCTAGCTTGGGAGAAGCATGCTCAGGCTTGACCGGGGGGTATGTGGCTCCCATGACATTGATTCTATCCTGGCTGGAATCGTAGTTGACCTTGTTGAGTGAGTCCTGCGAGCCTAAAACCAAGTGATTCTGGTTAGGAAACATGACTTGGTACGAGTCTGCAGTAGTCTTTAATTCTTGCAGGTAGTCATAGACAGTGAAGTTGGAGGTGGATTGCCAGCCATCCCTTTGGCTGTCTTCAAAGTCATCCCACATTGGGTTTGCACGGGGCAAGATGTTTCTGTCACTCATAGTGTCGTAGTATGACTCTGTTACATACTTCGGAAGAGTAGTTGAGGAATACTCAAATACTGCAGCACTGTTTTTAGGGTAAACCTGGCCACAGAAAGAGCTCAACCTCGAATTCATTCAATAGGTGGTAATGTCAAAGTGTTTCTGTATCTTCTGTCTAGGATTAGAGGATGCTTTTGTCAGTCTGCTAACCCCACTGGTAAGAGATGTCTTGTTGAAGATTGAATAAAGGAAAGTGGAGGGGGAAAGACAGTAAGACTCAATGTGGAATGATTTTGGATAAACGCTTGGGGGAAAGTTCCCCTTTTAATCTCTGTCAGCACCGTCCCCAACTGTGACAAGCGAAGTTACGGTACAGGTTTGCATCAAGATATAGCGATGCACCGCGGCTAGGTTCGAACTAAACGTGCATATGTACCACTACGCGGTGGCCTCCCGCATGAACATGAGATGTCTCATTGTGGCAGTCGGCTCCTTGTTATGAAAACGGTACACATTTCTCGGCCTAGAAGCAGGGGAACATTCCCTTTTGATAATGCCGCATGGACCGGGCCGCGTGCAGTATGCATTCAGCATGAGGTGCTTGCTTTTTACATGAGTACGCCGAGAACCACTTGAAACATGATCTGTCGTCTACGGGGCCCGAGGATTCGTAGGCTTTACGTACGGTCCGGATATAGCAATTGTGACTCAAACGCTTGGAAAATCATCTCAATTAGAGCGTTTAGAATGCAAGTCTATGCAGCCCTCGTGCGATTCTAGCACCCGGAGTTGCTACTGATGTAGTCTATTTGATACGAGGCTGCGGTGCGTCCAACGCTTATTTTGAGTTGGCTTTTTTTATTTTATTTTTATGTTTGTAGAGGGGCTCAGTCGCAAGTGCCGGATAAACTTACCCGTGAGCAGTAAGGAGTCCATATTTGTCAGCAGTTGGAGAAGCATGGTGTGTTGTCTTATGCGCAGCCTCGAAATTTCTGCGCACAATTTTCACCCAAGTGGGACACTTGCATGCTGTTCGCCTATGCACAATGAATTGATCGTGGGAATCTAATTGCGAAAACGATACACCGGTTAAGACATTCTCATATGAAATTTAAGGATGCTTGCTTCTGTTAACGGTAAACCAAGGCGAGGTGCATTGGGACCTGCACCATTTGGAGATTAAGGGTTACTGCAAGACCTACAAGAAATATGATATGCACATGTAAACGGGCTTCCTAAACTTTGTTTTAAGGCGCATCATTGTTAACACTTTTTTCCCCTCCCTAATAAGGATTTCGGGGCGATCTGGAGTCGGATACGAGATTATATTTATCCGAACGGGTGGACATTGTTGTGGCCCCCTTATCTAAAAGTTCTAAAATTTTAGCCGCGGAAATGTGGCGTGGTACACAATGGAAACATGGTGGTAGTTTGTCAAATAGACTATATTGCGATCCGAGGTCGGTTCGAGGTCGGATCGCAATATCGGGTACTCTCGGTCCTGACGGGTACTGCCACAAGAAAACGCACATTCTGACATGGGGCCAATCGAAAAGGCATTCCATGCCTCGTCGCTTAAATGCCGCCATGTAATTTCCTTCATATAATGGCTCGCATGCGGGCGTACTAGGGCTCGATCTATTTCGAGAAGGCCCTACATTGAGAAAAAAATATATTCCCCTAACGTCCCCTTTCGGTAATTCCGATAGGATGGTGGGATTGCTGTTAGGGGTGCATATGAGGCATGAGGCTGCCTCCATAGCCATGCAATAGAACACCCACATTAACTATCGAGTCTAATAAGGTTGATGGATCAATAGGCTACGTAGAGAACAATTGGTTCATAATCAAATTGGCAGATGAACCTCTGAATCAACCGCAGTTTTATGCAGAAGTCTTTCTCGAGGCCGACAAATCTTGCACTGGTTTTCAGCCTCCACCATGCGCCAAGCTTCCCCCACTCGCAGCTTGCGCGGTCTTCATACACGACAGACGCCTCAGGAGACAAACGAGGACCCCGGAGCGAAACCGGGTTCATGATTTCGCGCACGTGCCGTAAACGGCCGTCAGGTGAGAAGCCCTAAAGTTAAACGAGAAGGTCACCCGCACCGCGCCTGCATATGCGCACAGCATCTCCTCGCGCTAAAAGAAAAGGCACTGGAAAATTTTTAATCTCTTCATCACACTAGCTAGTAAATCACAATGGGTGCCTACAAATACTTGCAAGAGTTGCAAAGAAAGAAGCAATCTGATGTCTCCAGATTCTTGTTAAGAGTCAGATGTTGGGAGTACAGACAAAGAAACGTCATCCACAGAGCTAGCAGACCTTCTAGACCAGACAAGGCCAGAAGATTGGGTTACAAGGCTAAGCAAGGATTCGTGATCTACAGAGTCAGAGTCAGAAGAGGTGGTAGAAAGAGACCTGCTCCAAAGGGTGCCACTTACGGTAAGCCAACCAACCACGGTATCAACCAATTGAAGGCTCAAAAGTCCTTGAGAGTCATGGCTGAGGAGAAGATCGGTAGAAAGCTCGGTAACATGAGAGTGTTGAACTCTTACTGGGTTAACCAGGACTCCACCTTCAAGTTCTTCGAGGTTATCTTGGTGGACCCATCTCACGCTGCCATCAGAAGAGACCCAAGATACAACTGGATTGTCAACCCAGTCCACAAGCGCAGAGAGGCTAGAGGGCTTACTTCCGCCGGTAAGAAGTCCAGAGGTATGAACAAGGGTCACTTGTTCAACAACACCACTTCAGGTCGTCGTCACACCTGGAAGAGACAAAACACCTTGTCTCTCTGGAGATACAGAAAGTAAGCGGTCTC
This sequence comes from Metschnikowia mauinuiana, assembly GCA_002374555.1. NCBI lineage: Eukaryota > Fungi > Ascomycota > Pichiomycetes > Serinales > Metschnikowiaceae > Metschnikowia > Metschnikowia mauinuiana. The sequence goes on along the minus strand of NKZY01000764.1, from coordinate 340,160 downwards.
CGTTTAACTGCTGTATTGCGAACTTTGTTAGGTTTATTTGTGTATTGAAGTAATGAACTTAATGAGAGAACCATGATTTGTAGTTCAAAGTAAGACCTCACGATTGTGGCGAGTTATGTCTGTCTAAAACATGTCGAACTATAAACTTTTATTCAATCCTATCTCCCCGATCTCCCCTCCGTAGCCTTACACCAGAGTCAGTGGACCTCATATTCGCGAATGACTCCTGCGCAATTAATGCAGATACGCAATACACCCGTGCACCATGATAGATCCATGGAAAAAATGTTCGAGTTACCCCCCTATCATCCTCTACTCACTATAGATTCCTTTTGACACCGACCAAGTTTGAATATTTACTTCTCTCTTGATTCCTGGGTAAATCGAAATTCTATTACATTGATTCCTTAGGACATTACCGACAATGGCTCACGAGAAAACGGCGATTTTGTCCGTTTACAACAAGACCGGCTTGTTAGACTTGGCTAAGGGATTGGCTGAAGCCAATGTCAGAATCTTGGCTTCCGGTGGTACCGCCAAGATGGTTCGCGAGGCTGGTTTCCCTGTCGAGGATGTCTCCAAGATTACACATGCCCCTGAGATGTTGGGCGGTAGAGTGAAAACTTTACACCCGGCCGTCCATGGTGGTATTCTTGCCAGAAACATCGAATCCGATGAGAAGGACTTGGCTGCCCAAGGCATTGACAAGGTTGACTTTGTTGTCTGCAACTTGTACCCTTTCAAGGAGACCATCTCTAAGGTTGCAGTCACCATCGATGAGGCTGTTGAAGAGGTCGACATTGGTGGTGTCACCTTGTTGAGAGCCGCTGGTAAGAACCACGCTAGAGTGACTATCTTGTCTGATCCTCAAGACTACTCCAAATTTTTGGACGAATTGAAGAAGGGTGAGATCTCCCAGGATACTAGAAATAGATTGGCTTTGAAGGCTTTCGAGCACACTGCTGATTACGATGTTGCCATCTCCGACTTCTTCAGAAAGCAGTACTCGGAAAACATCTCTCAATTGCCCTTGAGATACGGTGCAAACCCTCACCAAAAACCTGCCCAGGCCTTTGTCTCCCAAGGAGAGTTGCCATTCAAGGTCTTGGGAGGTTCTCCTGGTTACATCAACTTGTTGGATGCTTTGAACTCTTGGCCATTGGTTAAGGAATTGTCTGCTTCCTTGAACTTGCCTGCTGCTGCTTCTTTCAAGCACGTTTCGCCAGCTGGTGTTGCTGTTGGTTTGCCATTGTCTGATGTCGAGAAGAAGATCTACTTCGTTGAGGACATCGAGAACTTGTCCCCATTGGCCAATGCATATGCTAGAGCTAGAGGTGCCGACAGAATGTCTTCTTTCGGTGACTGGATCGCTTTGTCCAACATTGTGGATCTTCCTACTGCTCAGATTATCTCCAAGGAGGTTTCTGATGGTGTCATTGCTCCAGGTTACTCTGAGGAGGCTTTGGAGATCTTGAAAAAGAAGAAGGGAGGTAAGTACTGTATCTTGAAGATCGACCCTAACTTCACTCCAGACACCACTGAGTCTAGACTGGTTTATGGTATCACCTTGCAACAAAAGAGAAACGATGCCATCATCAAGGGCTCTTCTTTCAAGGAAATTGTTTCTAAGAACAAGAGCTTGACTGAGCAAGGTGTTGTCGACTTGGTCGTTGCCACCATCGCTTTGAAGTACACTCAATCCAACTCTGTTTGTTACGCCAAGAATGGTATGGTTATTGGTTTGGGTGCCGGTCAGCAATCCAGAATTCACTGCACCAGATTGGCTGGTGACAAGGCCGACAACTGGTGGCTCAGACAACACCCAAGAGTTTTGGGTTTCAAGTGGGCCAAGGGTGTCAAGAGACCAGAGAAGTCCAACGCAATTGACTTGTACGTGTCCAACCAAATTCCAAAGACGGAACCTGAGAAGGGTGAGTACGAAAGCAAGTTCGCTGAACTTCCGGAGCCATTGACCGAGGAGGAGAGATCCGAATGGTTGAGCAAGAACTCTGAAGTCGCTTTGTCTTCTGACGCCTTCTTCCCATTCCCAGACAACGTCTACAGGGCTGCTAGGTCTGGTGTGAAATACGTGGCTGCTCCATCTGGTTCAGTCATGGACAAGGCTGTGTTTGCTGCGGCCGACACCTACGACATGGTCTATGTGGAAAACCCAATCCGCTTGTTCCACCACTAAAACAAATCCATATTACCTAATGTTCGATTGCTGAGTCAATCCCAATACATACATCTCAAGAATATCTGTAATTGTAAAATTAGAGTGGCATGTCTGGCTGCGCACCTTTACATCCTCAGCCAAAATTTTCCATTAACGTGTCGTTTCAGTATGCAGCACCAGTTCTCACTCACGTATACCCGACGCTAATTCCTTGATTATTATACTAAACCAAAATGGCTTCTGAATACAAGTATGACGAGGGCTCAGAGACCTGGCCATATTTTGTCTTGGCTGTTTTAGTCTTTATCCTCATACCAACTACGTACCTGTGGATTGCAGGGGCTTTGTCTTTCGATGGAAAATCAAAAAATGTCAAGGGAAGCATACTGGAGGACCATCAAACTTTGGATTTGCCTAACTCTTCCGTCATCAAGAAGCTTCAGTTTCGCCTGAAGTCAGGAGTGGTTTTGAACAAGAAGTTTTTTTTCATTCTACTTGGCTGGGCCTCGGTGTTTTACATTTGGAACACGTATGCTCAAGAAGTCAGTTTATTGGGATTCTTTGACCCACACACCATCTTGGACATTCCTTATACTGCAAGTGAGAAGGAAATCAAGTCTCGTTACAGAAAATTGACTTTGACATACCACCCGGATAAGATTGGTAAGGATATCACTGAGGAGGTCAAGAAGGAAATGGAAGCTGCTTTCATTCGTATCAATCTTGCCTACAAAGCTTTGACTGACGAGACCACCAAAAACAACTTGAAGTTGTACGGACACCCAGACGGACAGCAAGACATCACTCATGGTATTGCCATCCCTAAGTTCTTAGTCGAAGGCAAATATTCATCGGTTATGATCTTGGTCTACTTTATCTTGATTGGTGTGGTTTTGCCTTTTGTTGTGGGTAACTGGTGGAATAACGTGAAATCCAAGACTAAGAAGGGTTTGTTCGTGAACACCTCCTCGCTTTTTGTCCACAAGTTGACTGACAAGAATCCGGGCAAGGTCTACACTCCTTTTGATATTTTGGACTGGATTTTGCAAGCTGATGAAATTGAAGCTATCAGAGGAAATGTGTCCACGGAAGAAGTTAAGCAGTTGGTCATTGATTATCTTAACAGAAAGGTTGACGGTGAACATGAATTACTCAAGCTTAAGGTGGTGGGAGAAATGCCTGATTTGATTAAGGGCTTCATTGATATTGCCACCACTTTCCGTGTTTTGGACGTTATCCTTGCTGCTGCTGAGTTGCGTAAGGCTATCATGCAAGCATCCTCTCCTCTCGGAAAGCACAAGGAATTGTTGCAATTGCCATACGTTGATAAGGATATTGTTGAGGCTCAGCCAGTCAAGAAGATAGGCAAATTAATCACTTTGCCCAAAGAAGAAGCTGGAAAGATGTTGGGTATTTCCGATCCTCAAAAGCTAGATACTGCTTTAAGAGTTGCCAGAAAAATCCCATTTATCAGAGTCTTGGATGCCAGCTTCAGAGTGCCTGGTGAGAAGGAAATTATTCCAAACTCCAGCACGCATTTGGTGATCAAGTTTTTGATCAAATCTGCTGCACTCAAGTCTTGCCCAGATATTGAGGATTCAAGATTATCTGAGGAGGAAACTTTCGAAGATTTGAAGAACCCATTGAGATCCAATGACGAACATCCCTTGTTGCCAGTTGCTTACTCGCCATATTTCCCTAAAAAAGTTGCCAACTGTTGGGAGGGTTACATTGTCAATCAGAAAGACAATAGGTTCATTGAGGGCACCGAGGCCGCTGTCATGGATAGAGTTGATTTGAGCAATTTAGAATTACAGCAAGATGAATGGATTGACGGAAAAGAGGGCAAGTTGGTTATCAGTACTTTTAAAATGAAGGTGTCTGTTCCAGCCCCAGGCAATGTTGGAAACTACCACTTCAGGTTGCTCTTGACAAACAATGCCTACTTCGGTAATGACGTTGATATTCCTCTAGAAATGACTGTTTCGACTGTTCCAATCAATGCGGCCGCTGTCAAGAAAGCCACTCAAGATGACTCGGACTCTGATGATTCAGATAGTGACATTTCCGACCCTGAGGAAGACAGTCTTGCTGGTGCATTAGCAGCATTGAGAGGAGGCGCCGTCAAGAAATCATCATCTGTGGATGATTCTGACTACGAATCGGACGATGAAAGTGTGTTCACCGATATAAATACTGACACTGAGGACGAGAGCTAAGTATCATGTCATTCTGCAATCTCAAGGAAGCAATGTCTACACTCTTTCTTCAAATGAAATTCAATTTTTCTATAAGTACTGCGAGTCATTCGGGATCAATCTGAAACTACTGAAACATAAGCTCAAATAGTTAACGTGAGTAATACCGCGTCCGGGTAAGATAAGCCTTGTTGTTTGTAGTAGTCAGGAATCACTTCATCCGAAAGCGTAAAGCCTCTTTTTAAATACCAATCAATGACTTGCTTATTATCAGCCTGTGTGTGCAACATGATTTTGTGAACAAATCTCTCTTTCGTTTGGGCAATGAGCCAGTTGAGAAGCTCGGTTGCAATACCCTTCTGTCTGTATGCCTCTAGAACTGCGAGAGTTTCAATGTACATGGAGTCTGGAATCAGATTAGATACAGAAGCTGCGGCTTCAAATGTACGCACATCGTGGGTGCTGTTGAAGAGTTTGCCTTGGATAGCACCCACTGGCAATTCACTGTAGAATGCTAACTGAACAACATGATCACCGTCAAAAGAGCTTTGGTACCAAGAGTCAGAGTATTTTGTAGGCAATGATACCTCATTGATTTTCTTCAACACGCCTAGGTTATTTTTCGTCAAGTCGTCAAGCGTAATGATGTTTCTGCCCATGTTGAATGCCCCTTATAGCCAGGTTGTAGATTTTAATGAGAGTTTGTATGGGCAGGGTGCTGCATATTGAAGACAACGGTGCATGCGGAGACTACTTCATAATTTTTCACAGATTCGTGTAGCCTGGAGAGAAACATGGTTTAGGTTTAGGGAAAGTTCAGATCAATATATTAATCCCAATTCTTGGCTTTTTTGCTCTAGTGGTGATGTCAAATCGGCATGTGCTTATTGGACTGTGTGGCAGTGGTGCGTCCACGACTCCAGGTGCAAATAATCACCTTATTTCACATGTCAGTTGAATACACAAACACACAATGATTCTTACTATAATAATCTTCTTGATTATAGCATATCTTGTCAAATCATTGGTTTCCGACATGGTGACCAACCCCGTGACATTATCTGAGGCGAATGAGCCTGCTGTGTTGAGCGACTTCGTACCAAAGACTTTGGCCCCCTACAACGGCGTGGACAACCCAAAGGTTTACATTGGTATCAAGGGCAAAGTCTATGATGTGACTGCTGGCAAAGCATTCTACGGTCCAGGTGGTCCCTACGAGAATTTTGCTGGACGGGATGCATCTCGTGGATTGGCATTGAACTCTTTCGATCCGTCCGTCTTGACTCCAATCGCCGAACCACTCGATACGCTCCAGGGCTTGAGTGCTGAAGAGACGGAGAGCTTGGAGAACTGGCAGACTCACTTTGATAACAAGTATAAAGTAGTGGGTTCCCTCAGCAATCCAAAGTAGAGTGAATCCATGCAGTCAGTCAAATCCACACTAGAGCTTAAGTCCATGCATTTAAATATAGTCTTTGCAGACTTCAAATTTAGAGATGTGTTCATTTCAATTGTATCTTAATTAGAAAGTGTGATTAATTTTGTATTATCTCTTCACATGTATTTTGTCGTGGCGTGTTCGTAATTTACTTGTAGGATTACATTTCTCAGACACATACGAATGGTTTAAGACTCTTAGCACATTTTTTGATAGCAAAAATTCAATAACCAGCCGAAACTTCTCAAAATCTCAAGATGACTTCGAAATTTCTGAAGGAAGCAAATTACTCTTTCACATGTTCCTCTAGAGATTATTCACTTTCTTCACTGAAACGTTTCTTTAATTTTAAGGTAGGTACAGGAACCAGCTTGAAAAAAACTTGTGCGAGAAAACTAAGCACAACTCATTTCTCAGACGCATCCATACAATATGTATAGAGGGGGACGAGGATTCCAGAATAATAATTCAAAACCTCCTCAGAGTGAGGTGGAGGTCAATATCCTTGGCTGGAACGGATCATCACCCGGGGAATGCATCAACTTCATTGGCAGAAAGTGCAAGATCACCATCACCAACTACTCGGTTGACAACCAAACGGGAATCTTGAAAGGAAATGTTAGTTCTGATCAACAAGCCAACAACTTGCTTCAATGGTCTGGGGTCAGATTTGCCGGCCAGTCTTTGAAGATCACAAAAGCAGCTTCATCTGGATTAGGGCTCAAGTCACAAGGTAACTCGGGCGAAAATACCATAGACATTTTGAAAATGTTTTTGAACTCTAGATACAACCCAGAAACCAAATTCTTGAATTTGAGTGCGGTGCAGCAAGATCAAATCTTATCTTCTAAGGGGTTTTTCGCCTCGTCTAGCACTTCATCCAAGTTATTTCTTGCAATATTGACGATTGCTAAGGAGTTAGGCCTTGATGTTCTCACTGCAGACCTTTCCAACAACAACTTAAGTGATTTGAATAATGTTTCCACCTTAGCACAGTCATTTCCTAATTTGTTGAACTTGTCTTTGCAAAACAACAAAATCGCTAGGATCAAGAGTTTTGATGTGTGGAAAAAGAAATTCAATTTCTTGAGGGAACTTATTGTCATTGGCAATCCCCTTTTCGATAACGCTAACCCAAACGATTACATCACCACGAAACAAGAATTGTTGAAATATTTCCCTAGACTCGTGGCGCTTAACGGGGAAACTGTTCGTAATGAACAGGCACTTAACTCATTTTTGAAGTTTGCTTTCGACCTGCCACAATCTATGTTTTTCCAGGACAGCGATGTGCAGGGCATTTCTGCTGGATTTGCCTCCAACTTCATGAATCTTTGGGATACTGATAGGTCAGGGATCATGGGGTTGTACCAAAATGAGTCCCAATTCTCGCTTCAAGTGGATTCATCACTGCCTCATAATACCGATGATCATGCAGATTTCGGCTATTATCTCCCTCAGTCAAGAAACTTGACCAAAGTGCTGTCAGCAAAGGCAAAAGAGGGGAAAGTCTACACGGGTCCAAATATGATCTTCAAAGCGTTTATGCAACTACCTATATCCAGGCATGACTTGATGACCAAACCAGAGAATTACAGCATGGAAGCTTACAGATTGCCTCAAATGGGTGCTATTTGTATAACAATCCATGGAAGCTTCATAGAGACGGATGCACCAAAATCAACCGACAGCAGTGGTCATCACGGGAGAAATAGGAACAATTTTGGAAGAAAAAGCAAGTTTACTTTGGGTACGAAAAGCTTCGATCGTACATTTATTGTGATCCCAGGAGCTAATAATAGCATGGTTGTTGCCTCGGACTTGATGTGCGTGAGGGGACACGCGGATCCCGAAGTATTTAATACTAAGCCAACCGCTGTCACTGCTGCTGCTGCTGCTGCTGGCGCTCCGGGTCCGGCACCAGCTCCGAATGTTGGTAATGTACCAGCTCCTCAGACAATGATACCTGGAAGTGCAGGCCAAATAAATCCACAACAGCCATCCATTCCAGCGTCTCTGGGCGTTCCTGCAGACTTGCCTTTGGAGATCAAGTCTCAATTGAATGGAACACAGCAGGAGCTACTTGTTCGTGTTGTCTTAGAGACCAAACTAACCACTGAGTACGGTTTTATGTTGTGTCAACAGAGCAATTGGGACTACCAGCAATGCATTTTCAATTTCAAGAATTCAGCTGCGTCACTACCCAAGGAAGCATTTAGCTCATGAAAATGTCCTACGCAGGTCCCACCATATAGTCATTTATAACATTACCAAATTATATTGATGCATGTAATATAATTGCACAGAATCGTAAATTTCATGCGAAGAAGCCGCGCAGCCATCGAAACGCGATCACATTATCTGCTTCTATGTTCCCCCTTGTGCCACCATGACCTCTCTAAACATAGCGATGGTGACGGATTTCTTTTTCCCTCAGCCGGGAGGAGTCGAGTTTCACGTTTACCACTTGGCTCAAAAGCTAATTGACCTCGGCCATTCGGTGATAGTTGTTACTCACGATTATGGAGACAGGCGAGGTGTCAGAGTGCTAACAAATGGACTACGAGTTTACTACATTCCTATATGGCAGGTTCATCGAAGCTCAACATTCCCGGCGATATTCGTGTCTTTTCCCATTATAAGAAATATTTTGATCCGAGAAAGCATTGATATTGTTCATGGGCACGGTTCGTTCTCCAGTTTGGCTGGTGAGAGTATTCTTCATGCACGCACCATGGGTCTAAGGACAGTTTTCACCGACCATTCCTTGTTTGGGTTTGCAGACGTGAACTCGATTCTAGGCAACAAACTTCTCAAATTCACCCTTACTGATGTTAGCCACGTCATTTGCGTCTCTCACACGTGCAAAGAAAACACAGTGCTTCGAGCTTCGTTAGATCCACTCAACGTCTCTGTTATACCAAATGCGGTCATCTCAGAAGATTTTGCTCCTGATTTGAATAGACAAAAAGATCGTTCTCGAATAGTCATCGTGGTCATCTCTCGACTCTTCCCCAACAAAGGTGCAGACCTTTTGACGGCCGTCGTGCCTCGGATTTGCAACATGAAGTCGAATGTGGATTTCCTAATTGCTGGAGATGGTCCTAAGTTCCTAGATTTGGAGCAAATGAGAGAAAAGTATTTTCTTCAGGAGCGTGTTTCTTTGATCGGTGCAGTCAAACACGAAGAGGTGCGAGATGTCATGGTGAAAGGCGACATTTACCTTCACCCTTCGCTCACTGAGGCATTCGGAACCGTCATAGTGGAAGCAGCCTCATGTGGGTTATATGTTGTTACAACAAAGGTGGGTGGTATACCCGAAGTTCTCCCGCAACATATGACTAGTTTCGCAGAGCCCGAAGAGGACTCTATTCTTGAAGCATTGCTAGAAGCAATAGACAAGATGAGCTCAGGCGAGATTGACACTTCTCTGTTCCACGAAGAAGTGGAAGCCATGTACAGCTGGAGGGACATTGCAAAACGAACCGAAAATGTCTACAACTCCTTATCCCGGAGAAATATTAATCAGCCGTTACTCACAAGACTCCTGAAGTATTACTGCTGTGGCCCAGTGGCCGGTAAGCTCTACGTTTTATGTGTTGTGGTTGACATCATTCTACTTACCATTTTAGACTGGTTATTTCCAAGGGAGAATATAGACAAGGCGTCCAAATGGCCAAAAAACGCCAATGAACTTTTAAGGGAAGAAGGGGAAACTTTCTGAAGAATTGCATTATTTAAATTCTTTGCCTCAAAGAGAATCTTTGCCTCAGCATTGTGACAGCTTCTCGTCTCTTCTTGTTAGCAAGCAGAAGAAATGTGTGATTGATTTTCAGTTCATGACCGCTTCGCTTAATTAACGGGTTTTTAAGCCATTCATATTCTTCAGCTCCGCCTGCGGAGGTAGATAAATTCACCATTTCACGAAGGAGATTAATTTCATCAATGATGACCATTTCACTCACGTATTTTTTTTTCTCGTTAACTGATTGTAAGGCAGGAATTTGAAAAAACATTGCATCAATTGCCTTATTGTCGAAAGAGTTCAATTCAGCAGCAAGAGCGGCCTTCTCATTGATCTGTTCTTCCAATTGCTCTTTAAGATCTTTAACCTCGCTTTGTAGCTCTGAATTAAGATTTTGAACAGCCTCAAGCTCCTCCTGCTTTCCTTTCAAGGACAAGTTCAGGTTTTTCTCCAAGAGCTCAAGCTGCATAGACAAATCCTTCAATTTCAGCTCTTTTTCCAAGACTTTCGAATGTGACAACGACGAGTCCTCTTTTGGAGGAGTTTTCTTTGCGTCTTCATCGTTGGAGGAGACACGAGAAAATATGGATTTCAACTCTTCATTGCCAAAGACCACTTTAGATGGAACTTGCTGCGATGTATCTTGTAGATAGGACAAGAGATTGTCAAAATCGATTTCGAATTCTGCGAGGTAGCTGGTCATACTTGAAGGATCAGAGTCTAAGACTTCCTCACATCTCTGCAAAAATAATATCAACCGGTCATTGAAAGCAGAAAGATAAGATGCCTCGACATGTACATGCAGATTGAGATTCGTAGCAGACTTCTCAAGCTGAGTGAGTATAGACCTCAATAGCGTCATTAACGAGTCTATCTCGTCGAAGATTTTCTTTGTGATGGGCTGCTTAGCTTCAAACGCTCCTGCGGCTCGCATGTGCTGAGTTTGAATAAAGGCAAAATTCAACTTGCAGCTTTTCAACTCCTCATTCACACCGGTGTAGTTTATGATCGCTTTGTCCAAGTTGACCACTTTGTCTTTGGAAATTATTTCATTAATTTTTTCCGTAAAACGAGAGACAACTGAAAGATCCAAGTCTTCAAAGTCACCTTCTTGGCATTTAGTCATAACTGCTTTGATATCCTGAATTGCACTAGCCACGCATTCATTTAAAGAGACGGAATCTATGTCACCATCAAGATCATGTTTTAAAGCTAGGGAGATGAACTCAGCGGCACAATGGAACCTTCTTAGCAACAAAATAGACCGAAGAGTGGATGAAGAATGCTGCTTTTCGGTCATGTATGCTATGATCACCGAACAATGACTTGTTATCATTTTCAATTGCAATATTATCTCGAATTGCAGGTTGAAATCTTCGTTAAGCAACTGCGCCTGTAAGCGAGTTATGGCTCCTGAATATGTTTCAAGAAACGAGTTAGTCAAGTTGAGACCAAGGATTTTTGCTTTCGACTTTCTTACCTCAAGCCGCAAAACTTCCATTTCGTTCTCCCTATAATTATCTTTAATGGTCAACAAATTCTGATGTGCTGTCTTAGAATCTGCAGCTAGTTTCTCATTGATCGATTGCAAACGCAGGATTTCCAGTTTAGTCTGATGGGCTTCCTTTAACAAAACCTCAATTTCGTGCTTTAATTTGTCTTCAACTTCAAACTGGCTGTCTCCAATGGACTTCTCGAGCTGATGTAACTCAGAGAATTCCTTCACAGATTGCGTGAGTTCCTTCACAGTGCTTTGCAACTCCTCATTCTCTATTGTAAGATGTTCAATTATACGGTCCAGATCCGAGGCATTTTCGAGTTGTTCTTGAAGCACCTGAGCAGTATTTTCAGAGGCAGCTAGCTTTTCTTGTAAAAGGTTCACAGAAGTCTGAACTGACCCATTTTTAGAAAGTTGTTCTTCAAGTTGTGAAATCTGCAGCTTCAATTTTGCTTCTGTTTCACCAGAAATCTTTTTCACAGAGGAAAGTGCAACCTCCAACCTCTTATTGTTTTGAACCAAAATCATGAAATCTTCTTTTGAGACCGCATCATCGACTTCCTGGGACTTTATAGCTTCTTCCAAATCTTTGTGTAGATTTAATTCTTCGCGAAGAAGAGAATGGTCATGCTGGAGCTCCTCAAACTTCTGCTTCAATGAATCTAAGTCACTTAGAAGAGCTTCGTTGTAAGATTGTAACTGGTCTTCATTGATTGTGGCTTTCTCAAGAGAAGTTTCTAGGTCTTCTGCTAGTAGTTTGTACTTGGCTATATCAGCATCGAGGCCCGCGACCGTACCTTTGTATTTGTATATCTCCTCCATGGCGGTCTTTAGTTTAGTCTGCAACTTATTGACAACGCTAGTGACAAAAAGATTTTTGTTTTCCAGCAGACTGTCATTGAGAAGCGCTGGCCTGACGAATATCCCATAGTCGCCTGGGTTTTTGCAATCGAAATACTTCACTCCTTGCACAGTACCATTGTTCCTTCCTTGCGGAGTATCCAATTCAATTCCAACCCATTCACCCGGCGCAAAGTCCGTAGTGCCATAGAAACGTACTATGCCTGAATGACCTCTCACGGTCACTTTTTGACCTAAAGTGACATCCGTCATTTCCTGATAATAAAACGAGGTGTGCCAGCTACCGATGAAAATTAGCTGACAAGATATGAGGTAGATTTTGTTTTGAAAGAGATCAATTCAAGTAAATCAGGAGCAATACATTCCAAACCAGGAAGGTTTCCACGATTATTTACAAGAATGTATAGGTGGAGATAAAGTCGATCAAGCCGCGTCAGCTGCGCGCACCATGCAATGGAAACAAAACATCATGGTCCACACGCCAGTCTACTCCATCCGAAATGTCATCCAGCGGAATTAATAATCCCATGCAGAAGAAAGGTTTGGGAAACCTCAAAGCCGAGCTACTCAATGAGCAGAAGCAAGAAATTAGAGAGGCATTCTCTCTTTTTGACATGGATAATGACGGTTTTATTGACTACCATGAATTGAAAGTAGCCCTCCGTGCTTTGGGGTTTGAACTAAGCAAAAGGGAGGTCTTGGACATAATTCATGAATATGATGGTGACAAACAGAATCTCATCTCCTATGAGAATTTCTTTCATGCTGGTATGTTGATTTGCTGAGTACATGCGAAAAGTTTATAATACTAACAAATACAGTTGGGGAGAAGATTCTAAGCCGAGATCCTATGGAGGAAATAAGAAGAGCCTTCAAGCTCTTTGATGATGATAATACAGGGAAAATCAGTTTTAGAAATTTAAAGAGAGTTGCAAAAGAGCTCGGTGAGAACTTGACGGATGACGAGCTTCGGGCTATGATAGACGAATTTGACCTAGACGAAGATGGAGAGAGTATGTATACCTTTATGCGAACATTGCCTTATTTAAGAATGGATTTTGATTTGATATTCATTTCAGAAAGGCATTTATTCAAACAATTTACTAACATCTAGTCAATGAGCAGGAGTTCATCAGTATTTGCACTGACTAAAGCGGCCTCAGTTGTAAGCGCGGAAGGTGATAACGGGCATCACGTGACTTCAAAAATTTTTTCAATTTACTCGTTCGTAGTGCACCCATAATCAATATACATAACCAAAGAACCATACCATGTCTTGGAACACAGCTAAGAAGCGGTTCCAGAAAAACCTTGATAAATACCCGGAGGAGCTCCGTCGAATTCTTTTACAGCAGACCCTGAAATACAACTTGCCTACACTTGAGTCCAACGTCGACACATATGTTCCCAAACAAGACAGACTGAGTGATTTGAAGGATGTCGGCATTGCCCCTGGAGATATGGTTTATATCGCAGAAGGAAAGCACAAAGGCAAAATCTCCTCGGTACTCCAGTACAGTCCACTGTCAGACTCGTTTCTTTTGACCGATGTGCTCAAGAAGAATATCATACCTAAACCCATGTGGGTTTCCAACCAAACGAGTCATGTTATGGACTTCCCCGAGGATGTCCCTAAGGCTCATATCAGATTGGCCGCAAAAGATAAAGATGAAAAGGGTAACGTGTCTTACGTTGTTGCAGAGGAGGTTGTGAAGGAGGGAAAATACTACGATGACAACTACAAGACTTGGTTGCCACGAAGATTCGTCAAACACCACCCTACCATCGAAATCCCTTGGCCACGCCCCCCTTCACAAAACGAAGACGATGTCTTGTCTACGAGCAAGGAAAGTGCTTTCCTGAAGACTTACGAACTCCAGACTATTGCCAAGTCTCCACTTCCGGCTGGACTTTTACGTGAGCTTAGAAACCCTTACTCATCGTATAAAAGAAAACAACTTACGGAGACCCAGGCGAGAAAGCTCAATGCTCCAAAAATGCCGCTTTCGACGGAACAAAAGATCTATTTGGCTAAAAAGGCTGTTGAGCCTAAGAAAACGGTCGAGCCTATGTCAGAAGAGGTCCAAGAATTCATTGGATCCAAGATGGCTGAGCACTTGTCCAAGATCCAGAACCCAGCCCTTTTGGCTCACTTGGAGGTCTTGTCTAATTACGGAAAAGAGACTCCTAAGGTGTCAGCTAAAGATTCGCAGTAATACTAGTCTTGGCCATCATCTTGTTGCATATTAAACGCATGTATATACATTCAAAATAGAACGACCTACGTTACCTCAAAATATCGTTGCTTCGTAATAATTGCACTTATTGGGCTATTGCTACGATACTACATCTACATGTCTTTGGCTATGGAAAGAAGGGTACTTATTTGGGTGGTTTCAATTACAATTTCTCGTAGTCTAGCTTGCCCTCCAACTTCTTGACGTCAGCAACCTTTCTGACAGCCTTCATCAAATCATTTTGGATAATGTGGTCTCTTTCGTCCCGAATTGCGAAAAATCCTGCCTCTGTAATGACATTTCTGATATCTGCACCATTGAACCCATCACTCATTCTCACGGCGGCCTCGAAGTCAAAGTCTCCCTGTTTGGAGATTTTCGATGTGTGAATTTTGAAGATTTCCAATCTTCCGGCTTCGTTTGGCAAACTGATTTCAATCTTTCTGTCCAATCTTCCTGCTCTCAATAAAGCTGGATCAAGAGTGTCAGGTCTGTTTGTAGCCATGATGACCTTTGTCTGGCCCAATGTATCGAAACCGTCCATCTGGTTCAATAATTCCATCAAAGTTCTTTGAATTTCACGGTCAGCCGAGGTACCCTCACTAAATCTGCGCCCACCAATGGCATCTATCTCATCCATGAAAATGATACATGGCTCGTGCTCCTTGGCATAAGAGAACATCTCTCTAATTAAACGTGCGGACTCACCAATGTATTTGTCCACAATAGCAGAAGCAGGCGAGAAGATGAAGTTGGCTCCAATAGTAGCCGCCACAGCCTTAGCCAATAAAGTTTTACCTGTACCAGGAGGACCATACAACAAGACACCTTTGGGGGGTTTAATACCCACACGGGTGAAAAGCTCGGGGTTTTTCAATGGCAATTCAATCACCTCCCGTAATTCTCTGATTTGTTCAGTCAAACCACCGATTCCGTTGAAGGAGATTTCACCCGGCTCAAATGTGGTCATGTTGTACACCAACGGATCCACCTCTCTGGGCAAGATACGCATGATGGTCAAGGTGGTCATATCCAAAGACACACGAACACCGTTTTGTAAGCTCTCCTTCTTGATGGTGTTACGACATCCCACAATGTAACGCGGCCCACTGGAGGCTTTGACGATATATGTGTCATCCGTTAATTGCTTCAACACCTCACCGACTATTTGTCCGACAGATTGCAAAGCCTTAATATCATTCTCTGTCTTCTCATAGCTCTTCTCCATATCTCGCATACTCAACCTCAACTCCTTGAGCCGTGCGTCCCATTTTCTGTGCTCGATCAACTTGTCTTTGAATTTGGATAATGCTTTGTTTCTTTCCTGGTCTTCAACAGATTCTTGGACTTCATTAGCTCTAGGCTGCTCGTTGGCATTGCTATCGCCGTTTCCGCCTTGCAATGCCTCCAAAAGGGGGTCATTTTCCTCACTCATGATTGATTGTTGTATTAATCGCCACTTGCGATAATGGCTGATTGAGTCTGGAGAGGGTCGTGCGCGCTCGAAAAGTGCAGTCCGGTTGTGGTAGGCTAGAGAAAGACCTTATACGTTCAAGACAATTGTAATATAGTAAATTTGGTAAATATCAATCTGGACGTTTCAATGCTGAATTAATCAAACATTCTTCTTTTTTCAAAATTTGGTTTGGTGCAGGTGTTGGATAGGTGGATCGGGTCACATGACCTACTCTATAGCATCACGAAAAAATCTGGGTCTAGCGTGTACTTGTACTGTCAAACCTCAGAATGGAATTCCACGCCATTATATTATGTGGACCGGGCAAGCAACTCACGCCCTTCTCCAAGGTCCGTTCTACAGGTGTGCCGAAGGCTCTCATGCCTCTAGCTGGCAGACCAATGTTTGAATATGT
Source organism: Metschnikowia mauinuiana (assembly GCA_002374555.1). Lineage (NCBI taxonomy): Eukaryota > Fungi > Ascomycota > Pichiomycetes > Serinales > Metschnikowiaceae > Metschnikowia > Metschnikowia mauinuiana. Next base: position 324,136 of record NKZY01000764.1, on the reverse strand, counting down.
GTTAGACTGGTGTGAGAAGGCTTTCTTCAATAGAGTCACCATCATGTGTGATGACGAATCTGCAGAGGAAATTGAAGGCTCTTTGAAGGTATACAAAAGCCAAAAGTCCTCGGCGGACTCTGCCAACAGCTCAGGATCCGAAGGCGATTTGCAAAGATTTGTCAACTCCATATCAGTGACCAAATTTGCCGGCTCTTCGAGCGGTGAAATCTTCCAGTTTTTGTACAAGGATGGCAAAACCAAAATGGGAGAAAACTTTGTTTTGCTACCATGTGACTTCATCACCAATTTGCCCCCGCAAGTGCTCATTGAAGCCTTCAGATGCAGAGAGGACACCGACTTGGGTGTGTTAATATACTATAAGAACAATTTGGACATTGAAGACAAGAAAAACAAGGTCTTCCCAAAAAACTATACGCTTTACGCAGACTTGCCGACCGGAAAGTCTCAGTTCTTGGATTACTACTCTACAGATGACGTGGATTTCCACAAAGGGTTCAAGATCAGAACGCAATTGATGTGGGCCCGTCCCAAGACTATCGTGAGCACAAAGCTCTTGAACAGTTCCATCTTTTTCGGTAACTCTGACCAAATCTTCAAAGTCTTTTCCGACAATCCCGATAAATTCACAGAGTCGTACTTTTCGTCCAGGCCGCTAATCAAGGTCATCCGGGATTTGGCCAGAAAAGAATGGCAGAGTCCTAATTGCAGTCAAACTGTGGGCTTCTTTGTTACTCCAGATCAGGCAAACTTTCTCAGAGCTAATACATTACCGGTTTACATGGAAGCCAACAGAGCATTCTTGAAGGTGCAGGCGAGAGAAAATGCAGGGGGAAAACCCTCAGCTTCTAAAGACAAGTTGCTCGCGATCATTGGCGCAGATGCCATGGTTGGTGAAAAAACTGAGATTGGTGAAAAGACTAACGTTAAGCGTTCTGTTGTTGGTGCCAACTGTAAGATAGGCAAGAGGGTCAAGTTAACTGGCTCTATCATCCTCGACAACGTGACCATTGAGAACGACGTTCAACTAGAGAACTCGATTGTGGGTCACAATGCCTGCATTCAATCCAAGTCCAAACTCACGAATTGTTACGTGGAAGCCACACATGAGGTTGCCAAAGGAACGCAGTCCAAGGGTGATACTTTACTTTGCTTAACATTGGAGGGATTGGTAGAATCTGCCGTGGAAAGTTCTAGCTCGGATGAAGATGGCACAGATGAAAGCTTTGATGACTACGACGATGAACTTGGAGATAATTCTGATGGGCTTTTTGGATATTAGCCCATGAATAGACATGCATTAATGGAGTATATATATGATCTTGTAGATCCGGCCCAAAAATCACTTAATCCAGTGTGTGAAGAAAAATTTCACTCTGCATCGCTCGAGGAGCCCATCTTCCTCCGCTTGGAGGCTTCATGATGAGAAAATGGTCCTCGCCTCTTCCTCACTTCTATGTCGTCGCTCGAGTCTGTGCACTCGCTTTCGTCTGAGTAGCTGCTACTAGCATCATGGCTAAAGCATTTCAGCTTGGGCCGTGCCTCAAATCGATTCTTGCGTTTATATGTCACAGACAAGGGAGGAAAGCTGGGCTTGAAATGCAAGCTAGAAGTCATTTCCAGGGGGAAATTGAAGTCGAACTCGCTTGGTTGTTCAATACTTAGCACATCTTGTGGGGCCACAGATGCTCCAGCACTGGGCTCCTTGTTCTCCTTGTGCTTATACATGTTTGTAAGCTCGGCACGTTTGGTCAATACCCAGTTCTCGATGTCTTCAGCATTGGATATTTTGTCAAGCAAGTCATCTAGGCATTCCAAATAGCCCTTGTGCATCAGGAGCACATTGGAATTCGAACTATGTCTATAAAGAGATGCCACTGCTTTAGCTGCATTGGCAAATTCGGTCTTCACCTCTGCGGGATCAGATCCTTTGGCGCTGTATAACGAAGCCACAGATTTGGCGGCATTTCTGAATTCTCCTGTGAGCTCCTTGCTCATTTCTCGAAGAGAAACTTTTTCAAGAGACTTGGATGGCGGAAGATTACTGGATAGATTGGACAAATCCATAGTCAAATGATGGAAAAGTGTAAAATAGCTAGGGTTTCGTTAAAAGAAAAACTGCTAGCATGGACTAGGTATTGTGTAATAGCTTTGCGCTACAAAACCCTCACAAGACTCGCACACGATGAAGAGCCTCACTAGTCGATCATGTGACGTGCAGATGCAAGGTGCGAGGAACTCGCTAGTGTGAGACGACAAACGATATCAAGTACGTGTTACCGCACGCACTCATACTCCACTATGGTTCAATCAACTCTCATCTACAGATATGACGGTATGTTGGAACACCAAGCATTGCCAAGATTAATATACTAACCCATTAGCGCTTCCCCTTTGTGGGTCAGTGGACAACTCTGCCGATCGTGAATTGAACGAGCAGAAAAAGAAGTGCAAGATCATCATAAGTAGAGTGACGCCCAACTCGGAGCCTCAGGCCACCATCGAGTCTGGCTCCTACAACATCCACTATTTGATCAGCAATAACATTATCTACCTTACTATCTGTGACAAATCATACCCCAGAAAGCTAGCTTTCCTGTACTTGACGGAAATTAGCAATGAGTTCAATCACATCCATGCCCGCGAGGCCTTGAGCAATACTGCAAGACCATTTGGGTTCAGCTCCTTCGATAACTTCTTGAGCAAGACCAAGAAGCTTTACCAGGATCAGCGGGCGCAATCGAATCTCGATCGCTTGAACACAGACTTGGCCGACGTCAAGAAGGTCATGACCAAAAACATTGAAGACCTATTATACAGAGGCGATTCCTTGGACAAAATGAGCGATTTGTCTTCCAGCTTGAGAAACGACTCCGTCAAGTACCGTAAAAAAGCACAACAGATCAATTTCGAGGCCTTGCTCAAAGGTTACGTACCCATAGTGGGTGCAGGCTTGTTCGTTGTGTTCATAATTTGGTACATGTTTCTCCGGAGATAAATACGCCTCACTCTCATTTATAAATATACAATTGTACATGTATTGCTGGTAGTAATTTTTTAAAGACTCCATTGATCTTCATCCACCTATGTCTATATGCGGCGCGCCCCACATGTTATCACTCACTATAATACAACGATAGCTTCTAGCCATCTAGGAGATATGCCCGCTCCCGAGAATAAAGGTGCAAAGGAAATCCAGATTACACCTGTATTATCAAGTCATTCTATCCAAACGTCCCCAAACGCTCTTCTGACTACCAATTCATATCTCTCCGGTGCCACCACCGCAGTCACACTAGCTAGCGCCGATCAAGCGGAACTCTCAAATCTAGAGCAAGATTTCCGACTAGAACCTTCGACTTCTTCTGCCTCAAATATAGCATCTATTGTTGGCAGCCCGGCATTGACCAGTGTGTGCTCTTCAGATGATGAGATCCTGTCCGACACCCATGATAGAGGCCAACTAGCCGACTTTTTAGGAAGTTTGATCCTAGATTCTCCAAAAGGGCCCAAACAGAAACCAGGAAAAACGGAGGTTTACAATGTATTCAGTGCAGACAACACAAGACTCGATGAAGATTTCTTGAAGCGTGGAATAATTATTGATAAGCAGAGCAAGAACCTCAGTGAGAAGTACAAGCACTTCTTCATGCTCTCTTCGGCGGGAAAGCTAATATACTCGTTGAACGGAGACGACGAAGTGCTTTTGGGATACATGGGGCTTATAACTACTATAATCGCAAGCTTTCAGGAAGGCTTGGGCAAACAGTTTGAGAAAATCCAGCTGAGAGATTTTAAGATGGTGGTCATGGTCAAGTCGCCATTGATTTTGGTGGCCATCACCAAAATCCCTCATGAAATGTTTCCTTCCAGTGTGTTTACAGATTCGATTCTCGAAAACCAACTCAGCTTCTTACACAATTACATTCTAGCCGTTATCAGCGAATCTGTGATAATCAAGAACTTCAAAAGAGGCATGAATTTCGACCTACGGAAACTTTTGTCCGCACAGGACTACACCACCCTTGATACATTGGCCATGCTACTTACTTATGGATTTTGTTCCGACGAAGACGGTAACTATGCCCTTGACAGCTCCTTTTACTTAAGGTCTCTTTTAGGGAACGCAATTCATTGTGCAAGAATCACCAACACCTCCAGGATGAAACTTAATGAAATCTTTGCATCAATCAAGAAGATCAAATTACCAAAGGAGGAATCGGACTTAGCATCAGTTTTCCAAGGAACATTCGGTGTGAATGCTGACGACAAGTACTTGGCGTCTGATCTTCTATTCGGCTTCGTCACACTAGACGATAAGGTGATTTCTTATTTGAGACCGAAAAACCACCAGCTTTGCAATCAAGATATCTCAACCCTTTTGGCAACGACAAGTTTGTATTCTCAGACCCTTTCACATGAGAAGTCAATGGATTTGTGGATCCCGTTATGCATGCCAAACTTCAATAGTTCTGGATTCTTATATTGCTATTTGAGGCGATTTGCAATCAAAAACTTGAGCAAACCATTAACGTTGATTTTGTTGAGCGGAAGCAAAAACTCGTTTTACGAGATGAAAGAAGTGGCCGACTACTCGATTTCGAAAATCAGCAAATCCAAGGCCCTCGACCCTCGCCTAGGGAAAGAGCTCTCCCAGAATCTCAGATCAAATTGGGTATTAGACTACTTGAAGATCTCGACGATCAAGCATTTCATATACAAGCGGGAGGACTTCAATCAAATCTACATGGACGACTACTTACAGATAGCGGAACCTACTAGTTTTGAGACGTTGAAGAGTCTGTTTGAGTTGATATACCTCTATACGAACTTGATCAACTCCACAAGTTACAAGGAGACCGATGCAGGAAATGGCCGCAAGTTGACGTACACCAGATGGCAACAAGAAGACAATTTGATCACCGGGTTTCTACTTACAGACGAAACCTACCAGTTCTATTGCTTGTGCACAGGATCTATATCTTCAAAAGTGATCATTGAGCAAAGCTTACGCATAATCCGCTGGTGTGATAAGTACAAGAAAAGGTTGTTTGTTAGACACGGTACAGTCTTTTAGATCTGCAATCCCCGAGCCATATTGTCAATTATCTTATTTCAAGATAGCAGTTTCAGCGGCTTTGAAAGTGTCGTTGAGCTTGTCCACGAATTTCTTGTGGAGCTTTTCATAGTCATTCCAAAGCTCTTGTTCTGCATCGGTCATTTTCTTCTTCTTGGCGATTTTATTTTTCACATCGGCCCTGATGGCAGACAATGTACTGGAATTCTTGCCTGAACCTCCAGGCCCGTTTTTGAACTTTTCAAATGCAACCTTCAAGTCCTTAATTCTCTCCTTCTTGGATTCAGTGGTGACTGGAGGAATGGGGGCCTTCAACACTTGCTTATTCGAAGGGTCGGCTATAGGGTTCAAGTTCAAGTTTGAAGCCAACACAGCATTGATGACGTTGCTCACGTTGGCAGGATCAAAAACGGTCATTAGGAAATTGCGGCCTTTAATGGTAGTCTGTGCAATCGCAGTATAGGGAAGGTCTCCATCAGCCGTTTTCACTTGAAGATGGTCGAAGATCTGTGGACTGGTCTTGCCCATCTTAAACTCACTGGCCTGCATGACAAACTTGTCTACAATCAGCTGCAATTTAACGGACAACTCATCCATGTCAAGCAGTGGGGGTTCTGTAGATTCGGCAGTGGTTGAATCTTCGGCTTTCTTTCCTTTCTTCTTCATGGACACAGCAGAACTACAGAACAGGCGAGCATATTGAGGAAGTTGGATTCCGGGACGGACTGCCGTTAAACGGGTCCTCGAAAGTGTGAATTGGCGGAACATGGTTGTGGAGGATGTACTCGAATTGATCAAGTGCACTTAGAAGAGGCCGACCCACGCACGTGATGCGCTAGGGCCAATACACCTTTGCAAAACCAATACCGAATAAATGTACATTAATGTGTTTAGGTTATAAACAAAATTGTTCTAGATTTATCATTACATTTGTAAAGAGTTGAAAAACACTTTTTGATGCTTTCATTGCTGTTTAAGATGATTATAGTTTGCCATGAAAGGCCTATTGATATCAGTAGAAGTCAATAAATGAGTCGAATATCAGTTTGTATGCTAGTTAGTCTTTCCCGAGGATGTCTCTTTCTCCAATTTCTCCAACGTTGCAATGCATCCTTGAGCTTCTTTACCCAATTCTCCACCCTCTCTGACGACATTGAAGAGATTGGCTTTGAGAGGTGCTCCAAAAATATCTAGAGTGATATTTCTCCTTGTTTCTTGATCCTCCGTTGATATGCTATCGATATCGACAAGAGATAAAGAGCCTTCGGGGGCCGCGGAGTTGATGCTGACCGGAATCTCGTCGACGTAGAGCTTCAATTGTGCGTATGCCTGTGGATTAGAAGGAATCATGAACTTCGGTGTCTGCCAGTGAATAGTGGAGCATTTGGACCAATCGATGGCCAAGGCATCTGCAGAGTCCTCCTCTTCGAATAATGCAGCCTTAAGGAACTTTCGAAGCACACGGATATGGTTTATACGAGCCTTCTTCCCACGTCCTTCTAGAGAGTCTGAACTGACTGCAAGTGACACGGATTGACGGTCCTTTCCAAGATTCCACGACATCAAAGAAAAGAAGCTTCGGAGAGTCTTGACGAAATGTCCCCGCACCAATGCCTTTGGCGATTTTTCTACCAACACTCCCAAAACCCTAGTGGATGTGCTTCGAACTGCCACCTGAATGTGAGTCATGGCGGAGTGGACAAAGAGAACAATGGACCGCATGTGTAGTTCGAGAAAACCGGGCTGTTTATCAGAACAAGCAGAGAGGAGAGACACAAAGGCCTCCCGTACCGATTGGGAAGAGTCCGTGACCAATGATAGCGTCAGACTGAGGATTTGTTTGTAGAGCGAAGTGTTAGATGGCAAGTGGTTTTCAATAAAGTTTAGCACCTCTTTCCGGGTGGAGGCCAGGTGATGTTTTGTGAGCAAAAGTTTATGAGTAAGGTCCACATCGTTGTTTCCAGGAGTGCTTTCGGCAGCAACAGGTTTCTGGCCAATGTTCTGGTTTGGAAGCGAGATGGACTTGGCCGTGAAAGAAGTGTCGGTGTAATTGTCTGGTTTGGCGGCGGTTTTACCGACCTTAAGCTTCCGCTTTTGGAAGTCCTTCTTCTTTTCGTCTCTCTTTCTTTTAGACCCCATGATACTCTGGCTTGGTTTTATGGAGCTGAAATTTTACTGTGCGATGCGCATCTGAGCCATCTCTTGGATGCGCGTCCACATACGTCTCTCATCTTTCTATATCAACACCAGTTGGCAGCGCACATCCGGGGAAAATAATAGAAGCAGATCACATCCACCGGGCCATATAAGTTGACAAACGCTTGTGCTCGGAAACATCGTGGATTAGAATGGAGTCTTTTGACGAAATAGGTGCTGCCATATACTCGCTATCTATAGGGGAATCTCGTGGGTCTGCCCAACCAGAGATCATAGAGATTCATGATGATTCAGATGATTTAATGGATATAGACAGCCTTGATGGCTCGTTGCAAGAAGAAACTGCAGACCAAACATACGCCACATCTAAGGATGACCAAGATACAGCTCGCCCCGAGGAAGATGGCAACTCGCTGTTTCTAGAAACCCTCAATCCCACCGAGCTAGGAGCGCGATATGCTCTTATGCCCAGGAAGCTTCTCAAGGCAACACCACATTCAGTTTCCGATACTGAACATGATTACGAGTTCGATACATCTGATGGGAACACCACTCCTGGCGACTTGCAAACAAAAAGTCTATGGCAAACAAAAAGTCCATGGAATCGCGGCACTGATTTCCAAGACCACCAGTGGAATACATCCATAAATGGAGGAACAGGTGGTCTAGTACCCACCAATTATAACCCCCCGCAATTAGAAAACTCCATCTACGGAGGCTTCCCCGTGTCGAGCTCGTTGCAGATCCACCACCACCACTACTACAGCAACAATCAAAATAACCCACCAGGCCATCAACATCAACCCCTACATCAGCTTTCGCACCGGCTGGTGGGTCCTGCGGCCCCAATATCTAACCAGGACCCGCAGCAGCATAGCGAGGTAGCCGAAAGACCAGTGCGTGAGCAACACACGGTGGTGCGCCAGGACACATTTCAAAGCATGCTCCCACTGCCGTGGGATTCTGCCGCCACGCCTGCTGAAAAGACGCCGTACGTCTTATCTTCGTATTTGCAGCTATTGATCAACTTGTTCCTCTCCGTGTATGCGTTGCACGTGGTGGTGTCGATGATCCAGGCCATTCGGGCCGACGTGTCTCACAAGATGGATGTGGAGGCCAATAATGTGCTTGTGGAAATCGCCCTGTGTGAGCGTTCTTACCGAGAGAACAACTGCTCGCCAGATTTGATTGTTCCCGCACTCGAAAAGATGTGTGCCCACTGGGCCAAATGCATGAACCAGGACCCATTCAAAGGGGGCAATCGCTCGCTGATCAGTGCCCAGACTATAGGCATTTTGCTCAACTCATTGATCGAGCCTCTTAGCTTTAAGTTTTTATCCGTGGCTGCTTTTTTGATCGTGGTGGTGTTTGCATGTAACTTTGGCTTTGGTTATATTCGTGCGAAAGCTTACTATGGCTGGTCTGAACGCTGAGACGAGCTGCCACTGATTACTCGTTGCTTGGTCCCAGATCCCTTGTATACGCTATTCAAGAACTTGCCCACGAAGAAAACCAGGCCTGGTATTTCTTTGCTTGATTCCTTCACCGCTGGCGGTTTTCGTCATCACTTCACTTTCAGACCTACTTGCGTGGATCGAAGACTGACGCACTGATAATGGTCTTATCAATCTTTCAACTGGATATGCTGTTTAACTCAGTTTGAAATTCAACCGGCATTTTTTGAGTTTTAACTCCATTGCAATACCCCCATCTTCATCTCCCAAAACATGCCTTTAAGGCCTTTGACCCTGTTGATCATTAATATCTACGCTCTAGAGTGTCTGCATGAAAACATCAAAATGGGTGCGGTGCGTCAAATACACAGCAGCTCAAAATTTATATATTAGTGTTCGTAGAACCAAAAGATGTCACTTTGCATTGTTTATGTGCTGTATTTGATTTTCCAAGACGATATCAATATCAATCCAGACTTTCCACATCGAGATATTAATTTCTGGAGCTGAGAGTTCAACAAGAACACAAGATACTGTTGTTTCAACGATTATTCATTCGTTTGATGCCGAAGTCCCAAATCTTTGAAGGTATCATGCAAAATATCCCTAAGTTTGAATAAATTAAGCACCCGTAGCCTCTCATCCTTAAGATGCGCATTGTCACTTGCTTGCCCACATGGGATTTGAGCCGCAGGAGCAGAAAAGGCCTTTTCAAGAAATCTGATTGAAGGAATGGACCCTCCCTCCCGAATGAAAAGAGGCTCCGGTACAGAAGTCCCCCAGTTTTTCTTCATTTTCTCGAAGAGGAGCTTATACACCAACGAATTGGGGTCGCCCAACCAAGGCTCTGCTTCGTGGAATATATCAATCGAAATCTTGTTTTCAGAATTCAATTTGGCGAAACGCTCATTCAAGTACTGCACCAACATGCTTTTGATTTTTGCCAAGTCCTGGTTGGGGACTATTCTCATGGAAATCGAGGCCCTGGCCGTCTGAGAAATCACAGTATTGTTCACAGGGCCAGAAACGTCCACCCTATGCACAGTGAGAGACGGATTTCTCCATTTCGCTAAAAGCGAGTCCAAATTTGTTTCTGGAACACCACGTCTCTTTGCAGCTTTCCTGATTTTCTCAAAGAGATGCAACTCTGAATCTTCAAGCGGAAGCAAATCATCATAGAAACCCGGAATCTTGATTTTGCCTGTTTCTGGACACGATAATTGACCCAAAATTTGTATTAAGTCCATTGTAGGTTCCCTAGAAACACCACCGTCCACGCCCGAGTGTCGGTCAGGTTTTTCGGAATGGACGGAGATCGATGCATTGATAACTCCCCGTAATCCGTAATTTAAACAAGGAATCTCATCGTCAAGCCAATATGAATTAGACAACATGATCCAATCTATCTCACCAATCACGTCTTTATGCTTATTGACCGCGGCTTGAAAGCCGACGGAACCGCATTCTTCTTCGCCTTCTATAAGAAAGACAACATCTGTGGAAAGTTTCCCTTCTCTTTTAAGCTTAGCCACAGCATATATGGCCGCAAGGATAGGCCCTTTGTTATCACTAACTCCTCTGGCATAGAGACGACCATCTTTGGCTGTTAGTTTAAAAGGGTCATTACCCCAGCTTTCGCTGTCTTGAACGGCATCGACAACATCATAATGACCATACCAAAGCACTCTATTGGGCTTTTCGGAAACACCTCCCACATTATCCTTTTTGAAGCTAGCATAAACAATGGGATTGCAATCCGGTACTGGAAGGAGCTTGGTCTCCGAAGCATCTAGGTTCATGAAAAGTTTACTGAAAAACCTTGCACATTGCCTGGACTCCTCTAGGTATGACACGGGGTACTTTGAAATAGTCCTGAACGCAATAACTGTTTCAAGTGACTCCAAAAGATGGTCATTGCTCAAATCATCCGAGTGAGCCGAGCCAGAAATTCGTTCCGGCTCCCCTAAAGCACGAGACTCGCTTCCCACATTGGTAATGTTCCATAAACACAAAGAACCAGAGCCTCCTGAAATCAAAAATGTTGATCCCAGTAACTTGAAAGTTTGCACGGCAAATACGGAATTGCCATCATGTTCGCCCACACTGGCATCGGTTAGATAGTCTAGATTCAAATCCATCTGGAGGTTTCTGGGGTTCTTGGATCCAATGCTTCCATCATAAAAATCTTGCTTGGCTGTAAATTTACACAAACCTCCCATATTAGTAGCCTTGTAAATGAAACCATTGAAAATGCATAGCGAAAGAATCTCATCATTCTTCTTTGAGCTCGAGTTAAAGTGAAACGACCTCGTCAATTGGTAAGTGGTGAGGTCCCAAATGTTGATGCTGGAATCAACTAGACCAAGATAAACAGATGAATCGGACACATGCATTGATAAAATGGATTCATCATTGGTCAAAGAGGCCATAACCTGAGGGCGTACAATTCCACGATCACTAGAAGTGATACCCCAGATCTTGAAGATACCATCACCTCCACAAGTAGCCAAATAAGCACTGAACAGATCTTTCTGTAAATCACAAAAGCCCGGAGCATTCTTCAATGAAAGAAATTCCATGCAATAAACGTAACCATTGTGAGCAAACTGGATTATATGGCCGTTTTCAATCTCCACCAAAAGAGGACCTTCGGAATTGTCATTTAACCCCGAGTGAAACTTGTGATGTTGACATTGAACTCTATTGAGTGACCCTCCTGGACCCTTAGAGTCGAAAAACTTATCGAATCTCATATGGGGAAGTCTATTTATAGACCTTGACAGTTTATTAGGGCACTGATCCTCGTCCTTGGGCTTATCTGCGCCATGGAGATCAAGAATACACCACAGGATGGAAGCATTCTGAGCTCCAATGAACAATGCAGATAATGAAGATGACCAAGATATAGAGAAGATATCGCCGATATCAACAGAGGAGTACACCAAGTGAGTGCACTTGATAATGTATTGAGGAGCGTCTTTGTCTTCGAATGGATGCAAATCCCATACTTTCACCAACGAGTCAGACCCAGCACTAAATAAGAAGTTCTCTTCAGGGTCCAAGGTCAAGCAAAGAATAGAGGCACCATTGGAAGGTTTGCCATTGTCAATGGTGTGCTTCAAGGCAAATGTAGATATCTCAAAAAATAAAATCTTTGAATCTTGAGTACCGCAGATGATAAGGTCTTTGGATGGGGCAGCTACCACACTAAGGATGGAGTGTGTATGAGACCACTTGTGAACCATTGGGATCACTTGATGTAGGTCCGAAGCACCACTGACACTTTCATCATGTTTGGGTATTTCCTCGGTCTTGACAATGTCCCCATCATTGTTAGTCACTGAAATAGCAGGCAGCATAGTACGAACTGAGGCTGGGGCAGATGCGGAATCTGTTACCGTATCTATGGGTAATTGAGGCCTTATTGAGGACGGATTGAACTCGCCCTCATGTATATTTCCCGAGCTGAATCCGGGCATCTGGCTGTGGCTTTATTCTACTTAACAGCGAAGTGATCGTAGGCCTCTATGCGCGTGGCTGACAGAGTGAGTCACGTGTCGCGTGGGTACTTATCTCACCTGGCTTCTGGAAAAGGTCATCAAATTTTGAGCCACACAGTTGTGGTGTTTGATTGTCGCGCCATTATCATAATAAAAGCCTACCTTCATACTTACATAATCAATTACAATCCGTGATGATTGATAATTCTCACCCTCGAACGCCCTTTACATTTTCTGATGTATTGACGTTTGACCAGGCGCAATGCACTTTACAGAACACAAGGTGGTTGCAATTGTTAAATGATGAAATTATAAAATATTAGAGAATAGGTAATTGCACTAAAAGAGGTTAAGATATGCCCAGCTTCCCGAAGAAGATTCACGCAGAGAAAATCGGGTCAAATGCCAGGGCACGTAATGGGGACGGGACGCGGCCGACACCGAGCAGATTCTCCATGCTCGGCGCGATAGGTGCTGATCTTCATAGGCTGGGGCATATGCGAACAATAAGCGAAATAAATTGGCCAAAGGTCGTGTGCGACTTATCGATAGCATCTCCTATTTTTAGGTGACTCGTGTACATTTACAGTTGACAGTAAAACATGTGACCAGGTATGGTATATAGCGTCTTAACTAGCAGATACCCTTCTGACACCTGACCATTTAATTTTTTTTTTTTTTGCCGGAATGGCTGGGGGATGTCACGTGACCATGTTAATAAATTGATGAGACCCGCACCCACGTGGGCCTCATTTGCATGCAAGCTGCATAGTTACCGAAAAAAGAAACCAAGCCTTGGCATAAAATCAGAGCCCAGACAAGAAAAATTTTAACGTCACACGAGTACTTACGCTTTTCGTTCAGGCAAGTGATTTGTGGCTTTTTGCATCCAAATGAAGTTCTCTCACTCATTGAAATTCAACGCTGTACCCGAATGGCAGGATTCTTACTTGAATTATCCTGCCTTGAAGAAAGTCATCTACTTGGCTCAGCAAAAACAGTTGGAAAACGTCGAGCCCCAAGATGGTTCTATCCTAGTGAACCATGCATCGATCTCCGATTTGATTGCGGCCTTGCGCAAAACACAAGACAAGAAAGAGGGCAACTCTTCTTCGGAAACCGTTGAAGATGAGGAATTGACCGAAAGATTCAACCCTTCCAAGTTGATCAACAAATTTAAAAAAAGAAAGCCCGCCAGACCCGAAGAGTTGGAAAGCGGCTACAATGAGAAGAGCTCCACAGGAAAGAACGAAGAGGAAGTCTACCTGATTGACCTCGACCAGTCTACTATTGCTGGATCCATTGATGGAGGCGCTTTGGCAGCAGCTGCAGCATTGGTTTCCGGCGACAGCCCCAACGACCCATTGCCCGTTTTTGCCAAGGAATTGCTTAGCGAGTTGAGCAAGATTGACAAGTTCTACAAGGCTAAGGAAGCCGAGATTCTCAAACAGTACGACAACCTCATCAAAGACTTGGAGGCCAACAGCTCGCACATCGACGACTTTTTATTCACCCAGGCTTACTTCAACTATGCCTCTGGTGTATATGAGTCTAACCCTCACCGCCAGTACAATGTCAAATCTACGTTGGAAAGAACCACCACGAACGCTTCTGTTTTTGACACTGTCAACCACTTGGATGTGAACAATGATCTCGAGAAGGGAGATGTCGAGGAGGAGGACGATGAAGAAGACGAAGACGATGAGGATGAGCACAACTCCGTTTCCAACTCTGCATTGTTGGGCAAGGACGACTTCGATATCACTAAGCAAAAGCGTATAACATTGAAGAGAAGATCGCTTGCTTTGTTTATCTCCTTGAGTGAATTGAAATCATACATCGAGTTGAACAAAATTGGATTCACCAAAATTTGCAAGAAATTCGACAAAACCTGCAACTATGCTATCAAGTCCGATTTCATCGAAAATTACTTGCCTTTGAACTCCAGAACTTTCTACCCACAAACATCCGAAAACCTTGACCACAATATCGATCATATTGTTAAGATCTACGCATACCTTTCAGACAAATATTCTTTGGAGTCTCCCCAAGACTTGACCGCCATCCGTGATGATTTGAAATCTCACTTGAGAGATCATATCGTCTGGGAACGTAACACAGTCTGGAAAGACTTGCTTTCTTTAGAGAAGAAGAACTACAATTTGCATCTCGATGATGACGCGGTCAGAAAGAGTAAGATGGGTGATGAAGGTTACCTTACCACTTTGATCCACATGAGAACCAGAAAAGTAAACTTGCCATTTGGTTGGACTGCCTTCAACCGTGACCACGTCAAGGTCCCTAGCTTTTTGTTCACTTCTCAGATGATCAAGATTACTTTGGTTGTCATTGTGTTTGTTATTTTGATGACCGTGAAAACCATGAACGACTTTCAACAAGCACGTTGCTTGGCTGTCTTGGCCACTGCTGCTTTGAGTTGGGCCACTGAAGCCTTGCCTTTGTGGGTTACTTCGTTCTGTGTTCCTTTGCTTGTCGTTGCATGTAAGGTTTTGAAAAATGAGGCTGGTGATGGACCAATGGATGCCGCTGCAGCCTCCCTGTACATTTTGGGACAAATGTGGAACTCCACAATTATGATTTTGTTGGGAGGATTTACTTTGGCTGCTGCTTTATCCAAGTACAATATTGCCAAGGTGGTTTCTTCCTTTATGTTGGCATTCGCTGGTGTGAAGCCCCGTAATGTCTTATTGGCTATTATGGGTGTTTCTTTGTTCTTGTCCATGTGGATTTCGAACGTGGCTGCTCCGGTTTTGGCATACTCATTGATTCAACCAGTCTTGAGAACTTTACCCACGGAGTCTCCTTTCGCTCAAGCTTTGGTTTTGGGAATTGCTCTTGCTTCGAACATCGGTGGTATGGCCTCCCCAATTGCCTCCCCACAAAACGTCATTGCCATCCAGTACATGAACCCAAATCCTGGTTGGGGTAAGTGGTTTGGTGTTGCTATTCCAGTGTCTATTGCTTCTTTGTTGGGTATTTGGTTGGAGATGATCCTTACCTTCAAGATTTCCACCGCAAAAATCAAGGCCTACAAGCCAATTAAAGAAAAATTCACCACGAAACAATACTTTGTTAGTGCAGTTACTGTTTTGACAATTATCTTGTGGTGTGTGGAGAGTCAACTCGAGGAAACTTTTGGATCTTCTGGTATCATTGCCGTGTTCCCAATTGCGTTATTCTTTGGTACCGGCCTTTTGAAAGTGGATGATGTTAACAACTTCCCATGGAGTATTATCTTGTTAGCAATGGGTGGTTTGGCATTGGGAAAAGCAGTCACCAGTTCTGGGTTATTGGCTACCATTGCTACGTCTTTGCAAAAGAAGGTGATGGACTTTGATGTGTATGCCATCATCATTATTTTCGGTCTTTTGATCTTGGTGGTTGCTACCTTCATTTCTCATACTGTGGCCACCATTATTATCGTTCCTTTGGTCAAGGAAGTCGGTGATTCCATGACTCACCCCCACCCATTGATCTTGGTTATGGGAACTGCTTTGATTGCATCTGGTGCCATGGGTTTGCCTACCTCCGGTTTCCCCAACGTCACTGCTATTAGTATGACAGATGAGGTGGGAAAGAGATATCTCTCAGTCAACACATTTATCACCAGAGGTGTGCCTGCCTCGATCATTGCTTTTGCATGTGTCGTGACCATTGGTTACGGTATCATGTCCTCTTTCCACTTTTAAAGTTGATGCATTGGCGTGTTTGTATAGACATTGCGACACTAAAAACACTGGGAAAATGACGCCAGCTGACCTAGGAAGAGGTCTATGGTCGGTCAAAAAAAAAAAAAAATAGTTTAATTCGTTCCTTGCATAATATATCATTAGTTATTTACGTCACACCTAAGGACCGTATAAGTTAGCTCGTATCTGGTTGTTGACCCCCTTTTGTTCAAGCCTTAAGAATATGTTTCCGATCACGTAGGACCACGTATCATTGGCAAAGAGAGCTTGAGTTTGTTTTGCCAAGGTTCCTTCTTTTTTAGCCTTTTGTAATATGTCGTTGATAGGGATTTGGTCAAACACTCCGTAATTGTATAGTTTATTGGCAATGAAGCCGACCATTCCCTGAATTTTGCTATCTGCCAAACAAGCCTGGATCGTAGGAACAACCACGCCACTATTCTTGACTCCACTTAAAACATCTCCAATGGACTGGCCGAAAACATCCGAGTTGATTGCACTTCCCACAAGATTGTTGATGAAGGACAGTAACGAACCACCATACTCCGAGGTATCATTGGAGGAACCTGCTCTCTTTTTCAAGACCCGAGACTTGTATGTGTATGAGGTTCCATTGAAGCCAGGGTCTTTGCTGACAGTGTTTCTTGCCAAGTCAAAGATTGTTGACCAGCTGATTTTTCCAGTGTCACCCAATGTGTATATCACTTTTGGAATCCAGGTATTGTTCACCAAAACCTCGCCTAAATTGTCTGTGAGTTGGTTTCTTTGGTCTTGGTCCAACAAGAGCCCGGCTACAGTGTCCTGCAAGATCCCCGAACCTTTCACCTCATTCATGATTTCAGTGATGTTCACAGTGATGTTAAGTCCGCTCATGGCGGTATTCGTCAGTGCAGACACCAAAGCCTGGAAAATGTAGTTGGACAATGTGTTCATTTGCTCCGGAGAGTCTGCAATTTCGTGGAGAACCTGGATGATTACTCCGGAGTTGTTGAGAGCACCAAGCAAGCCAGTCAAAGAGTCCAGGAGATCTCTCTTGGCATGATTGCCTGAGTAAGCTTCCATTATTTGATCGTACAAGATGGAGAAACTCCTACTCATAGGTTCAAGTGGCGTTTCGCTGTTGGCAATACTATAGACATCTGAAACTGGCGTGAACACATCGGCCATACCTAATGCAAAGAAACTGGGTATGAGAAGAAAAAGGGATGTGAACTTCATAGTTTGTGATTTTTTTTGGGAATAATTGTGCTGTTGTTATGAATTTAGTATGGTATTTTGCAGCTGTGGTGGGTATATTAGATTGCGGGAAGAATGTGCTTGAGGAAAGAAACAAAAGAATGAACTGAAAACGAGCAGTAGAGCTTGGAACAGCCTCTCAAGGTAATAGTGGGTGAAACAAAAATAACCTGCCCGTGTGAACGAACAGTGGATCAACTATATAAGGATATGATGCATTTTAGATATCTTTTCCTATTCGGGTGACTACTCACTTGAGGAGAATGCGGCATGCACAGTATGCAGTAACGACCTCAGAGGTGCATACCTTGGTGGGTGCGAAGTCATCTAGCTGTTCCAATACAATATGCTGCTTGAGATACAAGAAGGGTGTGTAGAGTGAAATCGATGGTACTGGAGGTATGGTTCTCAAGTGATTATTCATATCATTTTTTTTGAACTTGTTAAAAAGCTATTTTTGGCACGGGGGTGTCCTGCAAATACCTTGTTAGAGACGACTTCCTCATCGGGAATAAGCTTATATGCATGCACAATCTGATTTCCCGATGCGGAAACTGCCCCGGCTCATTGATCGCACCATTAACGCATTCGGAAATTTTGCACCCACCAAGCTCTTCTAACCCAGCTCACCATAGCCAAGTTTCCTAATTAGTCAAAAGTTCTAAACAGTTGCTTCTTTTCGTCACGCTCCCAAGTATATATTAGACGCTGCCCCTCATTCTTTCTCTAATCACCTTATTTTTATACTGCCTAATTAATCATCTTCTTCCTTGAAGAAACCACTTCATTCACTACCCACCACATCAAAGCATCAACTAAATAACAATGAAGTTGACTTGGCTATCCGCCGCATTGTGCACCTCTATTTCATTGGTCAATGCTCTTCCTACGGCCAGACCAGTGGAAGAAGCCAAATTCGAAGTCAGAGAAGTCGTGTCAGAGTTCTTCGACAAACGATCCTTCCCCAACGAAATGGAAGACTTCAAGACCTCAATGCAAAAAAGAGACCTCACGCTGACCGTGGAAAGCCTCATAAATGTTTTAAACGACTCCGACGTTCTATATGATGTGTTGGACCAGGTTGCATACAACCCCCGCCGGATTCAATACATTGCTAACATAACGAGTAAATTGCTCGGAAACGTTGACATCAAGTCCTTCACAGATTCCTCTTCTAATTACGTCAGCGGAGTCAACTTTTCCAGAATCTATAATGCCGTCATGGATTCAGGTGTTGTTTCCAGCTTGTTGGATGGTGTCTTATTGGACGACAGCTTCCAGCCAGTTCTCGTCAATATCACTTCGCGTCTCTTGGAAGGAAACAAAAACTTGGTGAATTATATTGTCAAGGACCTTTTCAAGTCGCTGAAGAGGAGCACAATCCAGAAGCGTGCTAATGGCGGAACTCTTGAAATGTTCTTGGGTAACATCATCACCACAGTCTTGGACTCCAGTTTGGTGGCCGACACGGCAGAAGCTGTTCTTGTTTCTTTAAACGAAACCCAGTTCCTCACCACCACAGCCAAGACCTTGATTTCCAACGAAGGGTATCAGAATATGACAGCGCAGTTGGTCATTGATGTGCTCAACACTGGCAATATCAAGATCGACTCCAAGGCCATCAACGTCACCGAAATTGCAGACATGGCTCTTTCCAAACCAGCTGTTATTGTCAACCTTGTGAGCAACTTGTTGTCAGGAAATGCCAAGTTACCAGCCTTGGGCAAATACTCGGATGCCATCAGTGACATTGTCAAAAAGGTGGAGAGCAAGGGAGTTTTTGCTGATTTGAACAACTACGTCTTTTCGGAAACCCACTCTGTCACCAAGCCAATCATCCCCACCGGTCAAATTGTTGTTGCCAGAACAACCTCGGTCAAAACCACCAAAACCACCAAAACCACCAAAAGTAGCAAGACTACCAAGACTTTGAACACGAAGAGCACCAAGACATCCACGAAAAAGTCCAAGACGACCACCACCGAAGACTTGGACGACCTCAGTGGCTATGGATCCGGCAATTGGGCTACCGACTCCGCAGACGATGTTCTCAGTGGATACGGCTCTGGATCCTGGAATACCGAAAATGACGATGACGTTAGATCCACCACCACTACCCGTCGTTCCAGAACTACCGCCACCAATGATGACGACTTGAGTGAAAAGGAATCTGCAGCCCAAGTCTCCTCCATCCTTGCCCAGTTGAGAAGCGGTAGTACCGTCGAAAACACGGAGGTCACTTCCAGCTTCGATGATGGAGAGTCGGTTTCCACCGCAAATGCTGGTGGGCTCCTCGCACTCCTCGGTGATTTGGGAGACACCAGCACATCGAAGAAAGCGAAAAGAGCTGATGCAACCGCAACCGCAACCGCAGGCAGCTCGGGTGCTATACTGAAATCTACAAGCATGGTGACCCGCGCTTTAATCTGCGCACAGGCTCTTTTCTTTGGTGCTATTTTGATTCTTTAGGAATAGTTGCCCATACCTAGCATTCAAGGTACTTCTGAATAATACCTCATTGTGAGCGCCCCGACGCTTGCTACTAAATCTTTCGAATAACATATTTTACCGTAATTGGACCCGTAGTTGGATTTACCCTACTTATATTTAGCATTGAAAAACTTTTTTATTTTTTTCGTTCATGCTGTTGTTTGAATGATTATCATAATGGGGCCTGTCTCGTGATGTGGTTGCAATATCAATTGGAATATCAGACTGCGAAACGAGGACTAATTGCGAAACCGCGGGTCATAAACTTGCCTCACTATATAAACCCACTGCATATCTCCAGTAACACTTCTTTCCAAATTTGGGTCTTCTTCAAGTACGAAATGAGGAGATTGCGTTTTTGATATAAATCGTTAAGTTCACCAATGCTACCCTTCAAACTAAGAACGTCTACCAAACCAATTCTCCAATGTTCTCTGAATGCCATGCCAAAACAGTCTAAAGTTCAAATTAGCCTTGAAAGATATTCCAGTCAACTGTGAGATGAAAAGTGACTTTGATTAAGCTGAATTACCAATCAGAACTTATCCCCGTTATCGCCGGATGTACTGGTGTCTTTGCGAATCTCCCATCAGTCTACAATCACCGGTACTAAATCGCTGAGACTTGGCTAACATACCTTTTGGGTCACGGGGCATTGACCAACAATTGAACGCCACAGTGTACATATTCTGAATGTTACTGAGCAGGCTGTCTATTCATTCCCATCAGTCACATGTTTCTAGCGAGCAGAGTATCAATATTTACAATAGCGGGGAGTCCTCTGACTACCTGGAGCTGCAGGCCAGAGGTGAGTACCTTCTGAGAAGTGTACCAGAGATTAGAAGGCCATTGATAGGGTCAGAGAATGCATTGCAAAAAACAAATTCCGCTAGCAACGAGCCACGACGCCCGAGTATCCTTTCCCCAAAGAGCTGGATCAAACTACCGAAAAGCATTCGGATTAGAAACGCCCCAAAGAACCCCTTCGAGGATTCATACCAAATCGAGTATTCTGTATTTGCCACGTTTCCTCAAATATTTCAAATTAAAAATGAAAATGATCTTTGCGAATTTTCCTACGAGCTCCTCTTGAAAGATGGCATACACCCTGAACGAGGAGAGTTACCGGAAAATTACATCAGCGAGCAGCAATTCAAAAACATAATATTTGAAATCAAAAATGGCGTGAAAAACGACCCACAGCTAAAACCCCAGCGTATTAGTCAGGGAAGCTCGGGCAGTTACTTCATATACGAAAAGGTTGACGCTGTGAGTGGTAACAAAATCCAGAAGAGGGGTATATTTAAACCCAAGGACGAGGAGCCATACGGCCCCCTCTCCCCGAAATGGTCTAAATGGCTTCATAGAACCTTTTTCCCCTGCTTTTTTGGACGATCTTGCTTGATACCGAATTTGGGTTACATTTCTGAGGCAGCTGCTTGTGTGTTGGACAGGCTGCTCCTTTCATACATTGTTCCTTACACAGATATCATATTTCTTGAGTCAACACAGTTTTACCGTTCGTTCTGGCAACGAACGACGCAGAATTTGTCTCCGAAAGTAGGGTCTTTACAAGTCTTTTTACACGGTTACGAGGAGGCTCAGACATTTCTATCCCGCTATCCGATTCCCGGTTACTTTGATGGTTTGCCTGAGACCACTAGTCACAAGAAGCTGGCAACTAACGAAAATTACAAATTTTACTGGAGCAAGAGCCTTTTAGACCAGTTCCAGGAAGAGCTAGAAAAGCTCGTGATACTCGATTACCTAATGCGGAATACTGATCGAGGTGCTGACAATTGGATGATCCGGGTGGAATGGAAAGAATCAGGATCTATCTCAAATACTGTTGAAGCTTCGATCAAGATAGGAGCCATTGACTCGGGTCTTGCATTTCCCTGGAAACACCCCAATGAGTGGCGATTGTTTCCTTATGGGTGGCTCTTTCTACCCTTTTCAATCATTGGTCGCTACTTCTCGACCAGAACCAGAAACCATTATCTTCCCTTATTGACATCCAAGTATTGGTGGGAGCAAACAGTTTCTGGATTGAAGAACGTTTTTGCTCAAGACGCCGATTTTAGTGAGAGAATGTGGCGGAAACAGATTGCTGTTTTGAAAGGGCAAGCTTTCAATGTCATCGAGGCGTTGAAGACACCTAATTCTGGTCCGCTTGAATTAACCAGACGAGAAAATTTGTTGATTTGGGACGATCCTATGACTGTGCCTGTTGCCTTGAACAACACGTCTGTGAGCGAAGCAATTCAAAGCAGCATTTATGAAATACCCAATTTACCCGAGACGAACCATGGCCAAAATAGCACAGAAACGACATCTCTACTTCGCTCAGATGCAAGGGCTTCGCCCAGCGACAGCAAAGCACAGCTTCAAATGTCTGGGTTCGACTACAACATGACAAGGGCCGATACACGCAAGTCTTTTGATGAGACAGATAAAGTGAACACCAAAACAGTTGTCATCGAGAGGTTAGAAAAAGTGCAAGGGAAAAGGCCCTTATTTACTTGGTGTTAATCTTTTTTTTTTCTAAAATGGAAACTATGAATATCTTATCTATAAAGGCCAATGTTATTGTGGGCAAACTTGAAGCTATGTCTAGGCGTTGTGCTCTGCAAAGATCTTAGGGTAATCATTGCTGTCTTTCTGTCTGTAAATTTCCTCGTCCACCTTGATGATACCCTTTTCTTCTTTCAATTTGAACTGCTTCATCTTCAACAACTGGTACACGATGGAAAGAGTAGGTGTTGGCACACCGTTCTTCTTTGCAATCTTCAAAGGGTTTCCAAGAATCACTTCGAGCTCAAAAAGCTGCAGCTTCATGGAATCCACAAGCATGGAAGGAGAATAAAATAAACCGTCCCCAATGTGAAGAAACTTCTCTTTGGCCGCCTTTCCAAGCTCAACACCTTCGCTTCTTGCAATGGCAGCCACTTCGTCCATTGCAGGCCCAAACAAAGTCTCATTGGCCCCATTAATCTGACATCTGGTAACATCAAGGCCAGCCAAGGTACTGATTGGGTTCATGACCGAGTTATAGACGAGTTTCTCCCATCTAGATCTGCGGGAATCCTTCTCCAAAACAACCTGATTCACCAGATTATCTGGGTTCTGGTAAATGGCAGCAAACTCTTGTGCCTTCAGATAAGCAAGTTCATCGGAGACGTTAGGGTTGGCGAACGGACTGAGTAAAATGTAGTCCTTGTGCAGATTTGAAACCACGCAATTGATATTGGAGGACCCAATCAAAGAGATTCCCGAGAGAATCATATGGCCAGGGAATGCCTCGATCATAGGATGTTCAATACCAATTCCATTTTGAACCAACACTATAACCGTTCCCTCAGAGACTGCCGGTCTAATGATATCTTCACAAGACATGGGGCCATCCGGAATGTTTTTGGTGGTGAGAACCACGTAATCAAAGGGCCCATTGACCTCCTGTGCTTCTTGCACGGATCTTGCAACATGACGTGGTTTCCAATTATCGATGTTTCCATAAGTCACCGACTTGATCTTGTAGCCATGAGCCACCACGTGATCATAATCGGAGCGGACCACTAAAGTGGTATCGATGTCCTTGTTTAAGTTGAGAGCTAAAGCGGCAATGGCACCCACTCCACCAGAACCTACAACAAGTACTTTTAAGGTCATTCGTATTGTGCGAGGATGGCGGGGAAGGTTAGATTAGAGATGTCGGCCAAATCGCGTTGCGTGCAGGACCGGGTTTGGAACCCGCGAAATCTACCGTCCTGTCTTTATTCACACCTTAAATTCACACTTTTGTTCACATGACACATGAATGCCTTGCCCTATATACTAGTAGACTCCATGGTTCCATTTCCAGAGTAGCCATAGAAGTCACGAGCTTGAATGATGCATAATTCAAAAAACCTCATTGAAGACCCATCATTAATCTTACTTCGGAGGGCACTTTCATCCATTCCAGCCGTGTACTCTAGTTGCATATGGGCACAATATTTCTTTAGGCCCGTAGTGTGAGTTAACTTTAAAACCTCGGCCATAATAGTAAGCACTTGGTTCACCGCAAGAGTTAAGCTTTTGGGACTGGCATGGAACTTGTCCACGAGCAAGGCAGTGAATAAGTCGCCCACACCCGTAAAGTATGACTTTATTTCTGGAATGCGAAAAAGGTTAATGCGCTCGGTATCATGGGAAGAAACCGCACAATAGAGAGACTCTGCGGAAGTCTCTTTGGTGAGGGGAAGCTTTCCAGACAAGCTTGATACCACAATATGCTTGACATTGTATTTTGTGTGTATGGAAGACAACGCCGAGATCAACCCCTCTTTGGAATTTATCGCATATCCACAAAGTAGCTCGAGTTCGAATTGGTTAGGAGTGATGACATCAACAGCTTGCGTGGAAAGAAGCTTCTTATATGCATCCACGCAGGATTTGTCGACGTACAAGTGACCTTGGTCACCCATGACGGTGTCGCAGAGATACAATAGATCTGGGTTTTGCCTTTTCAAAAGAGAGACATTTTGAGCAAGTATTTCTATCAAATCGGCACTCGGTATATATCCCAGGATAATTGCATCGTATCGGCAAGAGATGTCGTTCAAGCCCTGGAAGAGGTCCTTCATCTCCGCAGTGGTCAAAGGCGATCCCTTCACTTTACCATATCCTGTATGGTTTGAAAAATTGACAGTGTTGAGATTATCCACATCCCAACCAAGGAATTGGAGGGGAAATGTGGCGGCCCTGCCTCCTACATATCCATGCAGCACATGCGATTGTATAGAAAGCACTGATTTCATTGGGGAAGTTGGTGAGTGTAGTTTTTTCCTCACCTTGAGGGTAAAGTCATGTGACTTACTTTGCAGTAAATAATGATGTGCACCCAGAGTCGCGGGTAGCCGCATACTCGCCGCATGCCTCACTGTGTGGGTCATTTATACGAGCAGCAACGCAGACATCTTGGCAACAATAACCAGCCAACCTCGGGGTGTAAACCAATCTTTTCAAAATTTACAAGCCAGTAGATTGATATGGTGGAGCGGGCTAGAACAATGTGGTGGTTAGCATTGTAGGGTTTTCTCCCATTGTACGCCCCCGCCGTCAACTCCACCGGGTTCTTTAAATCAGTGGCTTCCACTGGACTGTATATACAAAAAGCGTGCGCACTAGACGGCGTGAATTTAAGAGCTTTGCGCCAAGAGTTCAAACGCTTGAATACACATCGAACAATGAAATTTCAGGGCGGCATCGGCACTGTACAGGTCGCGGCCGAAAGAAACAAAGCCCATTTTATATCATCTCTCAATTTAATCTCATCGCCTTTATTGTAAAAAATTTCCAGATTCACTAAAGATTAAGACAAGCAAATTTTCAGTTGCTACTAATGTTGTGGTTGTATGATAATTGCATCTTACGACTCGTTTCTTGTAGCATTGACTTGAAAAAACTTGGTGTGGGATTTAAGGGTCAGCCATGCGGCACATAATCGAATGGAATGCACCTTGAAATTCCTTTTCAGAAATATGACTTCTCATCGCCCGCTTCGGGTGTGTAAGGTTGGGGCAGTACGCACCGTGATCAAACAATGGAGGCGCATGGCCTAGAACGCCATAGCCGGCTAAGCGCACCCCTGCTCTAAATTTAAATGGCGTTCGACTAGCCTGCGCGCATTGGCGTGCAGGTTAACGACGATTGTTCTGTTTTTTTATATAAGACGACCTTTCCCACCCAGAGTAGAATTGAAATTGTCCCAAACCAACTTCAAATTTGAGATACTCTGGAAAATGGCTTCATTGATTGATTCACACTTCAAGACTTCTTTGCCACCTCGTAAAAGGGCGAAGACGGATGAAGAAAAGGAGCAGCGTCGGGTGGAAAGAATTCTTCGTAACAGGAGAGCTGCCCATGCCTCAAGAGAGAAGAAGAGAAAGCATGTTGAATACCTTGAGGCATATGTTCTTGCCCTCGAGAGTAACATGCTGGTACTAGTATCTAATGTTCAGAAATTAACGAACAGTATACCTAAAGATGCTATGCCCTGTGATATGGAGACCACTGAGGATTTGTCAGACCTAAAAGCAAAAATTCATTCCAATTTGAGCTGCTCTTCTAACAATGAATCTGGGGCTAACCCATCCATGGAACTCTCTGACTCTTGCAACCAACTGACGCTTTCCTCCTTGAGTGATGAAATGGAAGAGAATGATCTTGCTTCGAAACTATCACTTGGTGAAGTGAAGGTGAAGATTGAGGAGGCTGATGACTTTGAGTTGTCGAGTACGCAACAACCACAAAGCTACTTCAACTACTTGAGTCCGGTCTCAATCAACTCATCTCCTAACTCACCTCTCGACTTGACCATGAAGCAAGAACCTGCCTCTTTAGAAGTCGCCTCCGCGATTAGTGAAGGCTTTACATTGTCAGCTATGTCGGGGCCCGAATACACGGCGCAAAATCCAGCAGCGTTTTTGTCACCTGAGGTATCGGCCATCTGAATTGTGCTTTGCTCGCGTCATTTGATATGACTGCGGGCGTTTGTCAAAGTTCTCTGCTTGCTTCCGCCTTCCCACTCTACTAGTGGCTTCCTGTAATGGACTTATTAGATTAATTTCTTGCAGGAGAGTGGCGTGAGTTTATAGCATTGAAGTAACTTTTTCAAGGGGCACAAGTCGGTGGCGGATATCTGGTCAGCAGCACCAGTCGGACTCGACATACATGATAATGATTTAGCCATGCAAATCAAGGATGAGAATGACTACGACGTCTTACATTCTCATACGGATGGTTCCATCTCTACCCTGTCCAATTATAATTTCACAGAAGCCAATGTCGATGGCGACGGTCTCGACATCAATGACTTCTTGTGCTTTTAATTCAATTCTATTAAGTCAAGTTATTGGCAAGTTAATGTGGGTGGTGTCTTACACCAGGTTTGAGTATCTCAAATAAAACGGAAGGAATGATACGAAAATGAAAAGGATAAAAAAGAAAAAAAAGGAGGGATGTTGATGTTATACGAATTACTGAAAATTATCGGCCTGTCAGGAAGACATGATGCAACTGCGAATCAAGAAAAAACGAAAAAAACCAAAAAAAAAAATACGGAAAAGCTAAAAAATATAAAAAAAAAAATAACCCCATATTAACGCTGAAAGAGGGCGCTTTTCTGGTTGGATTTGGATTTGGATTTACACTTTTTTTAATTCGCGACAGTGCATGCTCATGAGAAGCTGATCATTCGTGGTTCCCCTCGGCAATATGTTTAAGTTTGACGTTATGGGCAGTATGGCGCTCCCGAAATGTTTTCGGTTGAAGCGACGACGGCATATGATTTGACAAAATACAACATCTACCGAATATAGCACAATGTTTGAAACGAAACTAAGTAAAGTTTTAATTTGTAGCGTATTAACAATGCGGATTTACCATTCCAACTTCTTCAAGTCACTATTGAAACTGGCCTGATCCTCATGGAACTTTATCATCTCCCGCTGTGCCTTTTGCTTTGCAAAGTATATTCCACAATCGCCGTTGACACAATAGTCTTTATAGCCTGCACCCGGAATGTGCTGGACATTGGAGGAGCATAATGAACAAGCTTTGTCGTAGTTGTGATAATTGAATTCCTTGTCTTTACCCACCATCGAAAGATTAAGTACAAGCCCAAGCTCATCCAGCTTGCAGTTCTGACAAACTAACTTGGAGCCTGGCTCAAGCTCCACTCCACACTGGGCACATTGTTTGATGTGCATGATTTCACTGATCTTTAAGATATCTCCCTTTTTGGACACATCCAGTTTGGTTGACCTTGGTAGGTCCTTAAACCACTCTTTGACGTTGACACCCATCAAGTTGAAGATTCGCTCCAAGGGAGGAATCAACACTCGTGTTATGTAGTATTCATAGTCAAGCTCCATGGGATTATCTGAGTTGGTGGAAGCAACGAACTGCTCTGGCGAAACACATCGGTCCTTGATTCTCTCTTTGGAAGGATCTTTCGTCACCAAGTACGGAACTCTCTCCTTGTACTGAGGCTCGCTTCGAGGATCTCTTGCAATGTTCTTCTTGGCCAACACGGCACCAGGTGGGAGGTATCGTTCGTTCTTGTAGGTTCCATGACGGACCACTTTTGCAAAGCAGAAGTCGCTGACATTGACTTTATTGAGCAATATTTTCCAGAATTGCTTGACAACATAATCTTTGACTTTGGAAAGGTTTTTGCTTTCGAATAGAATGCGGAGGCTCTTCCCAACTATTTTCAGCTGGGCGGGAACTCCATCTCGCCGGATGGTTTCAATACCTTTGGCTTCGAAAAATGGGGTTATCTGTTTTTCAGATTCGAAACAATTACCCACATATCTCTTTTTGGAGAGAAGTACACATGGGTGATAAACTTTCTCGAACTTGAGTTTCACTGGATCCGGAAACGCTTCGGTGACTTGATCTGCTAAGATTCTTCCATGTTCAAAAGCATATTCTTTGGTCCTTCCTGGAAAATAAACAAAGAGCGAATCTGTATCTCCATAAACCACCTTAGCGTTATAGGGACTAGACTCGATCATCTCAATGGACTGCGTGAGGATTTCTCGGCCCGTTGAAACAATGGCATCCGCTATATCAGAGTTGGGCATTCGCCCGCTGAAAGACGCAGATGTGTAGCCGTAGGTGACGTTGGCAATCAACTTCAATGCGAGTTGTTTTGAGTTGAATAGCTTGCCCAATTCCTTGTCGTCCTTGAACTGAGACGCGACTGTCTTGATGTTGATTCTGGAATTAAGAATCTCCAGTAACATTCGGGACAAGATGGACTTGCGAAACTTGGAAGTGGCAAACATCAATCCATTAGGAGATATATTGAGCCCATCATTCTTTTGTAGAATATCGATAAGGCCATGAGGGAGCGAATGATGTGTCATGTAGCCTATAGTATTCCTATTCTGCTTGAAGCCGTCCAACTTTCCTAGCAATGTAGAATAACAGTAGTTATAAGCAATCATGATCGAGGGATATAAGGATTGAAAATCCAAGACAACGAGTGGAGACTTATAGAAATTGGAGTCGGGCTCCATTATTAAAGGCACCACATCCAAAGCCCTCATGTTATGGACCTGGGTCTTGGAAGGTGAGTTCAATAGAGTATTCTCAGGCTTGGCAATCCGAATGAGGATCGATTCCACTTTAAATTGAGATCCTCGGAAATAATTCGAGTAGAAGTCAACTCCAATAAGCCGAGACAGCTCAACATTTCGGATTACCAACTCCCGGTTTTCGATAATCTTGACGATAAAATCTAGTTTGATTTTGTAGTAGTTAAGTGCCATTAGGAGTTGATTGAACGAACCGCTTCTGATCCAGGTTGAAACCTGATCATTCAGGACTTTAGGTATGCTTTGGTGGAAGATATCGAAAACCGCTTTTTCGAATGAGTTGGACGTGAGCTTGAGTTCTTCTTTCAACATTCTCCACACATTCATCATGTGCCGTCCATTGATCTTGATCTTCGATGTATGTCTATACCCCCACATGTCGCCGAATTTTCCGTTGCCTTTAAGACTAACTCTACTCAATCTTGGAAGGAGGTTGACATCATGGGCGACTTGAAACCGTTCGCATAAGTAGCCCCAACTCTGGGCATTCACCTCATAGCCAGATAAAATGTCCGGATCAAACATGTCTAACATAAACACAAATTTTTTAACCATCTCTTTCTCTGACTCACACTTCACAATTTCCGTGTCTATGAGTTGAGCAACACGGCCAACCATTTTATCCGGTGGTGCAATCCCTTCTGAGTTGAAAAGGATCACTGACTTTGGTTTTCCTGACTCGAACATGTTGTTGGCATCGTCAAAATAGAAGATAATAAATGTAATACTGTCTTTCTTTGGATTGGGTTTCATGTTGTCTTTTGTGTTGACATGCAACTCCATGCTGAGCAATGTCAAGTTGATGAACTCACTAGGAGCTCGGACAACGCTTTGGGCCTTGAGGGAATATTTAAAGTTGTTTGTCCGTGTGACTGCTGGCTCAACCTGGGATCTGAACTTCTTGAATATATATTTTTCCCGGTTACGAACCTGCATAACCCAAGAAGCAAGAGATTTTTTTGAAGGAGGAGATGTTTGGTATTGCCATAGATTTTGGCCCGGAGATTCCTTATGCTCAGAAGCATCATAATGAAGCCTTCCGATTCCATTGAGCTCCGCCTCGGGGATAGACTTCTCTGAGATAAGAGGAACAGGAATGACTTTATTTGCAAATACCAATGGAGCTGGGTGCATATCTTCCACTCTATGGTAGGATGGATCGGTATAAGCATGGTCTAGGATCCCATAGCCAGCAAGGGACGACCCCAAAAGGCGCTTTCCCAAAGACAGAGGAACAGCCATCTCGAAAACATCATGAGGTGCCTTAATCAAGTCGCCGGATACTTGGCTCGGGGTTTCGCTTGCACTCGATGCCAGCACAGACTCGTCAGCCACAAATTTCCTTTTCCGCTGCGTTGTTTGGAAAATATCAATGTCACCATCTTGGACTGCTAGAGTCGGGATCACATTTTGCAGATCAAACGAATCTGTCCCACCAGAATGTGACTTTTTAGTTGGAGAATTTTCCAAGGCCAATTCATCCAAAAGAGGATATTCATCCTTATCGTTTTCCTCCACATTCCCATTTTCGTTCACATTCTCGTTCACATTTTCGTTCACATTTTCGTTCACATTTTCACTCTGGTCTATGGCTTCTGGTAATGCAACTGGTTTTGTGGATTCAAATGTAGGATTGTGTTCATTAGAAGCTTGGATTTCAAATAAGCTGTCATAAGATGACGGTTTAATCAAGTCATCGCGGAAATTTAAAAGAGGAACATTTTCGTAATAAGTAAGTGGCAATGTTTTAGCCACGAGCTCAAATGCGGTGGGGATTTCCTCTTTTGGGAGTTTGGGCTTGATTTGAGAGGTATAGTATGCCTCCACGCTCGTGTGACGAGTTGGATTATTGAGCTTGGCTGCGTACTTAAGAGACTGTTCGTGTTGCTCGTTGCTTTCCCAGTCAGTATCACCAGTCTTTCCAATATTATCAAAGACTTGAGAGTAGAATTCATGGAGCACATTGGAAGTGTCGGGCATGCCTCGAATGCCACATTGAAACTTGAGGTCATCAAACGTAAATTTCAATGAGGACAAATAGGTTCTCTGATCATTTTGAGTCCCTAAGTATTCGGAAAAATCATTGTGGACCAGCCGCTGCTGACATTCCGCTCTGTTCATAATCTTGTCAGTATGTATATCGATTTCGATGAGCGACCTTGACAGGCGAGGATAGGTTAATGGGTTCAAGACATTATTTGGGAGGATCCGAGACTTCAAGTATTCTTTTAAAGGTTCAGTATCGAGCTGATTTGGATTCAAGATCGGTGTCCTGAAACAACAACCACTAAGCTTAAGCCATGCGCAGGGATAGAGATTGAAATCAGCCAAAAACTGGGCATAATAATTTATATGAGCCTCGTAAACATTAATGTTTGGATTTTTCGAGCTGGTGAAGTCACCCCACACTATGGTATTCAGCGAGAGTAATTTGAAGAGCCTGGTCTTGTACAACGGCAGAAAGAACAGAATCTTTAACACAGTTCGATAACCAACGTTATAGCCATATGCTTGTGAGCCTTTACAAAAAGCAATGGAGGAAATGTATTTCAGGACCTGCTCCTCTTGCTGCGGAATAGATTCTTCAACATCTGAGTCTGAGAGGTCTTCTTCAGGGTCCAGGCGAGCAGCTCTCTTTTTGTAGGATTCTCCTATTGACAGCTCCAAATAAGCAGTAAGGCGCACGAGGTAGTCATCATTCAACTTGGAGCCGTCCCTTTGGGGACAATCAATATAAAAGTACGGATAGACGTTATGGATATGCACTAACACATTATAGGCAGACACGCGTGTGCTGGAAACTTTGATGGCACCGTAGATACGTATAATAGGAACCTTAGGGGCGTTTTGAAACTGGTCGAGATGCAGCGGCTGCAGAATGTATGAGTCAATATCACTTATCTGAACGAAGAGCTCATTTGACATGGGTTTGGCATTAGACTAGTGATGGCAAAGTGTATGAAATGAGATAACGTCACTTGCGCGGAGCGCAACAAAGTGTATTGTTGTGACTGCAAAAAATAGTGGTACGTGTGGGAGAAGGCATTGACTCAAAACTTGAACTATGGCTTAAATTACTTGGCAGGCATTCATACAGTTGTGATTATTTTTTGTCGTCAAAAGGCCATGTGATTAGAGAATGTGGCTCATTTAGCTGCACATACAGACATCACATTCAGTTGCAGTCTGCATTCAAAACCTTAAATTTAGCCTAGCAAGGCAGCAACACAACGTCTAATAAGTAGGCCAGTGCAGCAAGAGTGTGCGATCATTATACTGAGACTGGATATAGAGTGTGGAAGCAGGTTTATGTTACGCCCATTTTCAGGATGAGTTTATACCAGTGTATTCAACCGGCTACGAAATACAAATGGCCCATTATGACTGGCCAGTGAAATTGCACTTCACGCGCAGGAAATGAATCTCTTTTTCGCACTGATTGATTTGGAAATTGTTTCAAAAATTAGCCAAATAAAAAACGTTAGGCGAACACTCGCGCCCCCGTAAAACCTTGCCTGAAGCTTATAAAACTGCGTGGGGCTCCGTGAAATGTCTAACTTTTTAGCGTTTCTGGTTAGAAACATCACATATTTAGTAGTACAAATAGAGAAGGGTGTTTTGCGTTGCCTTGTGCGTTGAGACGGATCCCCTTCATTGCTGACATACCAAAGTTCTGGACTGTGTGGAAGCATACGCAAGCTCGTAGATTCTCCTGAGTCTCAGAAAAAACTGCAACAATTTAGTTCTTCTGTATTAACACCCCGAGACATTTCCGACCCCCCCTGCCAAAGCGACTTCCTAACCCTGGCCATCTGCATCCACTTAGGAAAGATTTGCTTCTAGTCTCGAAATATCCAGTGTCCCTAATTCCTATCCTCCCTTTAGCAACAATCATTTTATTCCTGTATCAGTCTATCCTTTAAAAATCTCATCAAACACATTCTTAAGCCCAAGTCCAAGCCCAAAACCTTGCCACTATGCCAGAAGAAAAAGAACTTATAGACACGTCTGCCAAGTTGGAGAGGCTCGGCATATCTTCAGCGCATGGAACACCTTACGACGGTTCCCACTCTCCTCCAATCTCCACATCCCATGGACATATCAGCAGTGATATCCAAGCTAGAATCATGGCTTTCCAACAAAAGCGTCAAACTGCAGGAGTTCCGAAAGACGCTGCAGTGAATAAGCCATTGCCTTCCCTTCCGAATGGCCAGCCCAGGCCTGCCACTCAAGGTGATCTTTTGAAATCGGGTCTATTGTCCTCCCCCTCCCTTGAGACGCCTCCTAAGTCAACGCCTAACTCGGAGCCCAACATTCACATCCCGTCGCAAACTAATATCATGGCCAGCCCAATGTCTCCCAAGGTCGAGTTAACTAAAAAGCCGTCCTTGTCCCAAAGAAGAGGCATGAAACTCAACATGAGTGATGCCTCTAGTCCACGCGTCGGCTCCGAGTCCGTCAATTCTGGAGGAGAGTTAGCGCGTCGTCTATCAGAAAGAAAAAGCCGTCCAGAATTCAAGCTCAACCTTAATGGAAGCACGTCTAGTCCCAGCTCCAACGAGAGTCTGGCTCCTGATTGCAAGGAATCTTCCGACCCTGCCCCCGCGGGTTTGTTTGCCAACTATTCTAAATATGTTGATATCAAATCGGGCTCTTTGAACTTTACCGGCAAGGCGTCCCTTAATTCCAAGGGAGTCAATTTCTCTTCGGGTACGTCTTTCCACATATCTCTTGAAGAATTTCAGCTTATTGAAGAATTAGGCAGAGGAAATTACGGAACAGTCTCTAAAGTCTTACACAAACCAACAGGCGTCTTGATGGCCATGAAGGAAGTGAGATTAGAATTGGAGGAGAACAAGTTCGCTCAAATATTGATGGAGTTAGAGGTTTTGCATAAGTGTGATTCTCCTTATATTGTTGATTTCTACGGAGCTTTTTTCGTGGAGGGTGCTGTCTATATGTGCATGGAGTACATGGATGCAGGCTCTCTAGATAAGATATACGGCGAAGGTATCATGAACGAGGATTGTCTTGCTTACGTTACCGAATGTGTCATCAGAGGGCTTAAAGTTCTTAAGGACACCCACAATATCATACACAGAGATGTCAAACCCACTAACATATTGGTGAATAGCTTGGGTAAAGTTAAATTGTGTGATTTTGGTGTTTCTGGAAACCTCGTTGCCTCTTTGGCCAAGACGAACATCGGCTGCCAATCTTATATGGCACCCGAAAGAATAAAGACGATGAATCCTGACGACGCCACCTACTCAGTTCAATCTGATGTGTGGTCACTTGGATTGACTATATTGGAAGTGGCTAAAGGTGGCTATCCATATCCTCCCGAAACATTTGACAACATCTTCTCGCAATTGAGTGCCATCGTTGATGGCGAGCCTCCCAGATTAGATGAGCTGCATTTTTCAAAGAAAGCGCAAATGTTTGTCAAAGCATGTTTGACGAAAAATCCGGAAGCAAGGCCTCCATATGATGTCCTTTTGAAATTTCCGTGGATAACCGAGCATAAAGGTAATGAGAGCTTGATGAGTGAGACTGTCAAGGTAAGTTTGGCTGAAGGATCACCACCACGGAAGAATGTTGCGAAGGCGGCCGTGGCCAAAGAAAGGGCAGGTGAAACCAATGTTTCTGGAAGAGAAAGTGTCAAATCATTGCTTCGAAATAAGGTTAATGCTCCCGCTTTGCATCGTGGAGGCTTGCCGAACCAAAGAGTGCGTCGATAAACAAATGTTCATCAAGCAATTGCTGAATCTGCGTGAGGCTTAAATCTATAGACTAATGGAATCCGCCAATCTATATTGAATATCAAGTAAAACTGTCATCTGAGTATTTAGACGAGGATGTATCTTCCACAATCGGGCCTTGCGAACCAATTTTGAGTGTGTGCGCAATTAAGATTACTGATATTAATAGATATGAGGTCAAAGAAGTGGATCTTTCTAGCCTCTGTCCTAGAAGCGTAAAGTGGAGCATGTGAAAAACAATAAGCATCATTATGAGAAGTCTTTGAATTCTGTGTGTAATTTTAACAAGTATCTCCGTAGAAAACATTTTTGTAATATCTGGTATACTTCTGTAGAAAGTGCAAAGGTGTAATGAACGTCAAAGGCAAAAAAAGGCTTGACACTCAAATTTTATGAAAATAAACCAAGGTTCCAAAAAGTTCTTTTCTGAATCAGTACTAGTCAATTCTTTGTTTCCAATACTGGTGCTATTACAAAATATGCTGACACTATTACAAAAGATATTAGTGGCCTTGAACTCGAGCGCACCACTGAGTAGGACGCAACCGCAAGCCTTATATGCAGTAGTGAATCCCCGAAGGTTCGTGATATGTGAACGCTCACCCGATCAAGCACTCAGAATCAGCTACTGAACACACCTTCATCTGAAAGCAGTGGAACAGTCTCCTGAAATTGAATATTGAAGATGTTGCAAATTGAACAACACAATCGTTTGATAGAGAAGACGTTGTCGGAGAGGATCTTCCCGGACGCAGAATTCCAATTGAAGTCCTTGGACAGAATTATTTCCGATTTTGACTTTACAAACTATCACATTTCCTCCATCACGGATGACAAAACCGTCTTGTTAATTTCCGTGTACTTGCAATGCTGGAACGACTTGGTCAAGTATGGAGTTAACGAGCACTTAGAGAAGAAGTTCTCCAAGTTCTCCAGCTGTTTAACCATCTTGCCTGGGGACCAAATTGAGCTGAACTACAACTACTCGTTTGTCTTGAACATTGCTCAGCTTGAAGCTGAGAGTGATGAATTCAAGAAGAGTTTGATTGACGAATTGGCGCTATTGAAGAGACACTGCATGGCCTCGGCGTTCGAAAAGGCTTTTGCTCGTTATGACGAACTTGCCGCCACATATTCCAATTCTAACACGTACTCCGAGGAGATCCAAGCGGAGTTATTCCACGAGCCCATCTTGCAGATTAAGTACAGGGGTGAAGAAGAGAGCATATACATCAAGCCTTCTTTTGACAGAGTCACCGTTATCTTCTCCACTCTCTTTAAAGACGATACCGATAAAATCTTTGGAAAAGTGTTTTTGCAAGAGTTTGTTGATGCAAGAAAAAGGTCGGTTCAAACTGCTCCTCAAGTGTTGTATACTGATAAAGAGCCACCATTGGACATTCAAAATGTGGTGACCAAGCGCCACGAGGTGGACAACAAGGGTTACGTGACCTTTGTGTTATTCCCAAGACACTTGACCAAGGGAGACCGCAGAGAAAACTGCATATCTCATATTCAATTCTTTAGAAACTACTTCCTCTACCATATCAAATGCGCTAAGGCTTACATGCATTCGAGAATGAGATTTAGAGTGAAGGAGTTCTTGAAAGTGTTGAATAGAGCAAAACCCGAGAATGTTGATGGCGATGGAAAAGTTGTGGAAAACAGAAAGACGGCAAGTGGTAGAAAGTTTGACTCCGGGCGTGTTTAAACTGCGGCCAGAACAAAACCATATTGTTGTCGTGACCGAAAAGTCAATAAAATTTGTATGAAGAATGGAATTCTATCTATGTGATTAATTATTTACAAGAATGTTCAAGCTGAATTAGTCCTTGGGCTTCTTGACACCGTACTTGGACCTTGAAGTTGCTCTGTTGGCAACTCCAGCCAAATCAAATGCCCCTCTTACTAGACGGTACTTCACACCTGGCAAATCCTGGACTCTACCTCCTCTGACCAAAACAACATGATGCTCTTGTAGGTTATGTCCTTCACCTGGAATCAAGCATGACACGACGTTACCGTTGGTCAATCTGACTCTGCAACACTTTCTTTGCGCAGAGTTGGGCTTCTTTGGTTTCACAATCATCACTCTCACAACGACACCCTTCTTGAATGGATTTGCATCTAAATGCGGAGCTTTAGAAATATATGGCTTCACTGGTTTCCCTTGTTTCCCACTTTTAATCTGGTTCAAAGTAGCGTAAGTGTGACCTTGGAAGAAACTACCAACAGAGGGCGTTTTGAAAATGGGCAACGGGGTGATCCTCGTGAGTTGCTGGGGCCGCGTCAAAATTTGACGAAATTGAAGCGCCGATCCGGACTTGAATAGACTTCTGAACATTGGCGGTGTATCCCAGTGAATGCAGTGTTCGGACAGTGCTTGAGTGAGAAAAGAGCTTGAAAAAACATGGCGTACTGTATATAGTCATTGCTAACACCATATGAAGAAAAAACGATTTCCGTAGTGATTTATGTCAAATCGATTTCCGGTTGCTCGAATCTCGATCTGAAAGTCATTGTTTGTCAACTATTTGTAGTTTCCCGCTAAAATACTAGAAGCTTTCAAAGAATACCAAGTAGTAAGTAGTGCGTGTACCACGAAGTGCCTGTAGTTGCGTGCGACAGATCCACCAACCGGGAAGGTGCCTTTACTAGCATAGAAATAGAAAATGTTTAGAACCATTGCATCAAAGTCGTTTAGAATTCCTGCCTTCCCAAGGGTTCCAGCATTCACTGCCCCAAAGGCTATCCGGACATATGCCGCTTTCCCAAGCTTGACTAGAGATCTTGCGAAGGAGAGAATCATCGAGTTGTTGGAAGGCTTCAACAAGGTCGAGGGAAAGGATGTCCAGGAAAGCTCCGCTTACATCCAAGATTTAGGTTTGGACTCTTTGGACGTTGTCGAGGTTATTATGGAGGTGGAGCACGAGTTCAACATTCAAATCCCAGACCACGAGGCTGACAGCTTGAAGTCAGTTAGCCAAACCATCGATTACATTATGAACCAGCCTGATGCATGCTAGATCTCCAATTATTAAAAGACGGCGTTTGCACTTTTAATTGGATGATCTTGAGCAGAAGGGGATACGGACTCTCATCACCTGTCCTGCATCAACGTTTAAACTAAAGTATGAATGAATAAAAAAAGATAGTATAGTGGTCACCTGAAACTTCTCCCCTACACTAATTATATGCTATAACCGGCGATGCCGTATACGTAAATAGAATACTAAATTCAGAAATTAACTATTGATTACACAACGAGTCACGTGATACAGCTCTCAACCAATTGGTGCGCGGTAAAAAAATCAACTGGTCAATTTCCTTCGCAAGACAATCTCACACTCACTGATCAACAATGGTTTCCGTATGTGTCAAGCAGTTATTATGACGACAATGTCGTGGAACGAAGCCTTATGGGCTAGTATTCATTAGCTCATCTCAAGATTTAATCTAACATTTTAGTACATTAGAGGCCCAGCCTACAAGGTTGCCAAGTCTGGTTTGAACTTGAAAGCTCTTTCTGCTTACGGCCTCAACTTGGCCGTCTGGGGTGGTGCTGCCGGCCTTGCCGTTGCCACTTTTACCGATAATGTCCCATTATTCAAGAGCACTTTCTACTCGAAGATCCCATACTTTGGTGCACACTGGGTCAGCAACCCAGACCCAGAGGACATTCCAGTCTAAGTGGATAGTTTTCTTGTCTCTACAAATTCAACTAAGCATTTAAGTAACGAATAATACTGGTCATATATTACGGCATGTAATGTAGAGTAGTTCCGTCTTCATCTCTCCGAATAAACTCATTGGAAATGAGATTCTCAAGCTGTACCTTGATATCCAGAACCTGGGGCAGGCCCCGTGGAGTCAATGTTTCAATGACTTGGCCTAGTAATGCTGGGTGAGGGAGTGTCCTTTGGTATTTCATGATACGAACAATTGCTGCTCTGATCTCTGAGCCTCTGATTTTGATGGTCAACCCGCTGGCGTGATCAACCTTCGAGAGGTCTTTTTCCTTACCCAACGGTAAACGAATTTTGGAAAGCTTATCGTTGAAAGCGTTATTGAAGGTAATGGTATCATCCTTTAGAATGAGTATGGGATACCGTTTCGTTGCCAAAGATGCAAGTATTCTGCGGAGAAGTTTCGAATCGACATTAGTTTCCTGTAGTATGTGACTGAAACTTAATTGCTGGGTGTCCTCGAACAAAACCAAAACCGTGGCCTGAAGCAAATTGACGTACAATTGTTTTGATCCAAAATCAAAGTTCACTTGCAAGACAATTTGATGAAGAGCAAAGTTCTTCCAATCTAGGTTGTGGTATTTGTTCTTCGTGTTCAAAAGCTGGTATTGCATTTCAAACAGCTCAAGCGTATTTTGTAAGGCGGAGGGGATCTTCAACTCAGAACCCAAAGCTGGGAAGTCTGGCCAGATCTTTCTCTCGAGAACAAGGGGATTGAATCCTATTTCGGGTGCATTAGAAATAACGAGATCTTGAAGAGCACTCTTGGAAGTCTCATAGTCACGAAACATGGCCCGGAGGTTGTAATTCTCGTCACTTTCTCCTATTACCAATATGAAACTTTCAGCTAGCTTCTTCTCATTAGGCAAATCAAAATGCCTTGACAAAAGCATTCTTTTTGAAAGGGCCTTTTTGTACGTGGATGTGAAGTCTGCTTTGTTTGAAAGAAGCTTGAAAACCACGAGACAGTCGCTTTCGAATTTATTGTACTCCTCTTCGGATCTGCTACTTTGCTTCATGAAGTTGTCACAAAACTTCAGGAGCAGAAGAATTGCGTTAGCTGACACTTCTTTTGGTGCCAAGCAATTCGAAAAAGTGTTTCGCAATTCAAAGCCGTGATTGTCATCCTTGAAAGTAACCGTGCAAATCTGTTTCAACTCGTCCCAAAGACGTACAAGGTCAGTTATGATATCCTCACCAGATATCACCTCAGACATTCTCAGCTGGACATATTCTCTCCAGTATTTGATCAACGCGCCTGAAGAAGTGACCCCATAGTCTTTCATGGAATCTTCACAAAACTGCATCAAGGTCCCAAAATATTGGTCGTTCTCCAGATCTAACAAAGTAGGGAAGGAAGGTTTGACGTAAAGTTCCATGTCCGCAAGAAGGTATTTCCATTTGACCTGAGAAAGAAGCCGTTGAATAAATGGATTTTCGATTCCTGCTGCCGAAAGAAATGCGGCATCATCAGCTAGTTGACTAAGAAAGGACAAGACGTAGGTGGTTTTGTTTCTTAACCATTCTCTTTGGAAGACCTTATAGTCCTCCATAAAACCGAATTCAAAAGCAGACTCCAAACTTGCAAGGATGCGTCCATCAATAGCACGAAGACTCGATATGAGTTCTTGTGCCACATTCTCACTTGCAGCCGAGGCGCCCCGTCTCCTGACTCTTGTAAGTAACACATTTATAAGGAAAATTGCTGATTTTTTGCTTTTATTTTCTGAAAGGTCCGGAATTAGTTGTCTCATTATTCCTTGTAGTCCATACTCCACTATGCGAGCCTTTTTGGGATGTCCTTTGAGATAGCCCTGATCTAAATACAAGAAAAGCTGCAGTAGCAAATCGAGCTTTTGCTTCCAATCCCTTAGATAAGAAACAAGCGTTTCAGCTAATGTTTCGCTGGTTTCAGGGGTGATATCTTCTAGAAGCTCCTGTGTCTTGGGTGAGATCTCACTCAGAAGCCATTTATCTAATTCAAGGTACAAGGTCTTTGATAGGCATGACTGTTCAGAGTATTTCGAAGTGCAGAGAGCCTCCACATCTCGATAAATAATAGCGTAGGCACGAAGCACTTTGTTTTTTGTGAGTAGGCTGATCATATCTTGTTCGAGAGCACCCTGTAGCTCTACAGTCCGAGGATTCGCCTCATCTTTAAAGTGCTTCACTCTTTTATTGCTAAATGAAGATATTTGTCTGTCTGGCGAGCCAGAGCCAAGATGAGACACATTCACTTGCACAATGGGAGTTTTACCCTTGAGGTCCAATATCTGGGCTTCATCCATTGCAGTAGTTGGGAAGAAACAGTGGCTGAGGCTAGCAGGATGCACGCGCAAATCCATGCACACTCATTTCGTATGTTGACGCTCCCTCCACACTCGCTACAACACCTACAATGCCAAGAGAAACCGACAAGTCAGCAGCAGATGCTGGCACAGTCGACCATAAAAAGCTAGCGTCTACATATAAGAAGAATGGTTCTTTTGATAATCGGAGGAAGGTGTTACTCGAGAACTTCAAGGAGTCCGAGACCCACTCCAACCTACTACTAAAGCTCAAGGTGATGGTGGAGAGCAAGATTAAGAATGACCCATCTATTCTTCTAAAAAACAAAGGGAAAACGGCGGCCCTTATCCAGGGTGAAGTACTCAGCAATACAGCATCAGGAAGCTCCATTTTAAGTATAGTGGATAAAGATATCCAGGAGAAGATCATAGACTCGCCAAATTTTCATCTGGAGCTCAAGGGCGAATTGAAAGACATCAAGAGAAAGCTCTTGGGTATTAGTGATGAGGAGTACGCAAAACAACTAGAGGAGGAAGACACTCTTAAAAAAGAAGAAAACGCCCGAAAAGAGAAGGCCCAAAGGGAGAGGGAAACGGCATACAAAAACAACTACAAGGTCAAGCAACTTTCTTACCCACAAAGAATTGCCAAACCCCCTAGATTTAGCTTCTCACACAAATCCTCCAGAGACTCTGGTAGGGACGGAGACGCGTTTAAGCGTGGACCTCACTTTGGAGGTCATCTCAGTTATTAATGTTCATTTCGTCCATCCTCAATCAAGGCTTCATCTATTTATTCCGTGTCGAAGATCTCGTTGGCTATGAGCATCAACTCTTCGACGACCTTGCTCTTGTAGCTAAGGTCTTGTGGCGACATCGAATTGTCACAGAGCAAAGCAGGACCCCAGATGATGGCAAGCGATTTGGCGTTCATCCTATTTGTGCCTTGATTTGCAGCCACCTTATTTAAGTGGAAGATCAATGCACGCAATGAGAAGTATGATCCATCAGGAAGATTGTAAACCAAGTGGTGTAATTTCTTGGCGATGTATGTTTCATCCATGGACTTGACAGTCTCGATAAAAGACTGATAGTATTCTGCAGTCAAGAGGGGTTCTGGCAAGCAGGTGAAATAAATTTTCAAAAGCGATGCCGTGCAATATATGTCTGCGTCTAACACATTATTAGGATCAATGTTGTTGCCAATCAACAAATAATTTGCAAAATTGGCGTCGATTGAATCCTTCAAGCTCTGCACCGTAGTTTTGTTACCGCTTGTACGGTAGATTCCTTCTATATCTAGACCATAAGTTTCAATGACATCGATACATCGCTTGACGACCAAAGGAACATTGTCCACCCCAGCGAATTGAATAACATCCTCAATGGAAACACCAAAAGTAGGTTGTGCATGAGGATTAGCTGCACTTAGTGATACAGCACCGTTAAGTTCTCCTGGTTGCCCAGTTGCAGGGTCCAATGAGCTGTAACCATAGGACTCATTATTCGACTTTTGCTCCGTGAATGAATTGTTTGGCGAAGGGTTAGGTAGAGCATTGGACGAGGCTGACAAATTGCCATCCGAGGTGACAATCTTAGGGAGTGAACCAGCAGCGACGTTGGTATGAGAATTTGATACTTTGTTGGCCTGTCCGGCGTTATTGAAGAAAGGTTTTGTTGGCTTGGATGTCTTGGCAAACGAGGGATGAGCAACATAATCGACGGGTACCAAAGACTTGTTGGTGGGTGTTTTCGAGTGTTTGACAAGAAAGTTGTACAAATCTTGCTCGTTGTCAATGGCAGCAGCGAGGGATTTCATTGAGGCTTTGCCAGCTTGAATAGGAGTGATCAACACACCAGAGTTCATTACAAGGTTCTCGCTCCACGTGGCAAACTTCTGCAATTGGACGTTCATGGCAATGTCCATTTCCAAAATCAAGTTCTTCAACTTTTTGGAGTTCAAAGGCCTGTGAATCACCAAGATCTCGTCTTTTAGCTTTTGACAAGCAGCAACTTTCAGGCGGTAATCTTGATCTGCAGCATCTGTCTTTCTCTGTAATTCATCTTCTTGCTGCTCGGCGGTTTTGTTGCTCAAGAATGATTTCTTATGGGGATCTGAAGATCTGACTTTCTCCAAATCATCGCATAAATGGTAGTATTTGTGCTTGGCCTTCTCGGCCAACATGATAGCATCGGCACAATCCTTCTCTTTCTTTTTGCATTCCTCCTTGATGAGCTTTCTGGATCTCGAAACTGTAGTGATCAAGGAATTAATCTCGTCATGCATCACATTCAATGCCTTCACGTACGAGCTGCCAACACTATAAAGTTTCTCGTCAAACTCTACGATGGAGTCGAACTTTTGAGCGAAATTATCCTCTTTTAATGTCTTGGAAGTCTTCATGCTGGTTCTTAAATTGATGGAGAATTTCTTTAGTTGGGAGTAGTGTTCGTCCTCAATCATGGCCTTTCTCTTGACATACTTCGATATTTCATCACCCGTGTTAAGCGACTGTTTGAGTCGGGCCAAAAGAATTTCAAGGGCACCATCGCTATTCATAAACGCGGTGATTTGGTCCAGTTCGAGTAGCTTTGCACTCTCACTCATTTCTGAGGTAGTCATGG
Organism: Metschnikowia mauinuiana; assembly: GCA_002374555.1. Classification (NCBI taxonomy): domain Eukaryota; kingdom Fungi; phylum Ascomycota; class Pichiomycetes; order Serinales; family Metschnikowiaceae; genus Metschnikowia; species Metschnikowia mauinuiana. Next base: position 280,945 of record NKZY01000764.1, on the reverse strand, counting down.
TGTTTGGTGTAGTAGAGAAGGTAATTTTTCCCGTTCTATCATAGCGCGCTGAGGTTCGCCTCGGATTGTGACTGACGTCTGCCAACTGGGGTATTTGAGGACGCGCGTCGGAAGAAGAGCAATTTATGTCCGGGTGCTAAGAATAGAATGTGCCAGTTTTATTGTAGAATGTGGCACCCATTCCAGGACTACACACAGAATTTCTACAGGGCAGATATGAAACCGTCTTTACTGATTCGTCACGTTTACTCTGTACTTATGGGTTATATGCATTACTGTTATTTCTAAATGTATGCTAGAGCCTTCCAATAGGAGACGCACCTTCATGGGAAAGATTACGTCCCTATGAGCTTTAATGTCATGTCGATACTAGCCGAGAAGAAACAGCAGTGTTTAGCCAAAAATCTGACTTCCCGTTTTCTCGCCCTGATCTTGGAATGCTGGAACGCCCTGCTCGACATTGGCTACTGAGAACTCCAAGTCCTCCGAAGTAATCATGTCCCAAAACTTGTAAACCATCATCACCGCAAAAGTGTTTGACAAGGACGCGAAAAACACACCATCCACATAATGAGTTAAACCCGAGCAGATGGTCTCGTTAAAGACATACAACAAAAGTTGGCCCGCAACGAAGAAAAATGAGAACAACACAATAGCACCGAGGTACCAGTAAGAGTCCAATGCGAAAAAGACAAGAACGAGTTGCGACACCACGTACATCACCAAAATCACCGCATTTAAAACGTACGACACAACGAAAACCGCCGTAGTAGAGCCGTTGTGGAAAGAACCCCACGAATTGAATGTGGCCATCGCAATCACAAAATTAATGGCAAACCATACCAAAGAAATGGTATTCAACGCCAAGAGCGACTTGCGAGACCCGTCTTCCCAGAACTGAAAGCAGATAATACCATTGTAGAGCAAACTCACGCAAACAGCCGAGATCACTCCCAACTGCAACAGTACAAAGTATGGATAGCTTCCAGAACCAGGAGGTGAGATTCCACAGTCAACCACCAAAGATGAGATCACTAATGCCATGTAGATGTAGAAGAAACTCAACATTTCTGTTCTGCCGATGGCTGTGTACTTGGACCGAACATTGAAAATGATTATTAGCAAGACTATTAGCGTTCCAATATGAATGAATGCATTTCCTATTTGGAAAATTATGGTATTGGCTAACTCAACTGGTCTCGAATAACATTGAGGGACGATTCCAGTCGCAAATAGGGTGGTGTTGTGTCCGATTGGGGCGATAACGGAGCAGAGAGGGAGCCCGGTTTTCTGGCAAATCGATTCAAAACTGCCGAAGCCCATCGTGTTCTAAGTAAAAGAGAAGGTGGTAATTATCACGCTTGTAATCAGGTCGGTAACTGAATTTTTCCCGTAGACCCTTCAAGGCGCGCAGGTTTGTTCTGGACTGAAAGTTCTTTCGCGCATAAGCTTGGGGCGGAGCATTACATGAAACAAAATATATTAGCCAAGTTCCCGAAACATCAAATCCGTGAAAAGATTAGAGGTTTGCGGATAACTCGAGTATTTAGCTGAAGTGAAGTCATAAATAGTCGTAAATTGCACAGTAAAAGTAGATGACTTAGTAATCATAGTCATCGCCTTAATATCCTGCTGCAGGGGCATTGTAATAGGGTGGAGGTGGATTCTCAAATATTGACTCGGAGAAGGAAGATCCCTCGGGAAGTAGCTTTTTCTTGTTTTCCGAGTCTGAGGTCCTCAAATTCAACTTAAGTTGGAGCTTTTCATTGACGTGTTCAATGTTGATGCGGTTGATGGTTTGTCTCGCTTCAGCATGTTCTTGATTCAACTTGGAATGCATGGCTTCAGTATCCAAAGGTGATGCGGCAAGGGGATGCCCTGGAGACATGCTAAATAATGAGTTGCGCAAACCAACACTACCTACTAAGGAGACACTGGAACCCAAAGGTGTTGGTGTGGCGTGCTCCAAGTTCGATTGGTCCGCTGCGTAAAAAGAACGTAAAGGAGGTCTTTTGGTGTCTCGTCCCTTCACCGGAGTAGGATGGTGGATGCCTGTAGATGCACTGATTTCTTGTGGCTCCATAGCTTTACTTGGAAGAGAGACTTCTTCCTCGCTGGAGTTGTTGAGCGTAATGTCTTCTTCACTAGTAGCTGATTTGGGGCTCGAACATGCGAGCTTTTCTGGAACCTTTTGTTGAGACACGGGGCTCTTTGGACTGGTTTCCTTCTTCTTGCCTATTTTTATTGTTCTTCTCTTAGGACGCTTGGAGTCATTGCTGCCGGATTTGTGTGATTTGCTCTGGATGCTTGAGATTTCCTTGAGAATGTTATCAACTTGTTTGAAATCATTCTCAATAAAAAGATCCACGGGAATATTGTTACCGGATTGAGCCACTCCAGGAATAGGCTTTATCTTGAGAGTAGAGTACAAGGAGTGAGCCAACGAGGGTGAAAGATTCTTATTGAGCTTTTCCAAGTAATTCCGCTGTACCACTTTTTTGAGTTTCGGAACATTCCAGTTCAAGGTTTCACGGGAGCTGTATAAGGAAGCAAGCCTTTTAAGATTGGCGTGAGAGATCTTTTCGAGTTCCAACACATCCAAGTTGATTGTGCTTGGCTCGTCCTTCAAGTGGTCAGCAATGTTGTTCATGAGGTCATTGTTTTGGAAGGTCGATGTATACTTCAACGAGAACTTGTGGATCAATGTAGGGAGCGTTTCTCTGAAGAGGTCACGGATCTGGTTTTCGATCTGGCTCTGCAAGAAATTTGAGAGAACCTGGACCGTGTCGAAAGTTGAACTAACCTTAATGGAATCCAACGGGTCGTTCCGGAAGACTAAGGTCAACCCCTTGGTTTGGGAGTAGACAATGATTCCAATCCCCGAGATTTTAATGTCGCTTAATTTAAGATCCAAGGGAATATTGAAAGCTTCAGTTGAGAGAAGAAACCTTGGGGTCACGAAGGTATGATCGTCGGATATCTCTAGCTCTTTTGAGTTCTCGCTGTGTATCTTCAAAGGGTTGGCTTGCACTTTCGTATGCAACGTCAAATGAAAGTCACCGTCGTACTTGATCTTAAAAATGCCTCTGAAGCGATCCTTACCCAACTCGCCAATTTCCAAAATCTCAAAGTCGGGAGCTATCTTGCCAAAGTTGAGGTCTTTGATTGTGATATCCGAGGCAAGCACATTGGGCCGTTTCCCCGAGTTCAAGGCGCTGGTGAGTATATCAATGGTCCAGTCCCTTAGGGACTCGGTCTCCAAATTATTCCAGTTGACCTTGAAAGACATGATGTAGTTGCTCTGTTATTCTTGATCCTCAAATTACTCGATCCATAAACAGACTATGCGGGGGAGTATGTGTAGAAAAGCCGGCTTTAATTGAGGGGTGAGAGAGAGTCTATTTCGATATTCCTTAAAACCGAGCCGAGGGGGAGTAAGTGGTATGTTTATGGAAGAGCGTAATATAAAAAAGTAGTGCAGAAAGACTTAAGTTCGTGTGATGTCAAGTGCGAAGAAAAGGCAAAAAAATAGTCCTTCCATATTAGGAACCCCGGGGTTCACGGAACAAACTTGCTTCGATGCAGTATAGTCTAAATGTGGCCCAGAGCCCAAATTTTCAGTCGATTAGGAATTTCAATTCTATTGTATTCTACAGTGTGTAAGAGACACCTTTTTAAAAATTATAGGCACCCGTAGCAGGTAAAAAGTGTGGAGGTTTGGCCGTATGAGTTAAGCATCAGGTTGAGAAGACCGCTATCCCCGAGACGAATGTTCTTCTCCACTTGGGCTTATCTCCGAAAAAATACTTTCAAATCTTTGCCGTCCTAATTGATCAAAAACAACATATTAACATATGGCCTTTGCTGCATATTTGCCTCCCTGACAGAAGATGTCTTAATGCGTTACTTACCTTCCAAGTGGTAGTGTGCGGATATTTTGTTCGCATCAAGTGCAGCAGGTCATCTAAGCCGATAAGACTCGAATGTCCACCAACGGCTTTTACCAGCTCCAAGCCACCCGTTCAGATGGCTCAATTCTAGATTTCAATGAACTACGAGGGAAGGTGGTTTTGATTGTCAATGTGGCCTCTCTTTGTGGGTTTGCTCCGCAGTATTTTGATCTACAGGCTCTCTACGAGAAATACGGGCCCGAGAAACTTCAGATCTTGGGGGTCCCTTGTAATCAATTTGGGAAACAGGAACCTGCTCTGGCCTTGCAAGTCCAGGCTCACGTGCAAGAAAAGTTTCAAGTGACCTTTCCCATCTTGTCCAAAGTGAATGTGAATGGGCCCAGCACCCACCCGGTCTACCAGTACCTAAAGCAAAATAAGTTGGGGGTCATTGGTTTCGAAGGAGTAAGGTGGAATTTTGAAAAGTTTTTGATTGACAAAGAGGGAAATATCGTAGAGCGATATGCCACTTACATCCCGCCGAAAGACTTTGAAAAAAATATTGCATTGCTTGTCAGCTCTATATAGCACCACATTTGGGTGAGCACTAACCTTGTGCATTTTTTAAAACAAACGAAGATCACGGTTGTCTGTAACTATTTTGTCTTTTGTTTCTTGCTTTGCGCAGCTCCCGACGCATTGTAGCTTCTCTTCACTGTTGACTGTGGGTTGATCTCTTTCATTATGCAAGCGATCAAAGAGTTGCATCTTCTCGACAATTCTGCCGTCGACCGCGATTGCAAGAAGAAGTCAAATCTGAGAAGAGGACTCATTCTGATGGCATCTCTGATGCGCTCATATAAGTCTGCCCGGTCCAAGCCATATCTGTACATCTGAATGATCAAGAACCGGTCTTCTTCGTCAGTGAAAGTCCTTTTGGTGGTGGAGGCTGGAGGGTACTTGAGAACAAGCTCTTGGAGTGGGTACTTGTAAGACGCCACTTTCCTGCGAAGGCTTTCTTTTTGGAGCTTAACCCGGGCAATCTTCTCCTCGCCTGCCTCAATCTGACTGATGTATCGTTCGTAACCGTCAATTTCCTCGTAGTTTGTCCAAAAGAGCTTGGCATATTCTCTCACCTCTTCAACGGTTTTTTCTTCGAATTCAGCTGCAATTAGAGAAATGGCATTTCTGCCGTATTTAGCACTAAGCAGAATAAAGTGCGTGAAGTCTCTCCTATTCCAATTGCTAAACCCTTGCGTCAAGAGCTCCTCTTTGAGGGCCTTTTCTTCGTCGGTTAAAGCCCTGGAGTTCTGTATTTCCTCTTGCTCAAGTTTCTTCTCCAACTCCCTTTCGGTCAAATTCTTGGCCGTCCCGTTCTTCAATGGAACCGTATAGTTAATTTGTTTGCGGTAGTAATTCTTCTCCATCTCGTGAAGTTCCAAAAGCTTCGCTGGGAAGAATTGATGATCGTATATGTTTAATTGTTTGGGTGGTCTGGGTCCAGACTTGGATGCTGGCTTCAGCCCGGCGCTCAAAACATCTTTGTAGTACAGGTCAATCGAGTAATTTTCTTTCCTCTCTCTTTTTGCGGGGTTGATCCAGCCATGACCAATGTTAGTGAAAGCAGTGGGCTCCTTTTTTTTGAAGTTCTCTCCGTTCCATTCGTAAACAGACTCTTCATTAGTGAAGTTCTGAAGAGCGTTCAAGTCGAGTTTTTCATACTTCTTATTCAATTCTTTTGTTTTTTTGTCCGAATCAGCAAGTAATGCTTCAATGTCAAAATCCCCGTCATCGTCGGATTTTTCCTTGTTGTTGAAGAGCTCGGCAGCTCCAAATTGAATCATATTCAATAACTCATCCTTGGAAGCCACTTTGCTATTTCCTTGCCCCGCAGCGTTAGCTCCACCTGCATTTCTTCCTTGCTGAATCACAAGTTGATCTAACCTCAATTTTTGCGTGGCTCTCTCCAAAACTTTCTCCTCGATGGCGTTTTCGGTAATGAACCTAAAAACTTTAACCTGCTTTGTTTGTCCGATTCTGTGGGCTCTATCCATGGCCTGCAAATCTGCTTGTGGGTTCCAATCACTGTCAAACAAAATGACAATGTCAGCTGTGGTGAGATTGATACCCAAACCACCAGCCCTTGTGGTCAACAAAAACACGAATTTGGATGAGTCAGGGGCGTTATAGTCATCGATAGCCTGAATTCTGTCAGCATGATCAGTTTGTCCGTCAATCCGGCAGTATTGGTAGGATCTAAACATACAGTAGTCCTCCAAAATGTCCAACATACGAGACATTTGGGAGAAAATCAAAACACGTGAACCCTCCTTCTGAAACTTTTTCAAGAGCTTGTCCAAAATGAGCATTTTTTGTGAGTTGAACACCAAATGTTCATCTGTTGTAAATGGTGGGCCAGGTTCTGCGCCCTCGAACAAGTAGGGATGGTTGCAACACTTACGCAATTGCATCACAATGTTGAGCAACCGTGTCTTGGACTCTTTTTTGCCGTTGGCTCCATTGACAGCATCGAGATCTTTCTCCAACAATTTCTGGTACCACTTTCTCTGCATGTCGGACATTTTAGTGTAGACATTCATTTCTTGCTTAGGCAAAAGTGACTTCTCCACATCCGATTTAATACGGCGTAGTAAAAACGGCTTTAAGACCTTATGCAATTGTTGAACAATTGTGTCGTCGTTCAGGTCTTCTGAGTCTTCAGCATTCGTGAACCATTGATCAAAAGCATCACTATCGCCGAAAACATCAGGCAAAATGAAGTTGAGCAATGCCCACAATTCATGCAAGTTGTTTTGCAAAGGGGTTCCTGTGATTAACAACCTGTTCTTGGAGTGGAAAAGTCTGATGATCTGTGAAAGTAGGGACTCTTCGTTTTTGATTCTGTGAGCCTCATCGATGATGATATATTGCCAATTGAACTTCTTGAACGAGGATTTCTCTCTGATGACAATCTCATAAGAGGCAATCACCACGTCAAACTCACAAGACATCAATTGATTCGCTATAATGTCGTTCCTCTCTTCTTTAGTACCTTGAATCACCAAGACACGCACATCCGGAGTCCATTTCTCGAACTCACGTCTCCAGTTATCTAAAGTGGACTTTGGCGTGATCACAATGTGAGGCCCAGTGATATTCTTGAAGTACCTCAAGTATCCGAGGAAAGAAATTGTCTGCAAAGTCTTTCCTAAACCCATCTCATCGGCCAAAATACCAGACAAGTTATTCTCATATAACGAGATAAGCCAATTTAAACCCTGAATCTGGTAGGGACGAAGTTCACCGTGGACGTAGCTAGGACTTTCGGTGAACTCAATAGCCGTGCTCTCTTTCTTATCAGTACGTAAAAGCTCAGCATCTTCTTCCTTCTCCGTCTTTCTTTTTCTATGAGCACCTTTAGCAACCTGAGGTTTGTGGGTCAGTGTTTTCAACTTTTCAACCACCTCCAGAAAAACAGGATCACTCCTAGCCCTGGAATCTAAAAAATGCTGGAAAAGATCGGTCAAGCCGAGCAAGTACTTGAATTTGGCCACAGTGTCATCGATGTTAATTTTTGGCTTGGAGTCAGGAGCAAAATAGCTCGTGTTGTGGGAGTCGCCACCGCCGTTTTTCTCGATTGGGGCGTCGCCCTCTATGTCAGATGTGCCCAATTGCTGCCTAGTTAGTATGGACCGATAACGTGATAGCGGGGAAGCTATACATACTGCCAGAGGGGATTTGGTGAATTCCTCCTCGTGAATTTTTTCTTCTACCATTCCGGAATGTTAGTGACTTGTTGGTAGAAGCGAAGCCTGTTACAAAAAAAGAACGGAATAATTTTCGATTGCCCATTCATGTGGAAGAAAATGCGTCTATGATACGCGCGTCTCAGATACTGCCTACACGCTCTCTAGCACCTCTGATTCGAATCCAAAAGCTGATGAACAAGCAATTAGAAAATGTCTTAGTCGGCTTGGGAAGCTGCTCTACTCCCTATTAAATACGTGTATGTTCACGCTCGAGACGGCTGTTACAAGTACCAAGCGTATAAGCGCAATAACCCACATGGACAGAGATATAGGTCATGTGGACACAGCAGCACGGCAGTATGGCGTGACTATGGCTGCCGGTTGATTTGACTACTCTTGCTGGCCATGATGGTAAATTAATGCCGAGCTTGGGTGATGCAAAATAAGAGTCATGCACGTGACCCATGGCGCTCTCTAAATCGCTTCCCACTACACAGTATCCAAAGCGATGTCCTATTCTGGCAGTAAGACAAATGTCGGCTCAAGGACACTCTCGAAAAAGCGTTCTAGATATTGAATTCAATCCGCAAGTTCTCAGGCATCTGAATCTGAGCTCTTCACCTTCTGGCTTGGCGCGAGGCCCCACTTTGAACCGGAAACCGCCTCCGGGTCTTTACTTGGATTCACACCAGCATGCAAATAAACAATCGTTCTGGAAGTTTCACATGATTAAGTTTGGGCCCTCCATGTATCTAACTACCAATCCGTCGCCAAGGCATCTACATTGTCGCAATGCACCGGGGTACTTTATACGCCTTGAAGGCTCAAAAGCAGACTACACCATGATATTCGAGGACATCGAAACGGGCGAGCTTTTGGTGACGGTACAGAAACGCTATTATAGGAAGAGAGCTGAACTACACTATACATTACATAAACAGAGAATGGTCCAGGGTGGTGCTGTGGTCGATGCTGATGTTGCGCATGACATGGACTTGCATAGCGTGCATTCCCCAGATTTGATAGATTTAGGGGAAACCACTCATAGCACAAGTACAACTACGAATGAGGCTAATTCTCTGCCTATTTTCCAAGGAGTTCTTTATAGAAAGCCCATCACCGGAGAAATGATTCCTGCGGCAACCCTAGCACCGCAGATAAATCTCCAAGGCAAAATGATCGACGGGCAGCAGTGGAGCGTGGGTTCGATTCCCCAGGTAAGAGATTCCCGATTGAGATCCAACGAAGTCAAGTACATCAACAAATTGAATGTGTACTTCCACTGCAAAGCCGAGAGCCTGCAGGTGTGGAAAGGCGAAGTTCTGTCGCAGGTAAAGGCCGTGTTTCGCGAGTGCGCAAGCAAGTCTAAAAAAAGGCTCCTCCGCCAGATAAACAGGCTTCTGCGCGTTCCCAGTGCTGCAGACCTAGAAGCCGATCGCCGGTTGGATAGTCCACATGATGATATAAAATACTACCCCAAATGTGGAGACGGGCTATATTATGACGAGAATCCCACAGATGACGAGCCCGATCGCCACCACAAATTGGGCTGGCTTACGGTTTACGATGACCCTCCAAAGTATAGGGTGCCGGGCTTCTTTGACATCGTCGTTGCGCTCACGGTTGCGACGAGCCATGAGAATAATTGCTAGTGCATCTCTCAACGGTATTTGTTTGAGCGCGACCACACGCACGGCTCCCTCCAAACATTCCCACACGAATCAACCGTGTGCATCTTGGATTTAATTGTCTGGGCTTTATACTCTTCCGGATTTAATCATTTTGATTTCCAAACCGTCTCGGCTTTAACTTCCTTTCACTTCCAACCATCTTTCGGTTATAACATCTTTCGGGACTCGATTTTACATGGTGTCGCCCAGAAGAATCCATGGGCTCTCGCAGTCTCAACCCTTTGAATGTGCCAATCCCCACCAGACATTGCGTGTGGCTTTGAACCTTAAAAACCTTATCGATCAAGTGGTGCCAACAGTATTCAAGGATGATGAAATCACGAACTCGCACTCTCCGGTCCTTAACAAGAATGTCATCCAATTGGCATACCGTGCTGCTGGTGGAAGGGGCGATGGTAAATTCGGTAGCTCTTCCCACAAGTACCGGTCTTGTTTGATTTTCGCCTTGTTGAAAGTTACAGGATGGTATTGGCAACAAGCGGACTATGAGCTTTCTGATAATGAGCTTTACTCTCTCAGAGCCACTGCAGCTCAGACCTTGGCCTCCATTATTATTGAGGAGACCACCGATGACGAAACCCTATTTTTGGCCATGTTGTGCCACAGATACCAGATTCATGTTTCTGGCGAAGCTACCGACCCCATCAGTGCCATTGAGTTAGCTGTTGATATGCACTCCACCATCGTTATTGGCTCGTCTGGCTACCAAAGATGTATCAAGTGGCTCTGGAGAGGCTGGATCATCCAGTCTTCTGACGACCCTCATTCTTATGAGCTCTACAAATGTATATCTTCGTCGAAAATCAGGTCCCACTTCGATCCTGAGCGCATTAAGACCCCTGCCTTTCAAAACACATTGGAGATTGTCTTCAGCTTTGTATATTTGGGCTTGTTCTCCGTCATTTTGAACACTAATCAGGTGGAAACTTCGCCTATTGGTTTATTGGAAACGTTTTTTTACCTTTTCACTCTTGGCTCAATTGTTGATGAGTTGACTAAAATTTACCACGTTGGCTGGAATTACTTAGGGTTCTGGAACGCCATGAATGACGTCATGTACGGTATCGTCAGTGTCGCTATCACGTTCCGCTTTATGTCTTTAGCCAATACCGGAGAGAAAAAGAACCATTACGACGAGATCAGCTTTCGTGTATTGTCATGTGCTGCTCCTTTGATGTGGTCTAGACTCTTGTTGTATTTAGATGCCCAACAATTCGTCGGGGCAATGATTGTTGTCATCAAAACCATGATGAAGGAGTCGCTCCTCTTCTTTGTTTTGCTTGGCGTGGTGATCCTTGGTTTCTTGCAGGGATTTTTGGGATTGGATGCATCAGACGGAAAAAGTGAAGCCACCAAACGCATTTTGATTTCTTTGGTCAATGCAGTCATTGGTGAGTCTGGCTTTTCTGACGTTGAAAACCTTGTCCCACCTTATGCCGCAATTCTTTACTACATCTACTCGTTTGTTCTTTCGGTCATCTTGATGAACATTCTTATTGCCTTATATTCGTCTGCTTACGCCAACATTGTTGAAAATGCCACGGACGAATACTTTGCTTTAGTGGCTCAAAAGACCTTGAGATACATCAGAGCACCTGATACGAACTTGTATGTTCCACCCCTCAACTTGATTGAGTTTGTGATCGCCCCGTTGACCTTCTTCATGTCCCCTAGATCGAATGCGGCCGTCAATCGTGTGGTCATGCTCGTCATCTACTCGCCTTTCTTGGCATACACGTCCATTCAAGAGCTCTCTAACGGAAGACGCGTTCAGTACAATCGTTTCAAAGGTTACGCTGACGACGCCAACGAAATTGATACCGAGTGGGACTTGACTGATGGCTTTGTTGATGAAGGCAACAACTCCAGTTGGGAAGGTATTAGAAACCACAGCAATGATATAAGAGAGGCAGTGCAATTGCAGAAGCGAGCCGAAGATGCAGACCCCGAGTTCCCAATTGACCTTGAGCAGTTTGATAAGGACATCAAAAAGGTGGTGCAGCCTGTCAATGAGGCCAACGAGTTGGGTATCAAGTGGGAATTATACGAATTGTACCTGAAATTGGATCGTCTCACGACAATTGTTGAGCAAGCTCTCACGGAGAATAAAATTCTTAAAGAGAAGTTGGCAGGAAAATAGAGTTTAAGAATAAGGAGGAGAGAAATAAGGTTTTAGAAAGGGGATAAGGCAGAAATAGCTCTCAGAAACAACTTAGAGAGAAACCATCTCTTGGTTTTAGAATAGAATTTAGAAGAAATTGATATAGAAAAAACAAAGAATAGTAGAAAAAGAGAAAACCCTACCTTACAAAGAATCCTGGGAAAAAATTGACAAGACGGAAACTGCATGCCAGGATCTCTTCATTACTGTAGTGTATACCTATGGAGCGGGCCAGATATGCGAAAAATCCGTGCCTCTACATAATGGCATTCACGACCATTGCAACATACTTTTAACCGCATCACCCACTTCTCGAAACCCTCAGACCCAGCAAGCCAAATACGGAATCCTTTGTGAATAATTACCTAGGGATTTAATATGCCATGTCAGAAATAACCTTTCACCTCGAGGATGGAAAAGACATGAAGTTGAAAAACAGCCAAACTGGCTCCCCGTTTACAAAGAGTGCCCGGGTGCCTTTGGGGCCCCCAAACAGAAGGAAGAAGAAAAAGAAAGCGAAGAAAACCAAGAAGACCAAAGAGCCAGGCCAAGAGGGAAATGGCTTTCTAATAGACAATATATCCCTCGCAGACCCCGATGCGGAGTATCCACTGTCTCGAGTCATCAAACTAAATCCCAATGGGGAATTGGTGGTGGAAAGCTTGGATGACGAGTATCCACCCGAGCAAACCGAAGAGAACCGAAATGCCTTTTCCGATGTACAAACCCTTGTGAAGCTATCCCCCAAACCAGACCTGATATTGTTTAGATATGAGGACGAAGTGGCCTTTTGGAACGGACTCTCAGATCAGGAAAAAGCAGACATTTTGTCTGTCAGCTATGAAGAACTCGAGAACTACTTTAAGGAGGAAGTGAGGATACTTGCGGGAAATCAGCTCCATGCTGCGGATTGCAACGAAGATATCGATTGTGAAGGTTGTGCAAAAGACCTCATCTATATTAATGATGAGATAAGAAAAGAAATCGAGCCTTACCTTGACTATCTTACAAAAAGCTCCTGGTTTATGCAAGATGAAGGCACAACTGTCGAATATTTCGACCCTAAAGACGACATACTCCCAATGGTCGTGCGTAGTAGCATCCTGTTGGGTCTTGTGAAACTGCTCACGAAAACATCTTCAAAACATACCATACGGAACACTGATGGGGATCTTTCGAGTCGTCTCCATAGAAGTGATGAACAAGAGCCTAAATTCTTAATTTCAGACTGGGAGCACAAGGCTTTTTGTGACAGCATGGCATTAATACGGAGCAACCACACGAGACAAAGATCAGATATGTCGATCTATGAAAGTTTTCCGTCCGAGATATGTGCAAATTGTTTTTCAAACACAGCTCACACTGTCAATGAACTCAACTTCAGTCTGTTCGAGAAAACTCTCTTAATGGCGGAACGAATCCAATCTGTGGCACTCTTCAAAAGCAGCCAGCTTTTTGAAACATACAAGTACAAGAAAGAGTACTTTCATGAGACAAGTCCTTGTGATAGGTTTCAATTTGCAAGATCGAAACTTAAGGAAATTTTGCCCTCGTTTCCCTTTAATGAGCTTGAAGACCATATGCCTGAATTACGAAAGATGCTCCTACGTCTTTACTGTCTTGATGAGAATATATACCCAGTCCATGAATTGAATGGATCTCTATGGTTGTTGCGTGGGGACTTTGAGCCGCATTTCAAAATTAAAGACATTCTCACTGGTGAGGAATTGCTTGAGGACTATATTCGCTTTCCAAGATATCTGAAGGTTCAAGAGATCACGCATGAGGGCGAGCCTTTGGATGATGTGCTGAAAGCAAATCCGCAAGATCAATGTGCTCAACCCGAGACAATTTCAGGAGAAATGCCAGAGCAAATGGCTGGAAAAGCCAACAATGGAGAACAGGCAAATGATCTGGAAGAAGAAGAGGTTTCCGATCACGAGTCTTGCGAGAAAGATTGTGCCCATGAACATCAATCAACCTATAGTGACGAGGAGCTGATCGAGGAGCTCGATTCTGAAGCAGTAGCTACATCGGAGCGATTAAGTGAACTCCTCGGGCTATTTTTCATTCAAAGCACTCAGTACGTGAGAGGGAGATTTCTAGAAGCCTTCAACAAGAAAAGCTGTGATTCCAGAACTGAAGAATTTATAAAAGAATTGCAGGCTGAGGAAGATGCCAAGAAAGAGAAACAACTCAAGAAAGAATTGCAGAAGGAAAAACAGAGGGAGCAACGTTTGGCGCAACAAAAGCTCAAAGAAGCCGAAAAAAAGAAGAAGGAATTAAAAGAATTGGAGACAGCTAAGTTATTAGAAAAGCAGAAGGAAGAACAAAGAGCAGAGCAATTGCGCCAAAGAGAGATGGCTGCTTTGAAGAAAGAGGAGGAGAAGATGAAACGTATAGAGGCCCTAAAAAGCAAGGAGTCCTCGGAGAAGAAGAATACGGCGCTGACAAAAGTGCAACTGAACGGGGACAAGAAAGAATCTCAGAAAAATTCTAAAAAGCTTCAAAACATTGAGTCACCAGTGAAGCATACTGAGGCTGATAAGGAACCGGCCACAGTGCTTGAAAATTCCGCTGGAATATCTGAGGAACCAGCTGCAGTGCCTGAAAAACCTCTTTATACCTCGGAGATATCTGATCCTCGTGTGAAAATTGCATTGAGCCTGGAGCATATAAAGCCAGCTGAAACATTTGCAACAATGTCCACTCATCAAGATCCTGAAACAGAGGAATCTCCATTACCCGTCACTGACGCGGAGTCTATGCCACCACAAGATAATTCAAATCAGGAGCAAGAGATTCTAACGGCAGACTCAATGTCAAGAAATCACCTACTTGACCAATTATACCATGCACGCCCCAAGTCGTTTTCATTATCGCCGGAGCATTCCCCAATTCCGTTGGCCAGTGCTCAACTTGGTGAAAGTCCAGCATTTGGTTTGAACTTTACTGAGCACAGCCAGCCCCCACGGCCCGACATCTGGCTGCCGTTACGGACTTCTGTTTCCAGCGACCTGGTGGCTGCCTATGATAAACTCCAAATGAGTAATAACTTTGGTCCATCCCAAGACCTTCAGCAATGGATCCAGAATGATCCTTTGCTTTCGAACTCCTCAACGGTTCACCCAACTTTAAATGAGGCCCGAAACAGAAGCATTTGGTCAACAGAATTCACATCACCCGGCAGATCTAATTGGCGGCTGCAGACAATCAACCCTCAGGTTGCCCCGAATGCAAGCATCTGGAACTCACTGCCAACATTCCGGCCTATGCACAATCAGTCCAGCTTAAATTATGGTATTACGCAATCCATCCAAGACGCTGCATACAACGCGATACAGAATTTGAAAGTCACTGGGGTCGCTCCATCTGGAGTCGCTCCCACTTTGCAAGTGTTCCAGGCTGCCAAATCTATCTTGGGCACGCCAAGTCTTGGACTCTCTGAGTTTTTGAAGTCGTTGAGTTCGAATGCTCGATTCGAGCTAATATATGATGATAGCGGTAGTGTCTCGCACGTCAAAGAGAGCACCATGGGAGGTTTGAATGATGCTCCCACACAAAATCCGTTTTTTGGACTTTCTCCAAACCCACCTAGAGCTCAATTCGATGCACAAACGCAATTTGGCTTGCCTCAACTTGCACATCCTATGAATGCTTATGGTCAAGAAAGGGCCATGAGTTTTCACAATGATGGCTCGATAGGGTTCCAGAATGGACTGATGCCAAACCAATCCATTCAACTTGGAGCCCCTACCCATCAAGATGACCAAGCACGTGCTCGTTTTGGTCTGCTAGCTACTGGAACTAGTGGGGCCATGGGTATGCCTCGCGAGGGAATATGGTGAGGATATGAAGGGTGATTTAACAAAGTGGCATCGTTGTTTACGAAGTGGGTCTACGAAGACTGATGGTCACTAGAACGTACATTAACTTGGTTGCGGCCCTTGCAATGTACAATGTTAGTAATAAATATTAGCACACCGTGGTAAAAAGCAGGTGTAGTAGTTTTTACAGGAGACCTGGAATGGGCTAATGAGTAGATCAACCACAGGTCATGTGATGAACATACTGCGGCTGCGCACACACAACACGTACCGCAGGGGAACACTGACTGAAACATCTCAAGGTAGCTTATTAATGAGGAATTGATAGCGTCCACGATTATAAAATTTTGAGATCAACAGGGCTGCATTCAGTCAGAGTCCATCCCCAGTCCATTTTCCGCTTCTCATATAGCATACAGCTCAGGTCCACACTCGATCCATCCCAGCAACTCAGCACGATCGATGCAGACACCTACACGAAGAAAATTGGTGATCGTTGGCGACGGCGCTTGTGGGAAGACATCCTTGCTCTACGTGTTTACGTTGGGGGAGTTCCCGCTTCAGTACCATCCCACAGTGTTCGAGAACTACGTCACAGACTGCCGTATCGATGGGAAGCCAGTACAATTGGCCCTATGGGATACTGCCGGACAAGAAGAATACGAGAGGCTTAGGCCCTTGAGCTACCACAATTCCCACATAATTTTGATTGGCTTTGCTATAGATGTGCCAGACTCCCTTGAGAGTGCCAGAACAAAGTGGGTGGAGGAAGTACGCAGAAGCTGTCCTGACATACCGTTCATATTGATTGGCTTAAAGAAAGATTTGCGTCTTTCGTTAAAAGACGAAACTCGTTTTGTGCAACCTGCTCAAGGGGAAAGAGTAGCTAAGGAGATTGGGGCTAAAAGATATATGGAGAGTTCTGCTCTCACAGGCGAGGGAGTGGACGACATTTTTGAGGTAGCCACGAGATTGAGCTTACTATTCACGGATAACAAAAAACAAACCTGCTGCTCCATTCTATAGACGTGCGGGGCAAAGGTGGGGGTCCTGCGTCCTAAAGTACCTCTATGCGAGTATGTGGGGTCAGATCGGTGGATATCCGGGCTCCGAATTATCTAGTCATTTTTGCTTCGACTTTCCAGATCTAGTAATATAGCGACAACTTGCCTTAGGCCGGACCCACCCTTTGCGTCACACCATGCCTCACCCCGGAAGATCCACATTGAGCGCAATTGGGTGCGGAACAATGCCAGGTTTTCCCGAAACAAAGTCCGACGCGGCACGTTATGCAGGCAAAAGTCCCGAACATTGCTCCCGACTGACTATATAGCTTGCGATATTCGCTCCCCTAATTTCAATTTTTCAGTTCATTTGCTCTTTATAATATTAACACAATGGTTACCTCTCACATCAACCCAGACGTCGGCTCTCTCCCTACCAAAGGCCCAGAGCTTGGGAAGACTATCCAACAACTTTTCTCCTTGAAGGGTAAGGTGGCTTCCGTCACTGGTTCCTCTGGAGGAATTGGTTGGGCTGTTGCTGAGGCTTACGCCCAGTCTGGTGCTGACGTTGCCATCTGGTACAACTCCAAGCCTGCTGAGGAAAAGGCTGAGTACTTGTCCAAGACCTATGGTGTCAAGGCCAAGGCTTACAAGTGCAATGTCGGTGTCTACGAGGAGGTTGAAAAGACTATCAACCAAATCGAGAAGGACTTCGGTGGTCTTGATATCTTCGTTGCCAACGCTGGTGTCCCATGGACCAGTGGTAAGTCCGTTGAGGTTGAAGGCCTTGGTGACTGGCAAAAGATCATTGACTTGGACTTGAGTGGTGTTTACTACTGTTCCAAGGCTGCCGGTGCCATTTTCAAGAAGAACGGTAAGGGTTCTTTCATCATCACTGCCTCGATGTCTGGCCACATCGTCAACGTGCCTCAATTGCAAGCCCCATACAACGCTGCCAAGGCTGCTTGTATCCACCTCGCCAGATCCCTTGCTGTTGAGTGGGCTGCATTTGCCAGAGTTAACTCCATCTCTCCAGGTTACATCTTGACTGAGATCTCTGACTTCGTCCCTGACGACATGAAGGCTAAGTGGCACTCTTTGATTCCTTTGGGTAGAGAGGGTGCTCCACAAGAGTTGGTTGGTGCTTACGTCTACTTGGCTTCTGACGCCTCCTCTTACACTACTGGTACCGACCTCTTGGTCGATGGTGGTTACTGTGCACCATAGATTACATAGCCACTTAGAAAAATATATACACGATCTTTATTTATTCCAGCAACGTTTTAACAAAAGTCACACTGCAGTGACACTTGCGGCGTTGTGCATGGATCACGAAATTGTGCGTGAGCATGGGGTAATTATACGTCGCGATTTGCAGGCGGCCCGTATATATATAGATATACATATAATGCTACATTACGCCAGAGTTGTCTCATCATAAAATCGTGACTCAATAGATGAAACAGAGTGAAAATAAAAGCTCACGATGTAACTTCCAATATTGGACGAAAGCAATAAGGCTCGATTTACGATTGCTTCCTCATGCGTCATGATGCATGAGCAGCTAAGAAACGCGCCAAGATGTCATCAACCTAGACATTGGTAGTGCATCTAATTGTCTGCCCTCCTGCCTGTTAGGATTCGCCCGAAAAGTGTTGAAAAGACGAAAACAGTGACGTAATTGGAAAATTAGAGAAAGATTTCGACATTATGAAGTAAATTTCTTGGCTAGTTCCACCTTGGTATTCGTCGTGGAATACATATAATCCGTCGCTTTGGTATACGCGCTTCCCCTATTCTCAACTTTTTTCACATTTGAGGAAAGTACTGCAAAAAAAGTCAAACAGTAGTTTTTGCTTCTTCAAAAAAAAAAAAAGATGGAGAGGTCCATTTTATGTATTCAAAATAATACTTACTTTTGGGATCAGATAATTTCGATTTTGTTGAAAAACACTTTTTTGGATAAACACATATAAATACAGTATTGACGAACTCTCCTCTCTCGTGGATCACCTAAAACGTAACCACTCTTACTCGTCGAACACTTAGCGCGCTCAATTTCCATACCCACCACTGTAAATTCAAGTTTTGGGCAAACATAATAGCCACATGAATCTTTTTCTTTCATTGATCCGAGCCATTAGGAACACGGACCTTAATCCATTCATTAATATCATCCTTTCAATTTTGGGAGTGGCTCTGTGCTTTTTACAGGTGTTGACTATGGAGACCTTCCTGGCAAAGTGTTTTATGCAGGCGCCCGGGGCACTACACTCGGTGCGAATCTTCAGCCTTGATTGCATTTGTTAAAACCACCAGATAACATCTAGGCCATCAATTCTCACGCGCCATGGACGACGACCTCACCGCATCTCACTGGGATGATGTTATTAGTCCATCCAGTGATCTTCAGAATCCCTCTGAATTCAGCCTGCATTTCGGATCCATGCATTTGGAAGACCCTCACAGAGAAGCAACGAACATCTTAGACGACGAGCCTTCAGACGACCACGACGATCCCAGTGATCTGAGTCTTGCTGATGGAGGGCCTTCGGACCAAGACTACCCCCTTCGAACCAGTCAATTTCAAAACCAATCAGCAGAAGCCGAACAACTCAATGAATTACGAAGGCAAGAGTACGACACACACAAGTCAACCCTTTTGATGGAATTGACCAGTGGTGCTGATAATCCGTTAATATCCGAGCTGCCTTCCCCAGCTAAAGCAACTGCCTTGTCTGAGCTGCTTTTTCAAGAAAAGGATTCCATGGCAGGTTTATTATCTCCCCAAAAGCAAAGTAATGCAAGCACCACTTCGCCTGTCAAGTCTTCGCAGCTCAAGAACGGTAAATTCAAAGCTTCAAGAAGTCGCAAGGTTCCCCTGAAAACGATTATCAAGCACCTAGGCGGTCAAGTTAGTGGTGAAAACGATCCCCTCAACGATAAACTCTTTGAGCCACATCAAGCAGCTAAGACTGCCCCCATACCCGAATCAGGCGCCTCGGATTTCATTAAAGAAGCGGAATCGCCTTTATACGATTTCAAGTCTCGTGACACACAGAATACAGAGGAATTAGAGAAGTTGGAACAATCAGCACAGCTATTATCAATAAAATCGAAACCCGCAGAAGATCCAGAAGGAAATGCCTTGGAAATCACAGTGGGCGATCCTGTGAAAGTTGGTGATATTACAAATGCCCACATTGTCTACGGAATCAAGGTTCGTAACCACAATCCTCAATCAACCCATTTCCCAGAACGAGACGAAGATATAGCTGTTTCGAGAAGATACAAGGATTTCAGGTGGATTTACCATCAGTTACAGAGCAACCATCCGGGCAAGATTATTCCTCCGCCTCCGAGCAAACAGACCTACATTGGTCGGTTCAATGAAAATTTCATTGAGAACAGACGGCTTTCATTAGAAAAAATGCTTACCAAAATTAGCAAGGTTCCTGTGCTAGCGAATGATCCAGACTTTATTATGTTCTTAGTAAGTGAAGATTTTGTGAACAGTGCCAAGGAGCGAGAGCAAATTAGCGGTTCAAGTGCTTCCATTGAGGCCGAAGGAGGCAACGATGATGGTTCGGAACGCAACTCTATTTCGGCCACATCTACCCTCACAGGCACAGGCGGTGGTGGGTTCATGTCGTCTCTTTTTTCGATTCCAGTTAAGATCACGGAACCTGATTCGTACTTCTTGAAAAAGAAGGGATACATTGAAGACTTGGAGCACAATCTCAAAACGTTTTACAAATCGCTCGAAATGATTGCCACTCAGAGAGTCGAGTCTTCTTCAGTAATCCAAGAGATTGCTAAAACAATGGAGGATTTGGCGGACTTGGAAATCCTGAAGACCACAAGCGATTTGCTTTCAGCATTCGCCGAGGTTCAAACAAAGCTTAAAGAGAATCTTGATCGTATTAACTTGCAGGATCAATTAACATTGGGATTCACGATTGAAGAGTATCTCCGCATAATAAGCTCGGTGAAGTACACATTCGACACTCGATCGAAGATTTACCAGCAATTTCAGAATGCAAGTCAGGAATTGACAAAGAAGGAGGAATCCCTAGAGCGTCTCAACTCGAAGCATAAGTCTTCTGTTGATAAAATCAACCTACTCACATTTGAGATCGACAAGCTCAAACAGAAGGTGAGCTATTTTGAGGAGCGCTTCAACACGGTCAGCGAAACCATCAAGAAGGAGATGGACAATTTCGAAATCGAGAAGATCGAGGACTTCAGAAATAGTGTGGAGATTTACATTGAAAGTTCTATCGAGTCTCAAAAGGAGTCCATAGAATTGTGGGAAACATTCTACGAGCGTCAGAAATTAGAGCTGGTATGATGCTAAACTTGCATATATTATTTAATTCGAGCTTACTGATCGTTTGCGTACCGTATCATGTGTACTCATCATCTTGAATCGTATGCAACCGTGCATGCAGAAGTTCATGAGTTTACGATTGCAAGTAACCTGGAGATGCGAAAAAACTTAAGCGTACACGCATAAATTAGTCACAGTCATCATATAGTACAGGTGAGCTGCTTCACGATTTTCACAATCTTTTCCCGTCTATTACTTTCTACTGCATTATGATGAATACTCAGGTATACTTGAGTCCCATACGATTATCGATCATCTCCATTCCAAGATCTAAAGTGTGGCTCTTCAATGCTGCAATACTCCAATTACTTAGCGAAGAGGCCCAGCTGGCCCCCCGGTCCTTACTGGCTATCACTACCGGGGGATCTCGTGACACATCAGAATTTGAAGTTTCAGAGGACGATTCGGAATTTTCTGAAAGTGAAAATGATTCGATCGTGGCTGGTGCAAATGCCCCCAACCCATCACCCCCTTCGATGACTCGACAGATCTCTAAGACAGACAATTCAAGCAAGTTGAGGTCCACAACACCTCCCTCTGAATGTGGATCGGACAGTTCGGAGGAGGCGGACGGGGCTCTGTACTCAAGTGATGAAGATTTGGACTGTCATTTCTTCCACTTTGCATTCACACCTACAGAATGCACACTCATACTTCCACTGAAGCACATAGATCGCTTATTCAGGAAACCACTAGAAGTGTGCAAATCTCTCGGATATGATGATGTGATACTTCTCGAAAAGGACTACCTTAACCTACAGGTTGATAGCGAAGGCGATTTCAACAACTCTGCGAGAATAATTGAACTCACGAAACCGCTCTCCCAGCATAATATCTCATTATTCTTCCTTTCAAATCACTTTACGGATATTGTTCTTATACCGTACGACTTGAAGCATGAAGTGATGGAGATTCTAGCGGAAAAGAACTTTGAATTCTCAGATATCTCGAACAGCTACATATCCATTGATAAGTCTCCCAAGAGCACCTCTGCATTGGGCGATACCAGTGAGATCCACACTTTGCAACTTCTTGGCGAAGCCAACATCAGGCCCAAAACCCATAGAAAGACCAAGCTACTTCTAACGGGTGCTCGTCCGGGGGAGGTGAAAGATAGCATCCTAAAAGCGTCACACTGCATTGCCGCAAATATAGTCCCGCCTTATTTCTCCATCACGAGGTCTTCCTTTACTGAGATTTCACTTATCCTCCCGAGCTCATTAGCTCAAAGATCAAAACTTGGTTTTGAATCAAGAAATATCATAGGCTCTACTCACGATGCTGTGGTGCCTATTACAGTGGATCTTTCTCAGTTACCTCTTAACACCACAGGTATAGTGGCAGGTTTGGCAGGAAGTTTGTTCGAGAGTATGAAGAGCACTAATGAAAACGACGCAGAATTCTTCCTCATGAATTACCTTTCCATGGCAAGATCCGCTGTCGTTTTGATTCCACAGGAGCAAATCTACGCAGTGAGTGAAATGATCAAGAAGATGGAATTCAAAGACCAGTGAACAGGCTTCATAGATATACTATAAACATAATTACCATCTAGACAAATCAGTTTCTTCTTCCCTTTTTCTTAGACTTGCTGCTTGTGCTCCAGCCGTCATCATCCACAAGCTGGACCTTATCAGCACTCGATACAATGGCTGCAGACCAAGACTCAGACGAGCCAATCTTGTTTTCAACCTGCTGTCTCTTCTTCATGAATTCCTGTGCGAATCTTCTACCATCCATAGTAGTTGAAGAGCTGTAGATAGTTTCTGCAATCAACTGGGATGACTCTGGGTGCAAAGGCAAAGTAGTAAAGATCTCCAAGAGGTCGTCTTTAGAAACAGAGGGGTACAAGTTCGTCATGGAGGAACGAGCCCAGATCAATACTTCTTCTTTCAATGCGCTAGCAGAAACACCTGATGTGTTGTTAGACTGGGCAGAAGCACCTCTCAAAGCTTGAGGATCAATAGCTCCCGACATTGCAGAATAAGACACATTAGGCTGGACTTGGGTTGGTCTTTTGGCCACAGATTGCTTCTTGGTTGGAACGGTGGTCCAAGCTCCATCTTCCTCAGTGGATGGTGCGATGCTTGCCAAGGTAGCAGCCAAGGTGGCCTTGGGGGTCACACCGACAGACTTTGCAGCTTTAGATTTCAAGAGCTCAGCTTCCTCCTCTCTTTGAATTTCTGCCAATGTCTTCTTGGCGTTGACGGTTTGTGGCGACTTTGCCCAATTGAAGGTAGCCTTGTCTTGAGACTTGTCATCAAGTTTCGAGGCAGCAAGTGCATTGGCCAATGCAATTTCTTGCTTAGTCTCAGCTTTGATTTGCTTCAATCTTTGCAAACGTGCAGCCTCCAACTCTTGA
Source organism: Metschnikowia mauinuiana (assembly GCA_002374555.1). Taxonomy (NCBI): domain Eukaryota; kingdom Fungi; phylum Ascomycota; class Pichiomycetes; order Serinales; family Metschnikowiaceae; genus Metschnikowia; species Metschnikowia mauinuiana. Next base: position 257,871 of record NKZY01000764.1, on the reverse strand, counting down.
ATTTGTTTCAATGTCATGGTTGGTTGCTCCTTCTTAGTTGCGCTTCTAGGGTTTGCCCAAGGTGCCACGGAAGGCTGGCTTGACTCTGGCTCGGCTTCACGCGAAGCTTTAGGCAATTCATTGAAAGATTCAGTCTCAGTACCGGTGCTGGTTTCTTTCGTAGGCTTAGGTTGAACTTCTTCTTTTTCCTCAAACTCTATGTCAACCTCTTCTTCAGATTTGGCTGGGACCGGAGGCAAATCATTTTGAACTGCTTTCTTTGGAGATGGTTGCTCCTCGGGAGCAGCAGCTTGCGGTTGATCAAAAGCAGGATTGGGTTCTAACTTTTGCACAGACTCAGGCACAATCGAAGACTCCGTTGCCAAGGTATGTGGCGCATTCGATGGTGGGACATCGGGCATTGAGGTGTTGTTGTTCCCCAAGATGTCACTCACAATAGTGTTATGATAATCTTGAAGTACATTGTCCTCCGTCTTCAAGGTTGCCTCTCCAGTAAGACTAGATGAGGGGACAAAAGGGGAGCTCACGCGTGACATGGACTGAACCCTATTCAACCAAGGCGAAATTGTACCAGATTGATGGTGCAGGCCGATTGAGGTATTCACGCCTCCCAAAGGAGCAGGCGCAATCACCGATGGTGAAGCAGGGAGGCTTGGCTGAATTGACGAGTCAACGCCCCATCCACTATTTGTACGGGCCAACAGTGGTTGCTGGGACTGAATCTGGTGTTGAAGCAATGAGGGCATGTTCAACTGGCCAAAGTTCCCGGTCAAGTTTTGATTCAAAGAATCAATACCAAACAGGCCTTGCGCAGGAAACTGCTGATTCATCAACAGGTAATCAGAATTACCCATGAAATCGAAAAGCTGCAGTCCGGATGAAGGTGTCCGAATGTTGGCAGCACCTAAACCTCCATTTGGTAACAACTGAGAGTACAAGTTTGATCCAAAGGCTTGTTGCGTAGACGCACCGTTGGGACCAGCCTGGTTGAACGAGTTAACTCCTCCAAAGCCACCACCATTGTGGCCAGCATGACTGGCACCAGGGTTCTGATGGTTTCCAGGATTCACTGGATAAGAATCAGGAGCAAAAGTGTTAGCCACGGGAGGTAAGGGAATCTTGAAGGGCTGGACATAGTTTTGAACCAGTTCACTAAACTCACTTAAAGTCCGGAAACCAGTCTCCTCTCTTCTTCTGATCTTTAGATCAAGGGACAAATAACCTTCGCTCAACCATTCTTGCATCACATCACCACTGAAAGGACCTTGCTCGTTACCAGCAGGATCGAGGTAAATCCACATGATTCGGTCAGGCAGAATCAATTCACGGGCATTCGATGGAACACGGTCGTGCTGGTTGAAGGGGATTTCATTTTCAATAGGCAACGATGGTTCTGATGGAGGTTGATCTTGCACAGCACCTGGAGCTTCGGAAAAAGTCTTCTCAATACTTGTTGTAGCATCAGGTCCGTTTCTGGTATGATGCAAACTCAAATGATAAAGGTTTTCAGGCTTATCAAGCTTGTAATTCTCACCAGCCTTTGTTGGGGCAGGGTCAGCGGATAGGATTGAGTCCTTGTTGTCGAACCAAAGTTTAAATGCTTGATGCATGGAATATCTCCTACCATTAACATTGAGAGGAATCCCCGAGTTGACATCTGAGGCACTGGCATGATGAGAGCTTAAAGCGTCTGAGCCAGAGCTGTTATTCTCCTTACGAGGCCTGAAGCTGTTAGTAAGTGCTTTAGAAAAGGATATGACAAACTTGGTAAGTGTGACCAGCGTTGATTAGAATTTTAAGTAGAATAACTGCTAAAGTGATGGGGGAACATACCATGGTTGTTGCTGGGACGTTTCGAATTGCATTGTCGAATAAATTCAAGTATTCAAAGAGGAAATTCAAGTTAAAAAGATCGGTAAATTCAATATAGTCTTTTTTTTTTTCAATCAGAATGAGTGGGTGGGCTTTCACGATGATTTTAGTGGTTGAAAAAGAAGCGAGCGATGCTGAGAAAATTTCACCATATACACTCTACTACAACACCACATAGCTCTTTACTTATTTAGTGCAAATTAAATTTTCTAAAATAATATTTGAAACTTTGTTTTTTATTATCTACCCTATTCAATAATGTTGTAACATTTACCATTGCTAAATAGGTGTCCGTACCCCTGTTGCTCCTGTCGCACGTCATTACGACCACTATCGACTGATGTCACGGGCCGCATAATCCAGACTGGTGAACATAAATAGCGAGCTTACAAACTAAGGGATTTCTCCATCTCTGAATGAAAGTCACCGACTTCGTATCCAGCTTCAAAGCCGCCCTTGTAGACATCTTCCCAATCAACACTTGCATCTTTGTTCAACAAAATGTCCTTATGCATTGAATCGGAGCCTCCTAGTAACGCAGGTTTGAAATCGGTAGCGTCGATTATGTTGAGTTCCATTGATCTTTTGATTGGCTCTCCAGCACCAAATACACGTCTGTACATCTCCAATTTCGTGTCTTGTTGGGTGGTTTCCCAGTGTTGGATTCTCAGCTCAAGAGGGTGACGGTCATTTATTTGAGATGCAATATTCAAGGGACCTTTCTGTGCTCTTAACGTGTCTTGTAAAGCTGGGGTGTTTTCCGACACTTCGCCAAACGCCGTTGGGTTGACTGAAGACAACTGTTTGTTCTCTGGAATAAGCCTCAAAGACTGAATTTGTTAGTACTAATTGCGTTTGTTACGAGTGTACTCACATACCATTCTGTGTATATATATAGATGCTATCAATGGTGTGTCGTTGAGTGGCGATTAGTGAGGTAGTAGGTAGTGCATAGTGCCAATTCTGAATCGCACTCCTTTTGTTGGCTGCAAGCCTGGTACCTCATTTCTATCATGGACGTTATATGCTCACAGTTGCACGAACGGTCTCTTCCTTCAAGAATTTTGGAAACCAAGTTTTATTTTCTGGGTGCAAGACTCCGTTAAACCAAAGCGTTCCAAAGACAAGCGCAGCAAAACCAATGAACTGGATGAAATCAAACTTTTCCCAGCCCAAGAACATGGCCACTAGCCACACCAATAAAGTACGGCAACTATCAACTGTGGACCTGGAAGTGGCAGACAAGATATGAGTCAAAGATATGCCGCAAAAATTGAAGCATGAAATGCAAATCATAATAAGAAGGGAGCTTCCTAGAACATATTTCAGAGAGAAAGTTTGCGTGAAGGCTTCACCTAAATTGAATGCAGAGTGTAAGAATTGCTCTTTACTCTCCAAACTTTGAGCTGCAAAATTTAAAATTATCATGAGGGTCACCAAAATCACCACCCCGAAGAAGCCCTCCGTATACACCAACTCAAGTGGCGTCATCAGGTAATGGGACAAGATCTTCTCCTCAATGACAAACTGCGTGGCTTGAAGTGCCACAGCAACAAGAATGAGCAGAATACCAAAAAGCACAAGTTGGGGATCACTATGTTCGCTTGGTGAGCCTGAACCACTGTAGCCAACAATGGCGATACCAAGCGTAACAAAGCTCAACGCAACCCACTCGTGCCGCTTTATGTGTCTTTTCAAGAAAATAACAGAAAAGAAGGCAACGAATAAAACAACTGCCCCACGAGTCATCTGGTATATGGAAACTGGAGTATAGACTAGGCCAATATTCATTAAGGATGTGGCCAACATGTCACAGACCGATGGAATTGCCAAAATCAATTTGCGATTGGAGGAGCTACCAGCTTCCTCTTGAAGTTGGGTATAACCCAGTCTTCTTGAAAAGGGCGATTTATATAAAATGTAGTAAACGGAATAAATACACATTTCACCGATAAACATCTGTAATGTTTGAATGGCTGGCTGCTCATAGAGAACATGCTTGGAGGGGTCAACATCATTACAGTTTCTGACACATTGATTATCCTGGAATTTTGTCAAGAGGGAATTCAAACAGCCACACACAATCGTGCCAATGACAATTAAGATAGTTTGCCACATGCTCTTCACAAATGGTGATACTTGTGGAGTCAACGGTTTGCTTTGGGGCCGCGTCCCCAATCGGCTCGCGATAACAACTGCACACACTCCTGGTTTGGACACACGCAATAGCCGGATTTATTTTTCTAATTTGCCATACTATTATCACAACCTTTCGAGTGGGTCGTGCTCTTTTGATTCGAGAAATTAACATTGGGCGCTTTTAAATAGTGGCATTTCGAAGAATTTTGAAACTCTTTCCCGATACGGTAATATTGCGAGCCGCACGATGGTCATCGATTGGTCATACCAGAGATCCACATATCTTAGCCACCACACAATTTCAAACTGAAGTAGTACTTGCGAGTCATTTTATATATGACTTCGAGGCTTCAGATTGATTTTTATTAAATTTTTCCGGCTCAATTTGGACTTATGGCATCCCAAGACCCGACCATACTTAAAGAGAGGCTTTATGCAAGTCTAGTCAATTTTATCCGTGATTCTGAAGGATTTTAAGGATGAACTCTTTGGATAATGCTATCAAAAAACCCCTCAGAGAGTTTCATAAAATTATATTGAATATTTACGGTAACAGTGTCAAGAAAGTCCTTGTCAGCTGGGCTCATGGATGGCCGTTACCCGCACGTGGGCCTTCATACAGACCGAAGTGCACCAAAAAAATTTTCTCAACTTACTACATCTTTATATCCTACAACACAAAATAAAAATGGCATTTGAACAAAGAGGAGGATCTAGAGGCGGTGCTCGTGGAGGACGTGGAGGCTTCGGCGGCGCTCGTGGAGGCAGCCGTGGTGGTTTCGGTGGAGGCCGTGGCGGAAGCCGTGGTGGATTTGGTGGTGACCGTGGTGGAAGAGGTGGTGCCAGAGGTGGTAGAGGTGGCCCAAGAGGTGGCGCTAGAGGCGGTGCCAGAGGCGGCCGTGGTGGTGCCAGAGGCGGAGCTAGAGGTGGAGCCAAGGTTGTCATCGAGCCACACAGACACGCTGGTGTTTTCATCGCCAGAGGTAAGGAGGACTTGTTGGTCACCAGAAACATTGCCCCAGGTGAGTCTGTCTACGGTGAGAAGAGAATCACCATCGACGAGCCAGCCAAGGAAGAGGGTTCTGCTCCTACCAAGATTGAGTACCGTGTGTGGAACCCTTTCAGATCCAAGTTGGCTGCCGGTATCATGGGTGGTATTGACGAATTGGGTATTGCTCCAGGCAAAAAGGTCTTGTACTTGGGTGCTGCTTCCGGTACTTCCGTTTCCCACGTTGCCGATGTCGTTGGCCCAGAGGGTATGGTCTACGCCGTTGAATTCTCTCACAGACCAGGTAGAGAGTTGATCAGCATGGCCAAGAAGAGACCAAACGTCATTCCTATCATTGACGATGCTCGTCACCCTCAAAAATACCGTATGTTGATTGGTATGGTTGACGCTGTGTTCGCCGATGTGGCCCAACCAGATCAAGCACGTATCATTGCTTTGAACTCTCACTTGTTCTTGAAGGACCAAGGAACTGTTGTTATCTCTATCAAGGCCAACTGTATCGACTCCACTGTTGATGCCGAAACCGTTTTCGCCAGAGAGGTTCAAAAATTGAGAGAAGAGAGAATCAAGCCTTTGGAGCAATTGACTTTGGAGCCATACGAGAGAGATCACTGTGTTGTCGTGGGTCGTTACGTCAGAAGCGGTTTGAAGAAATAAGCGATTTTTTTTTACGTCGTCTTCTTCTCACTTGTATTTTACACCAATATATTAGCATAGCTTTAAAACATTGTCACGGATTGCATTTTGTAGTGCTTACCTACACCTACTAGGATTTTCGGCCGCGACCAATGTGCATTACCAACCCGCCTTGGTCCTGTAGTGCACAAGATCACTTCACACACATACCACTCAAAAACTTCCTCGAATTTTGCCACCCTCTTTCGGACCCCAACTCATCTCCCTCGATCCCTCAAACAAGCATTTGAAAGTTTTTATGTCTCAAGGCAGTCCGATGCGAAGTCAGCAACTTTGAAATGAGCGAAAGTCTGGAGAGTAAATCAGCGACGCCATCGGTGGTCGAAATCAATAGCGATGAGGATATCGACTACGTCCCCCCTGGCACGCCCGCAGATTCGCAAGCTGATGATATTATCGAGATCTTGAGCGATGTCTCAGACGATGGCGAAAACGACGAGATAGAGATTGTAGGGGAAAGCACCTCTGCTGTTGTTGCTAATGATGTGGTCATTACTGGTCTGCAACCCTCAGCGAATCCCCGAGCTCTCGGTCTGGGACCAATACAAGCTCGTCGAGCCCAGCCTATTCAAACCGAATTCAGGCGTAATACCAGAAGGCGACGAAACTCGCTGTCACGAGGGTACTCAGAGCCACCAGTTTTCACGGAGGCAAACTCCCTTTTCCTCTCTGATATGTTGCTAAGACACCAAAGCGTTCTACGAAGAATGTTTCACGACCGCCAAGGCGAAGTGTCTCAGTCTATAATGGAAAGAATAAGCAGGGAAGATGAGCTAGATATGGATCGCAAGATGGAGCAAGAAAACATCCACAATAGGAAAATGCTAAAGCAGAAGCAGGCACTCACCTCAAGTGAGATAAGTGGTTACTCCAATGATATTTCGCTAGATCACAACATATTATGTGAGTTGTGTGGAATAGAGTTGGGTGAAGGTATACCGCAAGAGTTTACACCAAACCCTGAGTATGACGAGGCTTTCGTCGATCAAGTTGCTCGGTGCCATGTTAATGCGCCATGGTTTTGTATGCGGCAGTGTTTCGACGCTGACCGAGATTTGTCCAAAAGAGTATTTTCAGCGAAATGTGGGCATGTCTTTTGCGGAAGGTGCATCAAGAATATAGGGAACCGACCCCCTAGAAGAGGTAAGGTGAAGGAGAGAATGACTATTCTTAATCCTCAAATCAGTGCCCCACGCAAGTGCCCTGCCCAGGATTGTGGTATCGTTTTCAACAAAGGAAAACGGACATTCACTGAACTCTTCCTCTAGTTAAAAGACAGACCTAATGATTACGTTCACTTGGAACAGATGTCAACTACTAAGTGGTTAATGTATCTGAAAGTAAGGTTAAGAAGTAAACGAACTTATAAAATGGAAACGGCAGTAATACAATTTAACACTTCAATCTACCCTGGCTTCGGACAAGGTCAAAGGCTTGATGTTGTTAGAGAAAATAGAAGATCCGTTCTTGAATCTATTGATTTTCTTCAACTTCTCCCTTACAACCATGACTGGAACCGAAGACTTCGTGACAAGATAGTTTGACAATGATCCCAACAAAACACCTTTTATAGCACTCAGTCCTTTTGAGCCTACCACCACCAAAGTTGGTTGTAAGCTATCGATGCATTCTAAAATCAAATGTCTAGGAATTGGGTGATGGATGATCTCAATGACAATATGGATTTGAAGTTTGGTCAATTTCAACGAACTCAAAACCTGCTGCTTGGCTCGATTAAGCATGTTTATCCTTACACGTTCACGTGCAGATTCATTGGAGGTATTGCCTTTCAAAGAGTGGTTGTTGTCATTCTCCTCAATAACGCACACAATGAACAAAACAGAGCCATCCACTAAAACAGTCCCCAAACACCATTCAAGTGCAAAGATGGATTCAGGACTGAAATCCATACAAAGTAGAAACATCTTGGGCTTGATTTGGGGATTGATTAGCTGGAAGAAAATGCCTCTCGTGATTGTCTGGATGACACGAGATTGCAGGATATTCGAATCCACCTCGCCTTCCTTTATCGTTTCATTTAGCTGTGACGCAAACTCGGAATCCAACTTGTCCTCCACAGCAGAGGTGTAGGGAATCATAAAGTCTTGGTCCTTGAGAATGCCGTCCGCTTTTTCTTCAGCCTTTTGAGAAACAGACTTGTTTTTAGCACGTAAAGCTTCATTTTCTTGGTCGATGATCTTCTTCCTGTACGCTTGATACGTCTCTAACTTTTGTCTCCGCTCTTCAGCATCTTGATCCGATCTGTCGTAGTCCAATTCGTCTTTTCCCATCAAAGCATGCTTGTTTTCGGTCAAATAAGCGACAACGTCATTATTCACCTCTGAGCCTATGTTCCTGGCATTTGCAACAGCTCGTTCGCTTGCTGTGAGAGCCTCGAGTCTTTTGATGGTGTCGCTATCATTCAAATTGGAGTTTTCCAATATTTTCGATATCTCGGACATTTTCTCATCTTCGCAAGCGTAATTGGGTAAGATATTGCCTGTACCATTGTATTGGAATTTTTCACCATCACCATCATCACTTATATGCTCTTCTTCACTCAATTCGTTATCCCAGAAGTCGTCACCTTTGTTGGAGTCGGGTGCGTTATCACCACGTAATCTCTCCAGAGGATCGTGGTTGGTGATTGACCACTTGAGCTCTTTATTTTGAAAGTCATCAGTCAGTGCTGAAGGAGACCTGGAGGTGCTTCCAGGAGGAGAGTAGGATCTGCCACGATTCGATAACGATTTTTGTATTTTGGCCAACTTCTCGGCTTCTAATCTTGCTTGACGGTTCATGGCAATAATTTGTGGGGCGCAAGGAAGTGTTGGTTCGAAATTTGCTCGTTTGGAGCTTGTGGTATAAAGATCGGTGCCTTTTTTTGATTCAGGTGACAGAAGAGTGTTCTTTGTTGCGTCAAAAGGAGTCGTTGGAAAGCTGAATGTGGTGGTGGTGTATTTGAGCGGGGAGGTAATGTAGGGAGCACCAACTGAGCACAGCTAGACTAGCCGCACTACCCTTGCACCCGTGCATCCAAAATTCTCTATCTCTTGAACGGCCATCTGTAACGCCTAGAAATTTCTCGACGTGCCGAGGACACTTTTATTCATAGTAGCTCTTTCAAGTTAAAGGTTTTGCCAAGATATAATTTTCGAGAGTGGCAAATATCGATGACTGTCTCCGTTTTTTTTTTTTTTTTTTGGAGTTTTAGCAGTTTTTCAGAGGGGAATAAATTCAAATTCGGCGTCTTTCCAAAAATGTGATTGAAATTTCTTGGCTTGTGTTGAACTTCTCGATTATGCTATGTTGATTCTTTTACTGAGCTACGGTTTCGCAATTCTGTCACAAATTATACCAATTCCAGAAAATGCGAAACATGCCATGAAATGTGAACTGAAAGACCCTTTTATTATGTACACCCAAAATTTGTTAATCCTCGTGATTACTTTCTTCTCCGTCCCCATACTCAAACAAAACGTTGTCGCCTGACTTCAAGGTGCCATAGTCTGCAATCGTAATTAATGTAGCCGGTAAAGAGCATTTTGGAAAAGGCTTGAACAACTCAAATGAAAAATTAAAAGTATCAATGAAATCTGAGAATGTCATCTCTTGAGCAGATTGCTCACTTAATGGCTCCTCTGGCTCTTCCAAAAGCTTAGTTTCCACGAAAAGGTACAACTCACACATTTGACTATCTTTGTGGAATTTTTGCACGATTCGATTGCCCTGGGGCAATTTGATTGAAATCCTCACCAACTCGGCCGCAGCAGCATCCTTGATCCTATTTTCAAAATATTCCGTTTTAACAAGATTCGAAATAAATTGTTTCCTGGTCTGTTCGAGCTGCTTTTGAATCTCCTTCTCCCGTGAAGTATTCTCCTTCTCCAACTTCTTCATCTTGTCACTATTAAGCGACTCGACATAAGCTGCATCCTGCCTTTCTTTAATCAAGCGACTGAGCTCAATTTCTTGCTTGTCGAATCGTTTTGTCACAAGCTGTGGATTGTAGTCTATCAAGTTTTTCTGAAGATTCTTGCTTAGTTTTCTGAGTAAAGCATCAATCTCCTCTTCATCACCCAAAGAGCAGTTTGCTTTATAAGCCACCGACATCGAGGACATTATAGCAGGATCCCTGGATACATTACCCAAAAGAGCGACGAAAGGCGTCTTTCTAATCTTGTAAGTTTTGCACACTTCAAACGCTTCTGGTGATTTGTCTATGTTATTGATGAAGATCTGCGTGTCCTTGAACTCTCCAGTAGACTTGTTAAGCAAATCCTTCACAAGTGGTTGACCAAAAAACTTATCTAAAAAGCTTTCGGTGTTGTCGTCAATTAATATAGTCAAAAGGAAATTATATTCCCGCGAGGCTGTGTCATGGGCAGCATTGAAGTCATTAAAGGTGAGATTATAAAGTTCTTTCACGTCTCCCATACGCTCAGAAATAGCGTCATTTTCATCAAAAGCGTCGTAATCGAACTTTTCTTTCACACTCGTGGGTTTAGGGGTAAGAACAAGGTCCAAGCCGAGGAGGTAGCGAAATGCAGAGTACACTAAGGAGAGTGTTTTGGGGAATATAAGGACAAGAAGCCACCAAATGGAAGGCCGCTTTTCTTGAGCTTTAGCTTCAACAAGATCACGTTTCTCATTAGTATCAAACGCTCTGCTGGACATGTGAATTCCCAAATCAAATTGCCACTTGTTCGAGATCTTAGGTGCCTTTGCTAACCTAGGCAAGAATAGTTCCAAACCAATATCATTCTGTAGACTTTGAAGAGGATTAGGGTTTGTGGGCGTAGAATCGTTACGCAAAGATGTAGAATCTAGGTCAAATGGAATTTCTGGGGACGGCTCTGGGATAGGGACTTCGAGACCTGTCTCAAAGAATGCCAACACAGCATTGTTCAAATTGTAGTTGTGATGGGAGAGCAAGTGGATTGCGCTCAGTTCTGTTTCATCAGAATCTAGCGAGATCCCAACAATCCCAACAAACTCGTTGATAGCATCCTGTTCTAGGGTCGAAAGGTTGTTCATGGCCAATGAATTGACACGCAGGTTGTACACTCACCATGAAAGCTGGGCCCGCGCGGTATGCAGGATTACCCAACTTCATTTGGTAAACCAGAAATTTCAGAAACGCGTCTGATCAGTTCCCATTATAATTACGCCGCATCTGTTAAAGAGTTATTTTTCATCATAATCTTGAGCTATAGAAGACTATCTTGTCTGGGTGTCTAGGTGTACGGGTGTTCCATATCAGGGGAACCCCACCTCCTCCACATTCATGCACGACTGCTTGTGTACAGTGAAACTGGAAATTGCAAGCATAGCGGGCAATATTAAAAATTTTATATGTTCGCAAGGCAAGCCGTGACTTCCCGCTCGCTAAACCCGCCGATTATATCCGAAACCACAACTTACACAGCCAATTTCTGGATTATCTGCAGCTTCTTCGACCGTGACTCACTCCACATGTTGGATGTTCCGGTGGTGCGAGTTATTTTACCGGTAACCTCGGTTTCGAAAAGTTGTTCCGCTGCCCGCTTAAGACAGGCAACTTCCCTTTAGATCTTTTTTGGTTTGGAATTTCATAACGTCCTGTCCCCTCTTCATTATTTCATTTTTTTCATTGTTCGTTGCGGCTTGCGATTTACCGATTTGTTTGTTGCTTCACTTAACATTTGCGCCGGACTTGAGCCCTTATCTCCTGCATTGACATTTGTGCGTTTCTTTTTCTGATGCACCGGGGCTCCGCAGCCCCGAGTCAGGGCAAAAAGAACACCATCATAATACAGTGTTAGCGAAAAAAAACTTCCTGTTTCTGCATGTAACTTCATCAAAATTGTTTAGATCTTCCAAATTGATAGCGTTGAGCCTTCTTCGCTTTTTTTTTTTGGCGAAGTACTATCACTATTGGCGAGTGAAATTTTTCCAAGTCGGCACGCAAGCTTCCATGGTTGCCTACATATTGAGTGCCGCGGTCTTATTTATTCCGACCAACTCGCCAGGCTCCGAAATTTTCTCACCCACTCAAACAACCGTTGGCCAACAGCAGGACTCGCCGAGAAATTCGAATCAAAATTGCTAAGACTCTCTTTTGACTTCATCTCTCGCTATTGCCAATCATGTCCAGATTTTTCAAGTCGGCCCTTGCGAAGACCGCCTATGTCACCGGTGGTACTATTGGTGCAACCGTAGTGTACTTGGACTTCATCAGAGCTCCAAACACCTCGGAGTTTTCCAACTCCTACAAGCCATTGCTTACCACCCTTGATACGCCTCCTTCCAGAGATGAGCTTTTGAACAGATTGAAGACCACTGATAATTTCGACCTTTTGGTTGTTGGAGGTGGTGCTACCGGTACCGGTACTGCGCTTGACGCGGCCACCAGAGGTCTCAATGTGTGTTTGTTGGAGAAGAATGACTTTGCCTCCGGAACCTCTTCTAAGTCCACCAAGATGGCTCACGGTGGTGTGAGATACTTGGAGAAAGCTATTTTCCAGCTTTCTAAGGATCAATTGGACTTGGTCATTGAGGCTTTGAACGAGAGAGGAAACATGCTCCGTACTGCTCCTCACTTGTGTTCGATCTTGCCTATCATGATCCCTGTCTACAAGTGGTGGCAAGTTCCTTACTTCTTTGTTGGTTGCAAAATGTACGATTGGTTTGCTGGCCACCAAAACTTGAGGAACTCCACCATCTTCTCGAAGGAAACCACTGCATCCATCGCTCCCATGATGGACATGTCCAACTTGAAGGCTTCTTGTGTTTACCATGACGGTACTTTCAATGACTCCAGAATGAATGCCACCTTGGCTGTCACTGCCATTAGCCATGGTGCTACTGTTTTGAACTACATGGAAGTTAGGCAATTGATCAAAGAAAATGGAAAGCTCGTTGGTGTCTTGGCCCGTAACCGTGAAACCGGTGAGGAAACTGTCGTCAGGGCAACTGCTACTGTGAACGCTACTGGCCCAATGGCTGACAAGCTTTTGGAGATGGATGCTGACCCTGAAGGTAAGCCACCAAAGACTCCTCAAGCTCCAAGAATGGTTGTTCCTTCCTCCGGTGTCCACGTTGTGCTTCCAGAATACTACGGTCCTCAAAGCATGGGCTTATTGGACCCATCTACATCTGACGGTAGAGTCATGTTTTTCTTGCCATGGCAAGGAAAAGTCTTGGCCGGTACCACTGACACTCCATTGAAATCTGTGCCAGAAAACCCTGTTCCTTTGGAAGAGGAGATTCAAGACATTTTGAACGAATTGCAAAAGTACATTGTTTTCCCAGTTCACAGAGAGGACGTCTTATCTGCCTGGTCTGGTATCAGACCTTTGGCTCGTGACCCATCCAAGCTCCCCAAGGGTAAAGACGCTAACGGCACCCAGGGTTTGGTTCGTTCTCACTTGATCACTCAATCCGAGTCCGGCTTGGTCACCATCTCCGGTGGCAAGTGGACCACATACAGAGAAATGGCTCAAGAGACTGTCGACACTGTTGTTAAGAACTTCGACTTTGGCAACAGATCTATTGGCCCATGCAGAACTAATGAGATCATCCTCGTTGGTGGTGAAGATTACTCTAAGAACTACTCTGCTAGATTGATTCACAAGTACAAGATTCCATTGAAGTTGGCCAAGCACTTGAGTCATAACTACGGCTCCAGATCCTCTCTTATCTTGGAGTTGTACCAACAAAATGATTTCAACAAGTTGCCTGTTACCTTAGCTGCTTCCAAAAGCTTCAACCCATCTACTGCTGCTGCTAACGAAGACAACATCTTGTCTTACCAATCTTTCGACGAGCCATTCACTGTGGCTGAGCTTTTGTACTCTTTGAAATACGAGTACATCAGAACTCCACTCGACTTCTTGGCCAGAAGATCTAGATTGGCGTTCTTGAATGCAAGACAAGCTTTGAATGCAGTCGACGGTGTTGTGGAGATCATGAAAACTGAGTTCAACTGGGACGACGAGACCACTGCAACTTTGACCAAGGAGGCCAAGGACTATATTGGCACCATGGGTATCAACTCCGACAAGTTCAACGTTACTGACTTTGTTGTGCAGTAATTTAATTCAGTCTGATAACAATACGTTCCACTTGGACTACTTATTTATCACATACATACCACGCGAATACGATTCTTTCCTATAGTTTAACTTGTATTGAAAACATACAATGATACTATTAAATGTCTTAGAAATTTACAAACCGGTCCCTATTAAAAAGTCATACCAGAAGTTCTGGTTTCAAGGGTCTGTTCACTCTAATGTTAACAGCTCCAACTCATGATTAACTTTCTCATCTCTTGCCTTTTTTAGATCGTTTGCACGCTTCTTGTCGGTCTTCGAAAATCTATCCGTATCACTTATTGCGTTGGTACCGAAACCATGCGAGAACAGTTCAGCACCATCGGTTCCGAACTTGTCCTGATACTTGGTTGTTGGGGTCTTGAGTAACAGCTTGACGTTGGGGTTTTCCACGAGCTGATCATGTAAGCCGAAACCAAAGCACCATTTAAGATGTAATAACCTGAAGTACAAGAACCAACTGTTGATATTGATGGCTTTGGACTTGGACAATTTAACCAGTGAAGACGCAAAAGATGACGCCAAAAGCTCCACACCGGTAGGAGACAATTTGTAAATCTCCTCTCTCTTTTCTTTGTTGGTGTAATATTCAATGGTCTTGGCGACCTCCCTGAATACACTATTAACGTCTTTCTTCTCTTTTCTTCCGATCTTTTTCGACGACAAATTTGAAAGGCGCAGCAAGATGTTGACAAGGTTTCCCTGCTCGTAGTAAGGCGCATTGTAGTTGAATTCTAAGTCTTCTTCGTCATCGTCCTCGGGGTCTTCGTATTGGAAAAGCTCATAACATAATGCAAGAACCTTCGTAGCAGCTTTAGAGAGCTCAATGATCGAATCATTATCAATAATTTCAATGAGTTCCGAAGCCACAAAACTAAGAAGTTCATTCAAGTACTCGCCTCTTCGAAGGAGAGTGAGCAAGACTCCCATACCGTGGAGACAGGCAATGGCAATGTTAGATTCGGATTGGAGGTGCAATTCTTGGTCATTCACTAAGCGTTTGTCTTCTCTCTCATCCATGAGTGTGGAATATTCACGCTCACCAGTATTAAGCTGACTTTTCAAAGTTAAAGAACTCCGAAAAAAGCCTTGCGCTACTTCCAAGAGCCACTTGATTTTGCCGTCAACACCAAAGGCCGAGGTATCTCCATACAAGACCAAAAGCAAGCCACAGTAGCCTGTAATCACGCTAGCTTTGTTTTCATTCGTAACATTGGAGTTTGGAGTGTCCGAGATGAATTTCTCAATAGAACTTAGGAAGTCTCCGCTCACAAGGTCACCGAAATCTTCTAAATCACTCGCAAGAAGAGCAACCGAAGACCTGTAGAGCAAGATAAACTCAGTTGCCGACTTGTAGTTGCCAGCAGTCAACTGGTTGATCAACAACAGGACAACTTCCTCGGTGATGTAGGTACGAGAGTCAGCAGACTCTTCGTTGAAACGAGGCACCGGCTTCATAACAATAAGCTTGTAGAGCTGAGCTAGAAGAAGCTCGCGGGACTGTGAGGAAACCTGCGACCTTGGTTGCTGTAAGGAGTGGATGATATCATTGACGGAAGTGTGGTCAGACTGGATCCTAGATTTGTTCATTGACACTGCATTTTTCTGTCTAAAATCCTGAGAGTCAGCAACCATGGAGTCTCTGTTTTCAGTTTCCTGTTGTTCACTTTGGTACATTAATGCTTGAAGCGACTCGAGCTTTTTGGAGAGAAGCTCTTCAATCGACAGAAAGTTCACGTCAAGAGCACCATTTTCCTCGCTATCGGGGAGGGGAGTTCTCACTCGAGACGCCGACCTCGACGAGGAGTTTGATAATGTTTCTTTAAGCAAAGACCGAGATATATGGTTCATGTTGCTGGTATCACAGAGGAGTATGGGGAGTAGTAGGTCTAGGAAAAAGTGAGAGCACCCGATTGCGCGGGCGCATGCATGACTCAAGTTTAGGCCAGTAGTAAAGCTTGATTATGCTATGCACTACAGCTGCCAAAATTAGAAGTAGTGAAATTTCGAAAGAGCCATGAAACATTTGACTACTTTGGATGTTTGAATATTTGAACAAAACATTTTTTTCAAAAATTTTTGAAATAATTTCAAATTAGTTGAAGTTGAAATAAGTTGATGAATTTTAATGAGGGACTGCATTGAAATGGTCAGATGAATTTGTATATGCTAAAAAATGACTTGCTCGGGCAAAACGTAACATTTCTCGCCGTGCTCTCTAATAGTTTCCCTCTTCACATCTCTCGGAAGGGCTTTGCGCATGTCAAAAGCATCGGTGTTATCGTTCACCTTATTCACGTCTGCGGGGTATGTCGAGCCATAGTAGCCAATGACTCGCCGGAACACCGAGTAGCCCAATTTTTCGTATAATTGTCGGGCAACGTTGTTGGTCACCTTGACAAAGAGATCCACGAATAGCACCTCATGCGGGGGAATCGCAGTGATGTTCTCGAGATGTGAACAGAGGTTGGACGCCAACTTTATGCGCCGGTAGTTGCGGTTGATGGTCACTGCAGTGATGTGTGTGTGCCACTCCTTCTTGCTGAGTTTGCCTTCGGTCTTGCCCATCATGTACCCGCTCAATTCCTCCCCAAAGGCCGACAGTTCCACCGACTTAAAGAATAGCGTGGGCCAATTACAGATGTACTGGAGGTAGAACAGTAGGTCGAAGTTTTCGGTGAAGGCATCCAAATTGACGGGGTTGGCCTGGAAGAGATCCTCCATTTGGAACGGTCTCAAAGACGTCATTGTGCTGGTCCGTTGTGCTGTGATTAGCTGTATAGACTGGCCTCACGGTGTGTAGACTCGGACTGGTTCGATCACGTGCACACACTGCGAAAATTTTGATTTAATGTCTCCAGGCCGATTGCTTTAATACACTATTTATTATTATGTTTGGCGGACCCGGTGCTCAGCCTTCTGAGGAGCAAAAGAGACTTCAAGAGAAAATGACTGTTGACACTTTGAAAATCGCTGGTTTGATGGCCGGCACCTTGTGGGTGACTCCAATCATCTTCCACTACATTCAGAGAAAGCTCTTTTAGGTGATAGAAAATTCTTAACTATGCTGATGAAGCAGTGGAAAATAACTGACTGAAATCAGTTAAGTTTTGGCAAACTTTGTATATATATATATTATTCGTGGGAAGCGGACTGAATAGATTTCATTGCCTGTTCTATTGTAGCTGGCCTGTATATGAGCTACTACTCCTCTTCTTCCATTTCGTTCTCTAACAAGTCTTCCCTGGCCTTGTTGATTTTGATTGTCAAGTTGGTGAAGTTGTGGCGTTCTGCAATTCTTGTGGCCGCAAGAAGTGCCTTATCGTTCCTGATAAGCTTCACCACGCTAAATGCTTTATTGAGGCGCGATTCTTGACATGCAACGTTGAAGAGCTTAAGAAGAGACTTGTCGAATGCAAGACTGTGTTCTGTCAAGGTTTGCATCAAATCCTGCTCTTCGTCGTCGTCCTTGGAATCTGCCAACGATGCGCCAAGAAGCTTGCCCAATGTAGCACTTTTCAAGAACTCCTCCTCTGGGCTTTGCTCTTTCAATGTCTGGAGTCTCTCCTCGAGGTTTTCGTCCTCATTGGCCTCATTCTGTAAGTGTCTAAAGCTATTGACAGGAATCCTCAAATCCAATTCAATCGGCAAAGGAAGTGGGAACCCGGGATAAGTGTCGTTGTTTTTCAACACTAGACAGACCAATTTATCTGATTGCAAACCAAGAGGCCAGCACTTCCAGTTCTTCTTCGACAGACTCAAGCCGTAGTCCATCACAGTCTCCCCACAACTAAGCAAAGGCACCCATCTGGAATTGTTGGTATCTCTCCAATGTGACAAAACAGTGAGAGTATCATCCACACCAGCAACAAAGCATGGATCAGAGTACTCGTTGAAAAACAAGCCTTTCAATAACACATCTCCAGAGCGGCTCAAAGGCATACTGCATTCTTGCTGAAGAAATTTGTAGTCATTGGCGACACTGATCAAAGAGTAACAGAAGTGGTCTGGTCCCGTCTGATGAATACTGAAAACAGTGTTGATGGCCGAAGAAATGAGCGAAACCACGGGTGACACTTTCATCAAATTTATGCAAAGCCCAAACAAGTTAAAAAATCGAAGGTACCCGAGATTCGTGCCCACAACTATGATAGAGTCACTGGAATTGTCATTGGCAGTGCTGGTCAAGCAGATGGAGCTGATGTATTCCCCGTTTAAAAGAGGAATGGTTCTTTCCCATGAGTCGCTGATGTTGTTGTGGTTTCTGTAGTAGATACGACCCTTATGTTGCAGATTTGGGTTGGTGAAGCCTGAGGAGCCAAGAATGATACCTGTCTCATTCATTGAGCACAAGTCGTAGTCATAATGGTCAATGAAGTGGTAGTCTTTGTTCACAGACCTATCAAAAAACGAGATAGTGATACTCTTCTGGTCCGAGCCAGAGGATACATTTTGCACACACCATGAGTAACCTATGGAGTTCATGAACAAGTACCGTCTTCTGGTGGAGACGGAAGAGTCCGACGATTGAATCCAAGGCGTTGATCCTGGAGAATAAGGTGCCAATTGGAAATGGGAGCTCTCGCCGGGAAGATCATCAAAGCGAGCTCTCTTTTTTTGGTTGGTCAGGTAGTGGTGACTAGTATCGTTACTGCGTTCTCGCTCGAGAGGCTCGTCTGCGTCGGAAAAATCGTCTTCTTCATCAATGATCATGGAATCATCAAGAGCATTGCGCTTTTTAGGGTTTTCCAATTCCTCTGCGCCATCTGACTCGTTCGCTTCTTCGAGAAAGAGAGCGTCCACTTGTGCTTTGGTAAGGTTAGATTCCACGTTCTTTTCTAGACTGATGGGAATCGAGTAAAGATCTCCATTCACTCCACCAACATAGATGGTAGAGTCCAGCCAGATGATGCTGGTAAAAACAGAATCAGGCTGATCGATATTGAGCAGCTTTAAAGACTGAAGTGAGTCAACGCTAACCACATCGATAGCTCCATTCTTATAGAGTAGTGCGACGTTCTTTTTGTTTGGAGAAAGGGCATGACCAATAAGTGTCTCCAGTTTAGGGGAGGACTCCAAATTCACATCCCAATCGGACCTGTTGAATGATTTGATGGATCCAGTCGTAGTGGGCACAAATAAATCCTCTCCACTGGACGACCAGAATGGCTTGGTACTCACCAATTCGTGTGCATGTTCGTCGGTATAGTCAATGGTCTCCGTAGAGGTGTTTGTCTTTGTAGAAACAACGCCCAGAAGTTTTTCCACGAGTTCGGGGGTTTCGTTGACGACGGAAAAGACGTGCACTTCACCGTTACCCAATGCAACTGAGAGAAGTTCTCCCACTGCATTGTATGACACGTTAAGGAACTTGTCCAAAATCGGGAACTTGGACACTCTATTCCCGTTGACACAGTCAACGACGATCAAATTGGTATTGTCGGCTCCACAAACAATACGCTTCCCTTCATTGATGAAAACAGCATCTCTGAGTGGGGTTTCCGTCTGGTAGATCAACTCGAAGTCTTCGTTACCAGTTACTTTTTCTTGGAACGTCAAACGAGTAAGCTGACCCTCAGTGTTGGTGACTAGCAACTTGTTACCATAAGAACTCAAGGACGTAAGATTGTCTGGGATGTCCACCGAAACAGGCTCAGAGTTGGGCTCATTGAGGTTGAACACCTTCACTAGGCCGCCAGAATTTCCAACGAAGAGCCGGTTTAAGGTCTCGTTATAGTGAACAAGAGAATTTCCATCGAGGAACGCCGGCGTTTTTGTCAGCATATTCTGATCTACTATATCAATGTTTCTTGTGGATTATTATGTGATGTGACGCGCCATATGAAAGAACGCGCCCACGAAACGAAGAAGCTGTGCACGCATGCAGTACCAACAATAGAGATAAATCGTAAGGATTTTACAACCAGGATGAAGATCACTGTTCGGGCCACTGTTTTCAACTTACCTTATCCCTAAATTCTTCTCCCATTTTAGTGTGTTTGTTTATGGCACGTGACTTGCCACGCGCACAAGACTCACTAGATACTACCTCTATCACACGCGTCAGCTGATTTCATCTCCCTACAAGTATCCAGTATACTCAGCAAGAGAAGAAGCAGGTAAACATTTAAAGGGTATTTGATCTGCAATGTCTGATAACATAGATCAAGATGATGATGCCTCCTCTGGGCCATTGTTGATCGAGCAACTCGAGGGCAACGGTATATCCATGGGAGACATCAAGAAGCTCAAACTAGAGGGTTACCACACCGTGGAAAGCGTGGCATACGCACCAAAGAAAGCTTTACTTACAGTGAAGGGAATCTCTGAGGCCAAGGCCGACCGTGTTAGTCAAGAGGCATGTAAACTTGTTCCAATGGGCTTCACCACGGCGTCTGAATTCCACAGCAGACGATCTGAGTTGATTTGCCTCACCACAGGATCGAAGCAGTTGGACACACTTCTTGGCGGAGGAGTTGAAACCGGATCAATCACCGAGATCTTTGGGGAGTTCAGAACCGGAAAGTCCCAGCTTTGCCACACTTTGGCGGTCACGTGTCAGTTGCCCATTGATATGGGTGGCGGTGAAGGAAAATGTTTGTATATTGATACTGAGGGCACTTTCAGACCCGTGCGTTTGGTATCGATTGCCCAAAGGTATGGATTGAATCCTGATGATTGCCTTGACAATGTGGCGTATGCAAGGGCATATAATGCCGAGCATCAGTTTCAGCTCTTGCATCAGGCAGCCCAAATGATGTCGGAGTCTAGATTTTCGTTACTTGTTGTTGACTCTATTATGTCGCTATACCGTACAGATTACTCCGGTAGAGGAGAACTTTCGGCCAGACAAACCCACGTTGCCAAGTTCATGAGGACCTTGCAAAGATTGGCTGACGAGTTTGGAATCGCGGTGGTCATCACTAACCAGGTTGTCGCCCAAGTGGACGGAATGGCAGGTATGTTCAACCCAGACCCAAAGAAGCCTATAGGAGGAAACATCATTGCTCACAGCTCCACCACCAGACTATCATTCAGGAAAGGACGAGCCGAACAGAGAATCTGTAAGATATACGATAGCCCGTGTCTCCCTGAAAGTGAGTGTGTGTTTGCTATTTACGAAGATGGTATTGGTGATCCAAAGTTAGAAGACGAGAACTAGTGGTCTGCTGGGTTTTTTTCCAACTAATCGGAAGATATTTTTAGAGATTCCAGTAGTCTTGGCTATTGCACGCATGTGTAGTCATGGCAATATGTACGTTCTAAATGGCGTTTTGAAAGAGCACCGTGCTCCTAGTACTGCGGGTCAACTTTCTGCTTTTCTTCGGTGGATTCCTGAAATATAATGGCAAGTATCAGATCCGAATGCGCCATTATGATATGTTTTCGCAAAGTTAGAATAACAAAGGGGGCCAGAGCGACCGATGCTTTATTATGTGAATTGATATTTTGAAAAAAAAAAAACACGCTTGCTCTCAGCGTCTAAATATTAATGCAACATAAGAATTCAGCGAATCAGATGCGATACTTGGCGTGGGGCAGCGGCTTTTTAATTTTATCTAAACGATCAGTCATTTTTATGCAGCTCCAACCGTAAAGGAAAGGCGCCTCCTGCATGTGCGTGTAATCTTTTTCATCTCGGTCGGGTAACGACGCAAGCCCATGCAAACTAGCAGGTTTTTTCTCTGCACTTTTCTAGCCTCCTTTAGCATAACCGTCAAATTCCGCTGAACAATACCCTTCAAATCCATCGATATTCTCCCATTCCTTTCCTTTGACTTTTCCTACAGTGACGGCTGTTGTTTTTTTGTGTTGTTCAAGGGTCAAAGAGCGAGCCCTACTCCTGATTTGACTTCGATCTTGTAATTCCGAGGTCTACCCTGATCCAAAGTTAAGTGCACCCGGGCACTAATTTCCCCGAACTCTTGCAGAGACATTATACACGCTTATATATACCCCATTCCCCGAATCGAATTGTCCCGACTTTTGTCCAAATTATAATGAAATCCATTTTGCCAAAGCCAACCAACTCGGTTCTGCTGCCCTCTTCTATGGCCCAGAAGCGCAAGCCATCCAATGCAGATAAGTTTCCGAAACGAATCAAACAAGAATTGGATTCTCCCTGTCATACCCCTACGCTCATGTCTAGGCCACAGTCGTCGCCAGATATCACGCTTGAAAAGGACGACTCGGGATCTCATACTAAACAGGCCAGGCCTGTCACCAGTTGCACCTTCTGTCGCCAACATAAGATCAAATGCAACGCGTCTCAAAACTACCCTGCTCCGTGTACCAGATGCAGTAAGTTGGGGTTAGGATGTGAGATCGATCCTCAGTTTAAGCCCAAGAAGGGGTCTCAGATCCAAATGTTAATTGGTGATGTGGAGGAATTGAAGGCGAAAATCGAAATGCTTTCCAAAAATGAACATCTTTTGACTGAGGCTCTTAATCAACACAACCTCAACTTTTCTCAGCATGGTGCTGGTCAAAGGCCAGGAGGCCTCCAGAAAACTCCAATCAACAATACGCCTGCCTCTGCAATGGACCATATCACGGGATACACCTCCTCCCCGGCTCTAAGTGTCCACTCTAATTCACATTACCCCACCTCAAGTGTCGCCTTCAATAACGAAGTTTCTGCACCGGCCGTCACGGACTTAAGCCGTGTTTTGGCTCTACATTCTACTGACAACTCACCCAGGCCCCATTATGATAATGACATGGCTGAGTCAGAGACAACCCCTGATATGCCCGTTTACTCGGAGTTTGTGCTTGGAGATGTGAAGCTTACACTAGAAAAGGCCGATGAGTTGCACGACAGATTCATGTTCAAGATTTCCCCCTTCATGCCAATTATCTCATCGACCAACGCAACGCTGCTTTACAACAACTCTCAATTATTATTTTGGACGGTGATCCTCACTGCGTCTTTATCTGAGCCTGAGCCAACTTTGTACATGTCCTTGGCCTCCTTGATCAAGCAGCTTGCTATTGAAACGTGCTGGATCAGAACCCCTCGTTCAACGCATGTGATCCAGGCCCTCATAATCCTATCGGTATGGCCTCTTCCTAACGAGAAAGTTCTAGATGATTGCTCGTACCGGTTTGTTGGACTCGCCAAAAATCTTTCTTTGCAGCTTGGTTTGCACCGTGGGGGTGAGTTTATTCAAGAGTTCAGCAGGAACCAGGCTTATTTGGGCCCAGATTCGGATCGCTGGCGGACTAGATCTTGGCTTGCAGTATTCTTCTGTGACCAGTTCTGGTCGTCTGCTTTGGGATTGCCTCCTTCCATCAATACCACGGATTATCTTCTTGAGAATGCACGGATTGATGATAGTCTCCCCTCCAATTTCCGATGCCTTATCTCTTTATCCATTTTCCAATGCAAGTTAGTGAACGTGATGGGTATATCCGTGACCAGATCTGATGGCTTGCTTGAGCCTCTGAATAGGGCAGCCTCCTTGAATATTCTTGATAGAGAATTGGAGAGACTCAAGTTTAAACTCAACATCATGAAGGGGTCGTCGGTAGAGATATACTACTTGTACTTGCGACTCATGATCTGCTGTTTTGCTTTCTTACCGGGAACTCCCATCGAGGACCAAGTCAAGTATGTGAGTACCGCTTATGTTGCCTCTACAAGAATTATTACGATTTCGTCTCAGCTTTTGAGTTACAACTCGGTTTCTTTGATTGAGCTACCTGTTTATGTGCGACAAGCACTCACCTACTCCGCGTTCCTTTTGTTCAAGCTTCACTTGTCCAGGTACTTGATTGACAAATACGTTGATAGTGCAAGACAGTCGATTGTTACTGTCCACAGACTCTACAGGAACACTTTATCATCATGGAAAGATTTGCAAAACGATATCTCGCGGACTGCAAAAGTCCTTGAGGATTTGAATATCGTGTTGTACACTTATCCTCAAATATTCGTCCCCGCCGGATCTCCTAGTTCGGGAGGCAGTATCATCAGCAGAATGAGATCCCATTTGACCGCGTCGCTTTTCTATGACTTGGTTTGGTGCATCCACGAGGCCAAAAGACGTAAAGCTTCCGGTAAGTTTGACCAAGAGGATCCTCAAGTTAAACTCGAGGGCTCCGATAATTCCGACATTTCAAAGCGGCCACAGCCTTTGCCATTCTACAACCAGATCACCAAAGATGACTTTAAGACCATCACGACAACCACTCCAAATGGTACCACTATTACTACGTTGGTGCCCACCGACCAAGCCCTTCACCAAGCTAAATTGACCGCCGGTGACAACGGGCAAAAGCCTCTTGAAATCAACGGTATTCCTCTCTCCATGTTGGAGGCTACTGGTAGCACAAAGGACTCAAGGGTTTCGCAGCCACAAGAGGTCTTTCGCAATGCAGAGATTTCTAGTGCTGAAGGCATGACAGCAAAACGAGATGATGTTTCCCATGGTACCGATGGCTATTCTGGCAGTATCCCACAGTTGGCTTCCACTTCAAGCGATTTTGCAGGTCCAAGCCAGCAGCCACAAGCACTTTATGACTTCTCAAATGAAGAGGTTAGGTCGCAAGACAGTCCATGCAGTTACCGGCCAAACCCTAATGCACCTGGTATGGCCGACCAATTGGACTCTTTCTTCCAGCAGCAATCGCACGGCTGGCTTAACAATGATAACGCCGAAGATGATTTTTTGGGCTGGATTGACGTGAACATGATCCCCGAAAAGTAACTTGTACATAGAAAATCGGGAGCCAATGGACCCATGTTAATTTTATGTGATGTGACGTTTACCAAGTTTATAAGAAGATCTGTGAAACGAAAAAAAAAAATGAGTGGAATGACTTTACAGAGAATTGAGATGTAGAATGCAATTGAGATGTAGAATGTGACACGAAGTAATATTCTTTCATGGTAACCTGGAGCTGCAACATCAAGCAGTGGAGACCTTACTGCATTGGATCAGGTTGCGCGGAATCTCAATCAATTCCAGCACCCAAGGTTGCAGCTGCATCACGTGGGATCGCACTACTATAAATTCATTTCAATTGCCATCATTTCTCCACACCAAGAAAAGTTTCACAATGTTCAAAAGTGTATTGCGTACCTCTGCTTTGACTAGACAATCTTCCCGCCCATTGTTCCGTGCTGTCGGACAACAGGCTTACTCTACCTTTAAGGCCGAGGACCAGCCAAGAATCAGAATTGGATCCGTTGCTCCAGACTGGACTGCTGAGACCACCCAAGGGAAAATCAGCTTCCACGAGTACATTGACGCCAAGAAGAATTGGGTGGTGCTTTTCTCCCATCCTGCAGACTTCACCCCCGTATGTACCACTGAGCTTGGAGCTTTTTCCAAGTTGGCCCCAGAGTTCAAGAAGAGAAACGTGACTCTCTTGGGATTGTCCACTGAAGGTGTTGACAGCCACAATGCTTGGATTAAGGACATTGAGGATGTTACTGGCGGTAGTCCATTTTCTTTCCCCATCATTGCTGACCCAAAGAAGGAGATTGCTTACAAGTATGACATGGTGTCTGACGAGGATTTCCAGAAGATGGCCAACAAGATGGTGGCTACCGTGAGATCTGTGTTCATCATTGACCCATCCAAGAGGGTGAGATTGATTATGACCTACCCAGCCTCCACCGGAAGAAACTCGTCCGAAGTCTTGAGAGTCATTGACTCTTTGCAATTGACCGACGCCAAGGGTGTTGTGACCCCAATTGACTGGACGGAAGGCCAGGATGTCATCATTCCTCCTACTGTGTCTGACGCTGATGCCAAGGCCAAGTTTGGTGACTTCAAGACGGTCAAGCCATACTTGAGAACCACCAAGGCGCCAAACTAAGACTCTTAGCAATATTTAAGTACGCTGAGATTAATTTTCAGCTTCAAAATTTTACTTTGTGAAATCACATTAGTCTAATTACATAACCTTGTAAATAAGTCTGCCCATTGCATGTCTGACCATGGACAAGAAAGAAAGTAGTGTATATAGCTCTAGACCGAAGCGCGCTAAGACGACTCAATTTCAACAAGACACCCTCTGGCATATAAGCTTGTCTTTCCGCATTCAGTTAATTACACGCGTCTTCGACTTTTTTCTTCTAGTCTAACCATCTCCCCGAACTCCAGTCTATTTTTGAAACCGCCGCTAAACACCTGGCAATAGACCTTACATAGAACGTTGGTTGCTCTTACAATGTCTAATTTTGTTTCTTCTCCAACAAGCGTGCCGTCTGATGCCGCCCGTTTACTCGATTCTCACATAACTTCCTCGATTGGAAGATCCACCAACTCGCCTCTGAGCAGTCAGCCCAATGTTGCCTTCAGTGATGCGCTGCAAACACAAGGGCCTCTGAATAGAGATATGAAAATGCCTGCGTCTATCAGAAAGCCCGTGGATGTGCCAAAGGTTGTTGATGTCACCGGTGAAAAAGTCAGGGAATCCTTTGAGCTGTTCATCGAGGAATACATAGATCCAGAAGCCGCCGACGACGAATGGCAGGGAAAAACCTACTTGGCCCAGATTGAGAGTATGCGTGTCTTCGAATACAGCACGTTGTATATTGACTACCGTCATTTGGTGGGCAGGGAGAACGGAGTGTTGGCCACGGCCATTTTGGAGCAGTACTACCGGTTCACGCCCTTCTTACTCAAAGGATTGAGAAACATCTTGAAAAAACGTGCTCCTTCCTTGTTATTCATGAACTTATTGGGGTCCAATGAAGCGGATGTCAAAGATGCAAGGACAGATGAAGGCACCTCCGCTACATCTTCGGGATCCACTGCAAATGAGCGTGTGTTTCAGATCTCCTTCTTTAACTTACCAATCACTCACAGAATTCGAGACATCAGAACAGATAAAATCGGATCATTGATGGCCATCTCCGGTACGGTGACCAGAACCTCTGAGGTAAGACCAGAATTGTATAAAGGTTCCTTCACCTGCGATATGTGTTCGGCCGTGGTGGACGGTGTTGAACAAGTTTTCAAATTCACGGAGCCAAGTGCGTGCCCCTCGTGTCCGAACCAGTCATACTGGACATTGAATGTGGCCAAGTCCCAATTCATTGACTGGCAAAAGGTTCGGATTCAAGAGAACTCCAATGAAATCCCAACCGGGTCAATGCCCCGTACTCTTGATGTCATTATGAGAGGAGAGGCTGTGGAGAGGGCCAAGCCGGGCGACAAGTGCAGGTTCACTGGTACAGAGATCGTGATACCTGATATTACCCAATTGGGTCTTCCAGGTATGAAAGCACAAAGCATCAAAGAAAACCCCGCCGCTGCCTCTAATCTTAACTCAGGTGTCACTGGTCTTAAAGCTTTGGGTGTGAGAGACCTCACCTATAAGATCGCTTTCTACGCATGTCATGTCAGTTCCCTAGTCTCCAAACTGAGCGATGGTTCAGAACAATCCGAAAGAGAAGTGGAATACCAAGGCCCTAACGAGCAAGAAATGTTCTTGAACTCGTTGACTGATGGCGAAGTGTCCCAGTTAAAAGAAATGGTTAAGGATGAGCATGTGTACGATAAACTAGTGCGGTCCATTGCACCAGCAGTCTTTGGACATGACACTATCAAGAAGGGTATCTTGTTGCAGCTTCTTGGTGGTGTGCACAAGCAAACTGTTGAAGGTATCAACTTGAGAGGAGATATTAACGTCTGTGTTGTTGGTGACCCATCTACATCCAAGTCTCAGTTCTTGAAGTACGTCTGCAGTTTTTCGCCCAGAGCGGTTTATACTTCGGGTAAAGCCTCTTCCGCTGCCGGTCTTACTGCTGCTGTGGTTAAGGACGAGGAGAGTGGAGAATATACCATTGAAGCAGGTGCTCTTATGTTAGCAGACAATGGAATTTGTGCTATTGATGAGTTTGACAAGATGGATATCACCGATCAAGTGGCAATTCACGAAGCCATGGAACAGCAGACCATTTCTATTGCCAAGGCAGGTATTCATGCCACACTTAACGCACGGACCTCGATTTTGGCCGCTGCTAACCCAGTTGGTGGTAGATACAACAGAAAGATTGGTTTGAGAGCAAACTTGAACATGACTGCACCAATCATGTCCAGATTCGATCTTTTCTTTGTCGTTCTAGATGATTGCAATGAAAGAATCGACACCCAATTGGCATCTCATATCGTTGATTTACACATGCTTCGTGACGAGGCAATCGATCCGCCTTTCTCTGCCGAACTGTTGTCTAAGTACATCAAGTATGCCAAGACCTTCAAACCCAAAATGACCAAGAGTGCTAGAGACTTTCTCGTGGCTAAATACAAGGAGCTTAGAAGTGACGATGCGCTGGGTCTAGGAAGATCCTCATACAGAATCACAGTCAGACAGTTGGAGTCCATGATCAGACTTTCAGAGGCCATTGCCCGGGCTAACTGTACGGATGAAATCTCGCCCGCATTCGTTTCTGAAGCATATGACTTATTACGCTCCTCTATCATCAGAGTTGAAATGGACGATATTCAAATGGACGATGATATCGAAGATGGTCCCGAAATTGAGCAAGATGATGACATTGCTGAAGACACTTCAATGCAGGACCAACGGGTCACTGAACCTTACACATCTACTACCAGTCGCCCTGAACCACCTAAGGCAACCATCACTTACGATAAGTACGTTGCCATGATGAACCTTATCGTCAAGAAAGTGTCTCAGGATGATGTCGAGGGCGGAGACGGTTTGACGCAGGACGAAATCGTTGATTGGTACCTTAACCAGAAAGAGGACGACTTGAACTCTGAGCAGGAGTACCATGGGGAACGTCATTTGGCCTACAAAGTGTTGAAGCGTTTGGTGAAGGATAAGATCTTGATGAGCGTCACTCACAGTGTGAATGAGGATGTTCTTGCGGCAGACGAATACGAAAGAGCTCAACAAGCTGTTCGTTCTGTTTACATCATCCACCCTAACTGCGCCATCCTTGATTTCTTCGACAATCAGACTCGTGAAGAAGATCAGGATACTGCGGAAGCTGACTAAGATGTTACTTAACTGCTTATTAACAAATGTACAATAAATAACTATTTAGACTCTATTAATCGAACTCATCGTTGGCAGCTAGAGCTTTCCAAACTGCTGGTTTCAGCTGGGCAGCACACGCACTGCAATGATCCAAGAATGCTTTGGTAGACTCGAACATTTTCTGGCAAGATCGGCACCAGCCCGGGTCCGGACCCGGATATAACATTTGCCTGTCTCTAACGTAATGCATCAAACGCAAGTGCCGTTTCAATACATCCAGACGTGCAAAGGAGCCACCATTGCGGTGACACGAAGAGTCGTTGGCATAGTAAGGGCAATGGAAAGCTGGTGCCCGATGTGACTTGGAATGTCTTCTTAGATCTGAGGGTCTGGAGAAAGACCATGCACAGCCCGTATGGGTGCAAGCATAATTTTTCTGTGATGTTGAAGAGTCTGCATCTTTCGAGTCTTTGCTTCCCGGCTGATGCTCTTTCGGTATGCTCTCTTGTGCAACTAATCGACCTGTATACTTCGCAGTGGCAATATTTGAGCCTGAAAGTTGATTATCTGTCAAGTACATATACCTGAAGTTCCGGTCTTTTATTGTTATGCTTTTCTTTGGGATATAGGGCGTTGGATTACCATTTGGTGGAAGGATGCCGTGCGATGACGGTGAGGGTATAGGATGACGGGTATTTGGTGTGGAATGAAGTGGTGTATATGTATCAAATTGGGATAAGCTTTCGGGCAGCTGTATTGGTGGTTCGGAATTTGGAACGGCTTGTGGGACTTGTGGGACTTGTGGGACTTGTGGGACTTGTGGGACTTGTGGGACTTGTGTTCCGGCTTGTTGGTAGACGGGAAGATGTAGATCCTGTGTAGATTCATAATGCGATCTAGACTGCTTTAGCGGCAAGGGCTCCATTGTATTTGCAGATATACCAGTTCGGCTATATTCAAGTGAAGAGTTAGAAGGATTCAAAATCGGATCAGGCCGGTTAACGATATTCGGATAGAGCAGCCCATCGGTCCCGGCATCTCCTGTAGGTTGAGAAGCGGCCTTGATTAGTTTATCTAAGGGCTCGTTGGATTGAAAAGTGAGTCTTGTCAGAGACTCTTCGAACCGAGGCATGCTGCTTCTATTGATCACATGTCCATGAGGATTGGCAGCCATGTATGTATGTGGGATCACGGTGAGGATGATAGCTCTAATGCGTGCGGAACACGGGTGTAGTGAGCACCGAACCATGGGTCCTTGGCGTGCACATAATCTACGGGGCATCCACATCAATTAAGATGTCAAATCGAATTTCGGTACCGTCCACCAGAGAGAGCAGAAGCTTTCTTTTGGTTAAAAAGACAAAGTTAAACGGATTGCTTGTGAGTGTAAAAACCCCATCAGGGGCCAACACCACTACTTGACGTGAAACCTGATTACCAAAAAAAAAAATTAGGCAAGAATTAGTCATGAAAATATATAAGTCTGAGTAATTGTTTACTTCTCAGTAAAATTTTCCGTTTAATACGTCTCTGTACTCTCGTTATCAAAGCATTGGATTGGTTGCTGCACATGCGCTTCGATCACTAAAATTGACAAATGTGGCCCATACTGCAGGCGGAAACATCCGGGGAACACTTAAGTAGCCCGCAACCCCGCCCGTTCCCTTCAAAACAACCCACAACATGTCTAGCGTATGTTTTTTACTTTGAATCTTTTGGCTTTAATACTGACTCCAGAAAATTGAAATCCAAAAGTTTGCCGATAAAGACGGCTCCTACAAGAGATTACCCTCTCAATTCCGGGACTTCATTTCTTCACAACCTGGTGCCAGGTTCCCTCCAGAAACAAACAGGTATCACTTGTATGTTTCCTTTGCTTGTCCATGGGCTCATAGAGTCCTCATTGCTAGAGTCTTGAAGGGACTTACTCTGGTGATTTCAGTCTCTGTTGTTCACTGGCACATGGACGATAAAGGCTGGAGGTTCCCCACAAAGGAGGAGCTCGCTGAAGACCATGGCAGTTTGCTGTATGGTACGGAGGACCAATTGTATGGAATGTATAGAATCAGAGAGCTCTATTTCAAGGCCAACCCTGAGTACAATGGCAGGTTCACTGTGCCAGTGCTTTGGGACAAGAAGCTCGAAACCATTGTCTCCAATGAGAGTAGTGAAATCTTGCGCCTGTTCAACTCAGGATTCAACTCAGTGATTGACTCACTGCATGCAGAAATTGATCTCTATCCTGAAGCTTTGCAAAAGAATATTGATGAGGTAAACAATTGGGTCTACGACAACATCAACAATGGTGTTTACAAAACAGGGTTCGCAACCAAACAAGAGGTTTATGAGAAAGAGGCCTTCAATGTGTTCACCCATTTGGAAAAAGTGGAAGAGTTGTTGAAATCCAACTTAAAGAAAGACTCCAAGAACAAGTTCTTGATTGGAGAACAATTAAGTGAGGCCGATGTGAGACTTTTCACCACCATCGTCAGATTCGACGCTATCTACCATCAGCATTTCAAGTGCAACTTGAAGATGATTAGATATGACTACCCTCACATTCACAATTGGTTGAGATTGTTGTACTGGAAGATCCCCGGCTTCAAAGAAACCACCAACTTCGAGCACATCAAAAAACACTACACCAAGTCGCATCCTGCAATTAACCCACACGGAATTACACCGATTGGTCCTCTTCGAGAGATTTTGCCTTTGGACTAGATCCCACCTGGGCCCTACGTCTACATTTCACCACTCTTTCTAGATGTGTTGCGCGTTGTCACCAACTTTCGCGTAAACTGGAACGTCATTTGTCGCCAACAACTTTAAGAAGTGCGAAACTCTGGTATTCATCTCAGTTATTGTTCTTTGAATCTGAACTATACTACGGAATTCTTCAATACCTATTCTAAAGTAGATGTTTTCCATAATCTCCCATGAGAACGACTTCGTCGCTTCTTGGATATTCTTTCTCTAGCCCTCAAGTCACTTTTCAACCAGGCTTATACGAGGCTTATACGAGGCTTATACGAGGCTTATCCGTAGTTTAGATGAGGCTTAAAAATAGACCCTGACAAAGCACTCGTCGTTCCATTCTGTATCCCATGCTTTTTTTAGGGCCCCATATGTTTCATCTAACTCGTTTTTATGCAGTTGCGCTAACATGCAGTACATCTGGAGATGAATTGGTCTCTAGTGTTCACAAGATTACTATGATTGCAATAAATCAGCGCGCTTGCACGTACGGCGTCTAATTAAAGCGAGGCAGTTTCATACTTGAAACAAGGACAACTAATACGTTAAGGTCTATAGCAATAAAAAAACCCAAGAATTAATTTTTTGAATTATAAATGAAGCTCATTTGAATTGAACCATGACGATTATAGGCTGTAGCCACAAATAAGCACCTGTTTTATTTAGACTATTCTCAGACTTGAGCCCCACTGTTACGCGAGCATCAAGCCGGTATATCGCATTAGGGGACATTATTGAAAAAAAGAAACAATTCGCTTCACTGATCGACGTAACCTAATACAACCGTGAAACACCCCCATTTGCTATACTATGAGAGGTATGTATCATATGGGCAACATGATACAAGAGCCGAGAATATTATCAGAAGACCCGCCACCGTCTTCTCTCTTTTACCACACATACTAACATGTTGATAGACTACAAGATTGTTGTTTTAGGAGCCGGTGGAGTTGGTAAATCCTCCGTCACCGTACAATTTGTACAAGGAGTCTACGTTGAGAGCTACGACCCTACAATTGAAGATTCTTACAGAAAGCAGATTGAAGTTGACGGGAGAGCATGTGACTTGGAAATATTAGACACGGCCGGTGTAGCCCAGTTCACGGCCATGAGAGAGTTATACATCAAGTCCGGTAAGGGCTTCCTTTTGGTGTATTCCGTGACAGATGAAAACTCCTTAAAAGAATTGATGGCCTTGAGAGAGCAGGTGGCCAGAATAAAAGACTCCGATAATGTCCCCATGGCATTGATCGGTAATAAGTGTGATTTGGAGGAAGACCGTGTGATCTCCATAGAGGATGGTATTAAAGTTTCTCAAGATTGGGGTCTTGTGCCCTTCTACGAGACTTCGGCCATGTATAAAACCAACGTGGACGAGGCCTTTGTTGATGTTGTCAGACAAATAATGCGTAAGGAAGCCCAAATGAGCGCCGAAAAGAAACAACAGAAAGAATTACAAAAGCAGCAGGCTGCAGCATCCAAGAGTGACAAGATGAGCGAAGGCGGAGTCCACGCCTCAGAAGTCGATGAGAAGGCGTCTAAGAATCGCAAATCGCAGAGTCTGAAGTCGCCGTCTGAGAACAAGAGCAAGTGCTGTACTATAGTTTAGAAACCCGAACTCAGCTACAATCCCCATGAACCTGGTCCCTTAATCGCTTTGCCTGTGCCTTTTAGTATAGCTAATTAAATATTTACTAATCTATGACCAATTGAAAGATTCCCCAGTAATCATGACATTCAAGGTTTCACAACTATCGTCATCAAGTTCGTCCCTAAAATAGCTTTTGCCAACAACTGGAACAACAATGGCTTGCCAAACGAATATGTGTCTGCAGAACCATGCATCTAAATATATTTTTGGACTCGACGATTACCTGTCTGGCAAGTCCTCGCATATTAGATATGCGAATTGACTTCGCATAATCAAAGCTTCTGTACAACGTCACCTCAAGGCGCATTCATCCAACCCTCGCAACCATGCTTTCCCAATCGTCCATGGATCTAACAGATACTCAACGACTACCTTCATTGAACTCACTGAAAATTTCGCCGTCTCAAAAACTACGGCCGGGGGGTTCCCAAGGCTTGAAGCTCAATACTGCGCTCTCCAGTCATGGCACTAGCAAAGACCTAATAACGTACCTCATTCCGGATTCCAAGGCGTTCGATTACTTTTATAAAGAGTTTGTGAGTCTAGATGAGTTCAATTTGGTCGAGGTAACGGAGGCCCCAGGTTTCGAGATATACTTGGTGGACCAGTGGGTAAGAGACCGTAACATCGGCACCATTGTGGCGGTGTACACGGGAAATGCCGACTCTAAGATTAAGGTGAAGAAGCTCACGATAATTAAGAAACCTTCAAAGCATTATCCTTACAGATTCCAGGAATATCTCAATGAACTTTTAACCAATCATGCTACATTCAAAAAGATGGATGTTTCCTCAGACAATGTGCCCCAGTCTGAGGCTGAACTCACTCAAATACCAAGCTACGTGTTGGTGACCAACATTTCTGCTATTCCGCATAACCTCAATCTTATTGCCATAGTTGGAGGTGATGCTGGTGCTATCGACCATAGATATATGATCAACTCCAACCTCAGAAAACTAAATTGTGGAGGTAGATCCTTATCGCTCTTATCCGAGAAAGTCTCAGATGCATCTGAGGATAAGTTTAGACAGATGTACCGAATCTTGAACGGATCGATTCCCATCGACTTTGCTATTCTAGAGCTAGTCAACTTGGTGCAGGTCTGCCTCTTTTACTTCGATTTGCTTGATGCAAAATATGCTGATGGTCTTCTATGCCAAAAAACAGAGGATGCTATCAACAGTTGGTGGAATCTTATAGGACTTCCGCATTTTAATTCTAAGCCCGACTCCGAGTCCGGGATACTTTCTTCCAAAACAGTTACAGGCGTGATCAGTTTATCAATGAGTGTGAAGACTCGCTTGCAGATTTTCGGTGGGTGTGACGTACCCAAAGACCTTTTTGATTATGAAAACTTCATGATATCTGTGGGCCAGTTTCAAAAGCAAACAAAGATCGAGAAGACGAGGAAGCTCGATTTGTTGACTCTCTCGCGGCTTTTTTATTTCACCAATCAAGGGGACCTGACAGATAAAGATAACTTTCTCTATTCTGTTTT
This sequence comes from Metschnikowia mauinuiana, assembly GCA_002374555.1. Taxonomy (NCBI): domain Eukaryota; kingdom Fungi; phylum Ascomycota; class Pichiomycetes; order Serinales; family Metschnikowiaceae; genus Metschnikowia; species Metschnikowia mauinuiana. The sequence goes on along the minus strand of NKZY01000764.1, from coordinate 223,192 downwards.
CGGCAACGATGTAAATTTTGACGAATCTGAATACGGTCCATCCTATGAGAGCGGATCTCCGTTGGTAGCATCTGGCCTCAAACAAAAAGGCTATCCTTATTCGGCTGCCAACCACACGGCTTCTACTTACAGAAGGAACAAGCTTTATTACTCCAAAGAACTTAAAAAATTGACCAAGGCAATGAAGAATACCGTCCAGGACCATATCATCGTCAAGGAAGATGATGATGACATATATGCCAATTCGCCCACCAACAAGACTTCAGCCAAGCTCAGACACAAATTGGCTATCAAACTCACCGAAAGTCTTGCCCCAGCGGATATGGAAACGCTAGACATTGAAATATTTGTTAAAAAATGCATATTGGGGTACACTTTAAAACGTTTATGGTTGGGTGTTTCTGATAGCACCTCAACACAACGAGATACAATGAATGATTATCAGAGAGACACCAAAGGCGATCCAGCTTCAGCAACTTTGGAAGGAGATGAATCCAGACCATATGAACGAAACAAGAACACTCTTGATAAGCATCACCATCACCATCACCATCACCGCCATCGTCATCGCCATGCCAATTCTCAAAATTCTCCTTCCCAATACAAGGAAGGAGCGCAGACCGATAACTTAAAGCATCACCGAAATGATTACGCTTTTGTCAGTTTCCGGGACTCCATTCCATTGACAGAGGAAAAAGCAGTTTTCTCCGATAGAACAGGGAGACTAGGCAGAATGCGGTTTGCTTTCCAGGGCCGTAGAACTTCAAACAAATCGGGTTTGTTGGACCCAGTTTCTCCATCATATCGTGATGTCTTGGCTGAGGACGGCTCGCCTCTGCATCTTCTTGACACGGAGTTACGAAAGATTACCTCACATCCTGAGAGTACCCACAGCGACCAATTCTCCGATCATATTGCCCAAAAGAACAAGAATGTCCTGGTGGCAGATCTTTTGAATAGGAGAAACTCATACCCTTTTGTTGCTTCCAAGAATGAAGCCAATTTGAATGTTATTGAAGAGATTCATGCCATTCAGTATCAAAGAAAGCCAAGTGCCTATGAACCTCTGCTAAAGAAAAGCGCCAGTTGCTCTTCTCTCGTCAATTCACTGAATCTGTCGGAGAACCTAAGTCGGGAGAAAATGAAGGTCGAATTTCTTGAGGTCGTTTACGATGTTCTCGGGTTAGAGAAGATGAAAGCGGACGTATCTGACTATGAGTGTCAGGCAGTGAACAAAAAATACAATAGGTTAAATTTGGAGCTCGCCAAGATTGATGGAGTCACGTCGCTGATGGCTGATACAAAAGAGAAGTACGAAACAGAGGAATCCGAAGTTCTCGACCGCTGGGTTAAAGACCTAACAGAAAACCTCAATCGAATGGCTTTCAGGTCTCGTGACTTACAAAAAAGAGTCGACGAAATTGAAGTCCTACTGCTGAAATTCGAGTCACGTCTACAAACTGAGTGCTTGTTAAAGATAAAAAGCTTAACACAGAAACTCACTTCGTCAGCTAAATTCTGTCGGGTTTTTGATGATGAAGAGAAGAGGAACCAAGTGGTCTTTGCATTATCTGGACAACGACATGTTAAGGAAGAGAAGGAAGAGTCTAGTTTTAAGGGGATGCTTCGAGTAGCCACAATGTTTGTCTATGAATTGATGGTGAGCATATTGCAGCTATTCTATTTCGATCGCTCCAAAATGAATCTCGAGAGAATAAGAAGTCAGTATAAAAAACTCGACCCCAACCGGAGATACATTAACAGAGCATACAAGTTCATCGGCCACGATTATGATGTCAGACAGGAGACTGCAGATGACTCGATAAAGAATGCTTGTGAAAACACTTAAAGATGCTCATAATTTAAAAAAACAAGTCAAGCGCCTGTCAGAAGTAAGTTAAAGCCTTTGTTTAAGGAGTCTACCAAAGAACGCAATTTTTCTTGAGCGTCCGCCGATTCAAAAAACTCAATTTGGGTCTGCAGAGCCAGCTGCTTAATTGAGTCACATAGCTTCGAAAGCACATTCCTGAGTTCCCTGATATTCGCTCTAATTAGCTGCTCAGTTTCATGCGATAGTGTAGGTTGCGAAGAGTCACCCTCCTGTTGGGAGGCGTCTTGCTCATTCCCACCATTGGCATGTAGATCTTTGTAAAATTGAGAGACCGCATGAATAAGTTCTCTACTTTCACTGACCATAGCCTTGAGCTTTTCCTGAGCGAAATCTTCTTCTTGGATCTCCATGATCAAGCTGAGTCTCTCTCTCTCTAAAGCCGCGATTACGGCTTCTTCTGCATCCTGTTGTAGAACACCAAGCTCATCAACCTTTTCGGCGGGAGAATCGGCTATATTCCGAGCTAATGCAAATGAATTAATATTGGTTTTCAATGATGCCAACTGTTCATCCGTTTTGAGAATGTGAGAGTGTAGCACATTGGCGTAAGAAGCTATTGAGCAGTGTATCTCATATGAGCTCTCCATGGCAGCGGAAATTATGACTCAAAGAGTCTTGGAATAGGTTTGTAAGAGAGATTTAAGGGCTTCAGATCCAACCACTAACTCGAGTTGTGATGAGTATCAACCTGGAGTTGCACGAGTCTGGATTGAGAATTGATGTGCATGCAAACGGAGGCACGGGTGTGTTGCGTCTCACAACACGTCCAACGTATTTTATTTCTCAGTTGACACATATCATATCTGTTAACATGGTCACTATTGCTGATGCACACGAGGACTTGATCCATGACGCAGTACTAGATTACTATGGCAAAAAATTAGCCACCTCTTCGTCTGATAAGACCATTAAAATCTTTGAGATTGAGGGCACCGACAACTACAAATTGATGGAAACGTTGATCGGCCACGAGGGTCCTGTTTGGCAAGTGGCTTGGGCTCATCCAAAATTCGGGTCTATATTAGCATCATGCTCGTATGATGGGAGAGCAATCATTTGGAAGGAACTGCCGGAAACTCAGCAGTGGTCCATAATAGCCGAGCATACTATACATCAGGCAAGTGTTAATTCCGTGTCCTGGGCCCCACATGAGTTGGGTGCGGTATTGCTTTGCACCTCGTCCGATGGCAAGGTGTCTGTTGTGGACTTTAAGGAAGACGGTACGACCTCATATGTGGCCTTTGATGCTCACGCTATTGGGGTTAACTCCGCATCCTGGGCACCAGTCAGCACCAGCAAAGAGTCTGCTGGGCTGCAACAAAACTGGCAACACCAGAGAAGGTTTGTCACTTGTGGGTCAGACAACTTGGCCAAGATTTGGAAGTTGGACCCAGCAACCGAGCAATATGTTGAAGAGGCTAGGTTGGAAGGCCACACCGACTGGGTTCGTGACGCGTCGTGGTCGCCATCCGGGTTGATCCGGCCTTACATTGCCACGGCTTCTCAGGACAGAACCGTTCTTATCTGGTCTCAGGGAACTGATGGTCAGTGGAAGAAGCAGCTCTTGTGTGACGATAAGTTCCCTGACGTTTGCTGGAGAGCTTCATGGTCATTATCAGGGAACATCTTGGCAGTCTCTGGAGGCGATAACAAGGTCAGCTTGTGGAAAGAAAACTTGCAAGGAAAGTGGGAGTCGGCTGGTGAGGTCGATCAATAATTTTACACTCATACGACACAATACAATCAACGCTTAGAGTTGGCGCAGCTTATACCGTTATGTAGACTTTATAAGACATCAATAGTAGCTTCAATGATGCGCTGCACATCCTTGGATGCTTCATTGGCAGAGTCCAAAACCTCGTCATGTGAGGCCATACCCTCATCCAAGCGCTTAGGGTTTGTTTCGAATGCACTTGGTGGCTTCTCTCCTAATCCAGCGTTGGTTATTAAGGAGAGTGCCAATACATCCATGCCACAATGACGAGCAACAATGACTTCTGGAACAGTGGACATACCAACAGCATCGCCTCCTAAAGTACGAATCATCCGCACTTCTGCCCTCGATTCAAAGGTGGGTCCAGCAGCAAACAAGTACGTGCCCTCGTAGATTTTTCTGGTGATAGACAACTCCTCGGCTTTCCTGAAAAATAGATGCCTCAATTCGTGGCTATAAGCATCTGACAAAGGTTGAAACCGGGGACCAAATTCCTCCAAGTTTGGCCCACGCAAAGGATGATAACCCGAGAGGCCAGGAAAGTTGATGTGGTCATTGATAATCATCAAGTCGCCAGGCTTGTAGTCTGGGTGAACGCCACCGGCAGCGTTCGTGACTACCACTTTCTCAACACCAAGCAATTTGCATAAACGAACGGGGAAAGTAGTTTGTTGAAAGTTGTAACCCTCGTAGAAATGAAGTCTACCGACCATACACATCACAGGCACCTTGTTCTTTCCAATAAGACCAAAGATGAGTTTACCAGCATGGCCAGGGACAGTTGAGACCTGGAAGCCTGGAATTTGGTCATATGGCACCTCAAGTTTTGGTTCAGTGTGGAGAATATTGGCTATACCACCCAACCCGGAACCACAAATGATAAGGATACGAGGCTTCAGGACAGGGCTGTTAGAGAAACCTTCAAGCTTTTTACTTAAGCTTTGTTGGGCTTCTTTCAATAATCCGAGATATTTTTCGGGCGACAATTGATCGGTGGACATGCTTAGACTTGTTGACTTGGATCGCGGCGTCAGCTTATGTAGTAGAGTACTCATGTGTCGCACGGTGATTATGGCCAGATCATAGAATGCCGTGAAAGTGGGGTAATAATAGACGAGTCGTTAGATTCTCACTGCATCTTATTTCACTCCTTAAAAAAAAACCAAGAATGAGCTGTTTCAACACCTGATTCATGAGAGAAATTGTCTAAAGTCTGGATCTGAACGAAAAAGGAAAAAGAAAGCCCGATGCGGGGCTCGAACCCGCAACCTTTTGATTGACCTTTGAAGATTAAGAGTCAAATGCTCTACCGATTGAGCTAACCAGGCTTTATTGAAATTAAAATAAATTGTGGATTAACTCAAGAGATACTTACAACATAAAATTCTCTCGCTAAAACTTGTTCAAAATCACCAGTAATCCCGGTTGGCCCCATGACAATTGGATAGTCACCTGGAGCGTAGTAATGACAAAATGGTTCATATGCAGAAAATTCAATGTCAGACACGTGTAATTTGCTCTTAAAAAGTACATGCCTCTTAACAACATGATGATTCGATAGGTCAAACTTAGCTCTCAAGTGGCGCTCGTACTTTATTTTCGCAATTTGTAAATAACAGGACATTCCTAATAAATCAGCTACAGAACAATTGTTTTAATTTGATTTTGAATAGTCTTAAGAAATTTTGAATAAGGAAGATGATCTACTATGCCATAATTCAAATAAATTTTTTTGTGAATTTTTAGCTGAATGTTTGTGTCTGCTGATTTGACAGTAAGTTTGCAAATTTTTGAGAAACTGATTATGATACGCGAAAACCGACCAAACCAAACAAGGTTAATAAAATAATTGCATCTAAAAAAGCAAATCTTTATATTTTTTGAATTTCATATCGTATTATATTTTGTATACCTGATTTAGTTGAGATAGTCGTATATATCATCATATTTTTATCCTCCATATAGTATGTCGCCTTGACAGGAGATACATGTATTCGAAGTACCGAACATTCAAGATGTCTATGTAATTGTGAACATTTACTTGTTATTTATCCGTCTTTGTTTGGTGACGACTTACAGTATTTTGTTTAAGTTGGCGTTTTGTGATTCAAATGTATTTGAACGATCTATGACTATGCTCTAATTTTTATGACCTTCATACTTTTTCCTCTTGAAGTGGCTCAGTGTACGGGCTAGAGGCACGGTGTGGAACGTATGACATTGTCGTGTCTACTCTTCTCGCACTATGCAATGGAGACGAGGCCTCGCGAACTCCGATATTGTCTTTAGGACCGTAGTTTGCGAGGAAGGGCGAGGAGGGCATGTTCGATGCTCTAGAAGACTCTTGTTCTTCGCGGACTGGAGATACCACAAATTTCTTGCCCTTGGTGCCATTGAGTTCTGCTCCTGGGGTGCCAGCAAAGTTGTTATTGTGAGGTGTTGTATTATCCTTTGGTGTTGGTTCCCCGAACAATTGCGCCCATTCATCCTGCTTCTCAGGGCTAGACTTCAGACTGAACGATCTGATCATCATCTGCTCAAGATTATCGTATTTGCCCGGTGGACAATTCTCCTTGTCTTCCTCATTCGTGGATAGGTTTATGACTCTCGTGTTGCTCTTGGTGGCAATCATTGGAGGGGTGTTTCCCTGTAGGCCTTGGGTCGAGTCATATGGAATATCCACATCAGTTAAAGGTCCTCCAAAGCTATTCAACTCGGCCATGAAATCATTAAGATCCAGATAATCTTGCCCATTAGGAGTTTGATCAAAGGCAGAGTTTGGGGTGCCACCGCGGGATACCTTGCCCTTAGCACCGTTTTGATTCTGGATAACTGCATTGATTGCAGAAGGAACATGTGATGGGGTGGCGAATTTGTGGAATTTGGGTAAACCATCAATAATAGGAGACGAGAAGCGGTTGGCAGACAGATTGTTTCCGCTGAAATGCTCTCTCATTTTAAGCTCCTTTTTGTACTTTTGTTGTTGCAAGTACTTTTTAACAACAGCTTCTGGCCTCATGAAGCCCTTGTTTCTCAAGAAAAGATAGCATGCATTGCACAAGGGACCAAACATCCCATCATAGAGACTCTTGTCAAATTGTTTTGACCGCAGGATGTTGAGATAGCTTGCCTGAAACTTTGTCTCAAAATACCTCCAGGTCACCGAGTCAGCTGCTGCACAGTTGCCATTAATGCAAGTTAAGTCATGGTCTGCTGGAAGCCGGGTACTCGGGATTGTGTGGGTTTTTTTGCTGTCCAACTCTTCAAGATCGGGAAGAGAATGGAAGTGATGCCTGTCAGAGGATACGATATTAGTTGCACTTTGCATTTCGCTTTGACTTTGCTTGTATGGTGGCTGCTGTGGCGTGTAAGGCGAGGAAGAATCGCCTTGAACCTCGAAGTCGTCTTCCTCTTCGTCTTCTTCATCAATTGGTCGGCTGTTGTCATTGTAGTCGGTATCATCCGTGGCTTCAGAGAATACATCCTCATTAATGGGAGACGAGGTGGGCTGGTAATTAGAGAACATCGACCTGGTACGGACGGCTCTTTGAGGTTGGGGCGTACTTGAGGATGCCTGAACCGTTGGTGTCAATGGAATGTTTGGCCGTCTCTTTTTGCGGGTGGGCTTGTCTATGATTTTCGCCAGCAAGAATGGTGCCAGATTGAATCTCTCCAGAATGCTTTTACTGTCGTATTTGGGCGCAGCGTTGAGCTTGTCAGCGTTGATGATGTTAGAAATGAGCTGACTTGGAGGATGATAGAAGATGGGCAATGACTTTGTTCTTGTAGCTTTAGCGGCGCTACTCGATGATGCAGAGGCAGATGCAGAGGCGCTAGCTTGCTGTCTTTTTCGCTTGGACGACATGGAATGAGCGAGAGACGCCAGCATAGTGTTGCTCTTTGGAGCAGTCTCCGGCTCAGCCTCCTTAAATGTGGTTTGCTCCGGATTGATTTCTATGACATGGAACTTAAGTCGTATCTCTAGCGTGAGGGAAGACGCGTTGGCCTTGTCTCCAAACAAGAACGATGCTGAGAGGTTTTGACAAACTCTACCGGGGATCAAGTCGGGCTTCGGGCTAGACAAAAGGGAAGACATGACGCCGTTGGCCACAAACGGCTCGTCTGGCTGTTCCGTCACGTCTTTGTAGTAAACTGCATAGTCCTCGGTTTGAAGCCGAAAGTTTTCCGGGGAGCTCCTGACGACCTGCTGAACACAGTTTTTTAGGTCAAAAGCGCCCAAGGTCAAAACCTCCTCCGAATCTTCGAGCGAGTCGATGGGAATTTGCGCCACCTTGACCGAAAATTGCTGCTTGGACCGGGTCAAAAACACAGTGGGGCTATTATCGAAGGAGTACAAGACTTTGACCTGCATTCTTCTGTGAAGCTGGTCTTCTTGACTCATGACTTGTTGTGAATGCAATATCAAGTGGGGGCGTTTTGGGGAGGTGGTGGAGTTACCAGTGTGGAAGTATTTTGTTGTGGGAAGATAAGTTGTAGTGAGAGGAATTGCTCGGGTGACGCGATCACGCAACCGATGATAGTCTTGTATAGAGTCTCGAAAAGCCCACCTTAGAACGAAAAAACAAGTGCTTGTAAACAATGCGGATTGCAGGAAAAAGAAACAGGGGAAAAATGATAATCAGGCTTGATCTCCATGCGCAGGTTTGCAGCAAGTTTTTGGTGCTACGTGAGAAGCGTTCGGGTGCGTAAACAACGCGACGCGGTCATATAATATTTCGCGTGCGTCTCACCTCACAATGGTTTCACAGCCACGAGGGTTCGAAATAGATTTGCTTTGTAGATGTTTTCTGACTAAAGTCTAATTAGAAAAATTCGAATCCTCTATTTCAGAAGGAGGTACACCAAAATATCTTATATTCTGTACGCGTCTTATAACGGTTCATGTGTTAGCTGCAAGACACGAATGTGCTTAAGGTGCACGAATGGATCCATCGCGCCAATGCAGTGAGGTGCGCCGAAGCTAGGGTTGCTTGTTCCTTTCGACCTTTATACAAGAAATTTAACTATTCAAATGAGACCCACGAGCTTCTTAATCTCGCGTAAGTTTGCAGACGCAATTTCTCGAGCCCTATTTTGGCCCTCATCACACACCTGGTCAAGGTACGCCTTGTCCTGCATGAGCAGATTGTACATGAGTCTCTTATCTTTAAACTCCTCCACAACTAGCTCAGTAACGTAGTCCTTCAATTGCTTGTGACTTTCCATCCATGATAAGCCTGCAACGATTTCGTCCGTTTCTTGCTCCTTGATTCCTCCGATGATATTGATGAGATTTGCAACCCCGGGACGGCTCACAGGGTCGTAAGTAATTGGGCCTTGGACCGAATCCGTCACTGCTTTACGTAACTTCTTGGCGATGGTATCGGCATCATCATTCAAGTAAATACAAGATAAATGGTCTGAGTCAGATTTCGACATTTTCTTGCTGGGGTTTCGCAACGATGCTATCTTTCGAGAAGGTGTCAATAAAGTCTGGGGAAGAGCAAAAAACTTTCCGTATGTGCTGTTGAAAGTTGAAGCTATGCCTCTACATAGCTCCAAATGCTGGCTCTGGTCTTCTCCCACGGGCACATGCGTAGAATTATATAACAAGATGTCTGCGGCCTGAAGCACTGGGTATAGTAGAACACCGGCTTTTGTAGAACCCATTGTCTTTTCGCTGAAAATGCTAGAGGTCTCTTCCACTTGCGATTTCAGCTTCCATTGCGTCATTCTATTCAATGCCCCTATACTGGTGAGGCACGTGAAGATCCAATAGAGTTCCGTGTGCTCCGGAACACTGGACTGATGGAAGATGATGCACTTTTTTGGATCCACCCCGGAAGCAAGGACATTGGATATAGCACTGTACCGATTGTTTTTAAGGGTTTCCGCATCGGGGATGGCCGTCAAAGAGTGGAGGTCCGCAGTACCAAATAAGCATTCCTTCTGGGTATCAGTATGGTCAGATATTTTCTTCCAGTTTCGAAGTGCTCCTAAGTAATTTCCCAAGTGAATAGGCCCGGTGGGCTGGATGAGGGAAAAGACTCTTGAACCTTTGGTCACTGTTCTGCTCAAGTTGTTCATTGGTTGCACTGCCAGATCGAGGTAGTCGATGCTCTCGAACTTGATGTGAGTAATAGTAGTGGGTGTGCGACAGCAGTATTAGGTAACAGCACACTCCCCACAAGTTCTGTTCGTACAAGGAGAAAAACCAAAAATATAGCAACTCTTTATAGAAATCGGGAGGTGAGAAATGAAACAATATACTATTATACATTAATTAATATGAAGACACGTAGGAGCTTTAGGTGGTCTGTTTCTTCTCGTCAACAAAACCTCCGCTTACGTTGAACACATCTAAACCATAGCCTTCAAGCCTCTTCTCGAGCTTCTGCCTCTGCAAATTCCGCCATCTGTCTAACTTGGAGTGTTCATGGATCTTAAAACCAAACATCTTGGGCACGTACGTTTCCTTGTTGTGGATAGGGAGTGCTTGCGGGAAATTCTGGTAAAACATAGCTGGAAAAGACGTTCCAAAACATGCGCCATCAACCACAGCATGTCTCCCGGATTTGGGGTTGTACAAATCTTCACACTTGGCGCAGTAAAGTTTGACAGAATTTATTCTTGGCTGGTCACTCAAGCCAATGGGTAATAGTGGGTGTAGTTGACAGTGCACACGAGGACAGTATCCAAAGTCACCATTCTTGTACTTCTCGTACATCTTGCTCAAACCACGTTGAGTCAATATGTACCTGGCGTGAACCAAGCCGTACAAAATGCGGGCGTTATGTTCCAATGCTTCTCTGTGCTCTTCTGGCTGCTGTTCGATATCTGTCATGTCGGTGATTATGTCCACGAGGGTAGGTAACTTACTCACTTCCTGGTTCAAGCCAGTCAAGTTGAACCGGTCTCTAATGTAGTCATCGTCGATGTCGCAAAAGTATTCGTTCCCCTTTATTCTCAAGAACAAATCAATCCAGTATTCAGTAAATTCAGAACTCGAGTCGGATACGTTGTCCCGCACCGGGTTAATGTCATGGAAGCCCGGATATGACATACTTCAAATTGCAGCGCCTTGGTTGTTCGTCTATTGTATACTCCTGTGGGCTGCTGGCGAGGATGTGTAGGATCTCATTTTCTTCTCATCATTTTGCCTATATAAAGGACAAGGTCTGAAACAGTACTAAGGCGAAGCCAAGGCCAGTGGGCGAAATTCCAAGACAGAACTGTAAGAACGAATTGAAAAAAAAATTCTGAATTTTTGTTTTTTGGCTTATTTTTTAACAAGAAATTTTTCGAAATTTCTCGGTTAAGTGCATCAAAGGGCTTTCAAATATTAGACCCCACTTTAATTTGACATCAAAATGTCACTTTTCCATAGAAAATCGAGCAAATATTTTAACAAACGAAGCAGTATTCTCTAATTCAGAGGGATAGACTCATGTATGCTTCAGATCAGTCTCAGCCGAATGGCGCACTGCACATAGCCGCGTCTTCTCGATTCTTCAAAATATAGCACCTAGTACTCAACCACTTAGCCTGGTGTCAGAGTTATGAGATATTTAATTGTACCCCAAAAGCTTCACGGAGGAGAAATTCAGACAGTTTCCTTGAACTCCTCCAATGGCTTGGTGGCCACCGGTGGCAAAGACCATGTGATTAGCGTATGGAAGGCTGAGGAACTTACTCGCTTGACCAGAGCTGACCCTACAAGTCTCACCGACATTTCTCCATATATTCAATTAGTTGTTCACGCGAGTACGGTGAAATTGATACGATGGTGTCCAACAAATGAGTCCGTTCTCGTATCCGCCTCCGACAATGGAGTCTTGATACTAACAAATGTTGAATTAATGACACATACAACAATTTATTCGGGTCTGGACTCCAATAATGAAACAACGAGTGCTATTTTGGATGGTTGCTGGTCTCCCGATGGAAGGCTTTTTGCTTGGAGCACGCTCAATGGCAAAGTTCACTTATACGATACGAAGAAGGAAACCCATCAATACCTTGTGAGCGGCGAAGCCGAATCGACGGATAAGAAAGTTACTGCCCAACAAAGTATTGCATTTGCGCCAACATTTAGGTGCTTGATCTGCATGGGTGATGATATGCTTGTCCAGACATTCGAGTATGAATACGATCAACATGACAATTATCAGTTCAAGATGACAAGGAAAATTTCGAAGTTCATTGGAAACAGTGCCGCTGATAGTACCAATATCAGTTACAAACGTATCTCATGGTCATGTGACGGTGAGTTTGTTGCTGTTCCAAATGCTGCAAATCAGCTGTCGTCACTCATAACATTATTATCATCTTCCGACGCTTGGGCAACCAAAGTGAGTCTTTTTGGCCACGATACTTTGTGCAATTCGGTCATTTTTGGACCCAAGATTCTACAGTCGGATGGTCCCATGCAACCACCAGGCGCTCCTGCCTCTTCTCCGGACCTATACCATATCATTGCCACAACAGGGTCCGATAATACTTTGGTTCTATGGAACACATCCAAAGAACTCCCTATTGCTGTCATGAAAAATGCCTCTCTGAAGCCAATTTCTGAAATGTCGTGGTTCAATTCGGGCCGTGATCTTATAATGGTATCGCTAGATGGCCATCTCATTCTTGTGGGTTTCGCTGAAAATGAGCTAGGGAGAGTTGCCCCAGATAAAATCCTTGAAGATATTGTAACATCTCAAAAAATCATGATCCTGGCTCATTCATCAGGAGATGCTAATGGCAAGGACTCACCGGCATCCAAAAAGATGAAATTGTCGTACCCTGCCATCGACCAGAAAAATGCCAAGTCTATTCATTCTATACCAAGGAAGGGCTCAAAAGATGGCGATATCGTCCAGTGCTTGACTGATAATCAAGTTAAGAATCAACCGAAGCTCAATGCCTCTGACATTTACGTGACCGATATAACACCCCAAACACCATCTTCAGAACCAGTTAAGGCCGTCGGTAGCGCAAGCTCCTCGATAAACAAAAAGAATCCTACAACTTCGTTAGGTTCGCTGTTGGATACTGCCAAAACAACGAAAAAGTTACCACTTTCAAAGTCGCCTCAAGATACTGTTGGGCAAGTGCAAAAGGTGACACTGAAAGACGGAAGAAAAAGGATCGCACCTATTCTTCTATCCAACAAGTCTGGCAATACTGCAACATCTTCACAAGCCCCAGTAACAATAAGCCAGCAAAATGACCCGACTGAAGCAAAGACCGCAATGGAATTTGACAAACCCTCATTGGTAGTTTCGGATGATCAATTGGATGGGAAGAAAACGAAAAAACCCTCAGAGAATGGGACATTGAAGAAAGTCAAGAGAGACTTGGAGGCAGTGAAATATGTTGGATCTGTGGTCACTAATCCTAATACTAGTTTCGCCAAAGCTCGGCTTTCGTCACCACGTGTGAGACATGAATTCAGAATATCGGACAATACGAGTTTTCTTGATATCAAAAATGGCCAGGGCAATGAAAATGCGCCTTCTAGGATCTCTAATTTTAAAAATGAACTTCAGGTTTGGACTGACTTTATCCCAAAGTTCATTCAACTTGCTGTCGAGGGTGACAAGTTTTGGGCAGTCAGTACTTCCGATGGACAGATCATCACCTACACGCGTGAATCAGGAAAGCGGCTCCTCCCTCCCATGGTTTTGGGTTCTCCAGTTTCATTTCTAGAAAGCAAAGGAAAGTATTTAATGGCAGTGACCAGCATTGCCGAAGTTTATGTCTGGGATTTGGAACAAAAAAAATCACACATAAAGACTATTCTGTCGCTTGCCGCATTGTTGGATTTGAATATGAAGTTCAAAGATGAGACCCTCAGCAAATCCGACAGCATCACCATGTGCTCCATTACTTCCCAAGGTATACCTTTGGTCACTTTGTCAAATGGATCGGGGTACATCTATAATCGTGATATGGAGGTTTGGCAGACGGTAAGCGAAACTTGGTGGGCATTTGGATCACACTATTGGGATTCCATTGGCGATGACAATATTTCCGCCGAGTCCCGGTCCACTGATTCTACAAAGAACTCAAAGCAATCTTCATTGATATCTTTACTTGAGCACCGGACTAACGAGGAACTACTTAGAAAGAGCAGAACCGGCCGAGGCAAGTACTTCAGCAAGATCTCCAAAAACATGATCATGAAAGAGGGCTTTGAGAATTTGGAGAATACCATATCATTGTCACATCTCGAGAATCGGATCTTGTGCTCTGAGATACTAGGAGAACAAGCCGATTTCCGAGACTTTCTCACAATCTACTCCAAACGCTTGTGTGAGTTAGGACTCAAGGCCAAGCTTTTCGAGATCTGTGAATTAGTCTTGGGGCTGCATGAACAGGAGTCCATTTCCGAGACCAAAATTTGTGGATTGAACAGGAAAGATTTACTTAAAGAGATTATCCTCGCATGTGCCGAACACAGAGATGCACAAAGAATATTGGTGCACTTTGGCCAGAAGATTGGTCTCATTGACTTGGAGTATAGCTAGCGTTATCGATAACGCGAGCGCGCATTTTTTCTAATCGCTGCCTCGAAGGCTCACCTTCTAGATATAGACATCACTCATACACACCACGGATCTTACCTGATTGGACAACTCCACCATGGTGCTGCTATTAAAATCCATAAAAGGCCATCTGGAAAAAGCCTGGGATTTGAGCTCCCACAATACATTGCCTCTTCTCGCAACTGCCTCCAGTGACAAGACCAGTAAAATCTACAAGCTTTCACAGGAACAGAACTTTCCTCTCGTTGCTACCTTGGAGGATACCCACAAAAGATCGGTCCGGAGTGTTGCATTCAAGCCTCACCTTGTGATTCCAGAAAATAATTTCATTGACCTTCCTGCTTTGGCATGTGGGTCATTTGACTCCACCATCTCAGTATGGGGGATCGATGAGCCGGAGGAATTCCTTGACGAAGAAAGTGACGATGATGATTCAAAAGCAGAGAATTCTGCAAAAAGCCAAAGAGAGGCCGAGTTGCTCTCCAGCTCTCAAAATGAATGGAACCTCATGGCTTTAATCGAAGGCCATGAAAACGAAATCAAGGCTGTTGCTTGGAACAAGTCGGGCAATTTGTTGGCATCATGTTCTAGAGATAAAACCATCTGGATTTGGGAAACAGATACAGAGACCTTGGAAGAGTTCGAGTGTGTTGCAGTACTCAGTGATCATGAGCATGACATCAAGCATATCACGTGGCACCCCACCATGAACCTCTTGGCGAGCTCTTCGTACGACGATACCATAAGACTCTTTAAACAGGACGATGATGACGATGATTGGACGTGTGTTGCCATCTTGAACGGCCACAAGGGTACTGTATGGTGTTCCCAGTTCGAGAGCCCAGAATCTCCACTTTACAATGAAAACATCCTTAGGCTAGTGTCTGCTTCTGATGATATGAGTGTGCGGGTCTGGAGCTGTGCTTTGGAAAATAAGGAATCTCAAGAGAAGTCAGATATTCCTAGCTCTCTCAAACATCAAACGGAAGAATTGGCTTGGGAGCTCCAAAGTGTGCTTCCCGAGGTGCACAGATATCCGATTTATTCCGTTGCATGGTCACCCAAGACGGGGAAAATTGCAAGCACGGGATGTGACGGTCTCTTAGCAGTCTACAAAGAAACAAACGGAGTGTGGGAGGTGGAGTCTGTTCAGAAATCTGCGCATGGGGTATTTGAAGTCAACAAGGTTTTGTGGTGTCAGTTGTCCAATGAGAAAGAAGTGCTTGTGACTGCCGGTGACGATGGATGTATTAATTTGTGGAACAGCGAGTAAAGCCTTTTGCCCAATTTATAGACCTCACATTAGAATATACATCATTAACATACACCCATATTAATTATACTCATTGCACTTTTACCATTAGACTTATACAATTAGACTTATACCTTTAACTTTTACCATTACACTTATACCATTACACTTTACTAATAATGCTTATACTCATAACTATACAAAAGAGAAACGTATACCTTCCTTAAAATATTAGACCAATCAACACCACCGAGCCAAAGACTCCAATCAAGATCAACAAGCAGCAGAGCATCCTGCCTCCCGAGCGTCTTTGATAGTTCTCCGCACGGCGAAGCTCAGCGGCCGCTCCTTGGACATCCGTGCTATAGCTGAGAATGTTGTCTTCAATAGAGTCAACTTGATATTGCTGCTCATGCACGATATCTTGTAAGCTCAGGAAGATATCGTTGATCTCCCGAGTATCCTGAGATATTTGCTGGATTTCTCTCTCTCTTTCTTGGGCCAAAAGCGCCTGCTCCTCTAACTCCTCCGCATGGATAGGTTCAAATGAAATGCTGGCTTGCTGTTGCTGCTGTTGCTGCTGTTGCGAGTTGCTTGCACTTGGGATGGTGCTATCTTCAGACCCAGGCAACTTCCCCAGACTTCGCTCCAACCATGTATATTTCCGCTGGTAACTTTGAAACTGCTGCAAGGCATTCTTGACTAGACCGATTTGGATTGTCTCTTTTTGGCGCAAGTACCGCAAAGAGTCCTCGTCTACATGGTCGGTCTCACACTCTCTTAAGTACCTGTTGAGAGATTGAGCCGATGCATTCAATGCTTTGAAAGTCTCTGCACATTTGGAGGTGAGTTCTGCATACTGGTGGCTGGAGGTTCCGTCACCCAGGCTCTCCGATTCGTATTGCTGGATGAGTTTCCGTAAGGAGGGTAGGAATTTGGAGTTAAGGGAGTGGAGTGATATATCTATGGCTTTGGAGTGGGTTTCAAAGCCTGGATGGTCTGAGTAGTGTGTAGAGGCACCATCGCCTGCCTCGAGATCGGGTTGTTGGTTGAAAGACATTGGGTTAATGCCGGATTGGCTAGGGAGGAGTAGCTGGGCCAGGTGAGGCTGAGATAACACTGGGTCACATGACCGCGCCCTAGTCATGCCTTGGTCTACGATATCTACAGCTACAAATAATTCAATGAGCACTACCTATATTAAAGCTTGTGGAATAGTCAATCCTCTTCCTCCTCGAATTTCGCAAGAATGTCCAAGGCAGCCATGCAGCCGGTACCTGCAGAAGTGATGGCTTGTCTATATTTGCTGTCTTGCACATCACCAGCAGCGTAAACGAATGGAACGGAGGTCTCAGCGGTACCTGGGGTAGTGAGAACGTAACCTGCCTCATCGGTCTTAACCTGGTCAGCGACAATAGAAGTAGCAGGAATGTGACCAATGGCGTAGAACAAACCATTGACAGCAAGCGACGAAGTCTCCTTGGTTTTGTTGTTCAAGATATCCAAGCTGTTCAACAATTTTCCGTCACCCTTAGCTTCGACAGCAGAGGTGTTCCACAAGATCTCGATGTTCTTGTGGTTCTTGGCACGCTTCTGCATGATTGGAGAAGCTCTCAAAGCGTCTCTTCTGACAAGCAAGTAAACCTTGGAGGCGTATTTAGTCAAAAACAAGGCCTCCTCACATGCAGAGTCTCCTCCACCAACAACAGCCAAAGGCTTGTTTCTGAAGATTGGCACGGCACCATCGCAAACGGCACATGCAGAAATACCTTGTTGCCAGTACTTGTCTTCACCTGGGATGTGCATTCTCTTGGCAGAGGCACCGGTGGCAAGGATCAAACCATCGGTAGTGATTGGCTCTTCGTCTTCGCTGAATTCAGGCCAGATTTTGAATGGTCTCAGGGAAAGGTCAACCTTAGAAATGGTTTCTGTGATGATCTGGGTGCCGAATTTTTCACTCTGCTGTCTCATGTTGTCCATCAAAGCAGTACCTGTGAGTCCATCTGGGAAACCAGGGAAGTTTTCAATTTCGGTGGTGGTGGTCAATTGTCCTCCAGCGGCAATACCGTTGGCCAACATACCCTCGTACATAACAGGCTTAGCCTCGGCACGGGCCAAGT
This sequence comes from Metschnikowia mauinuiana, assembly GCA_002374555.1. Lineage (NCBI taxonomy): Eukaryota > Fungi > Ascomycota > Pichiomycetes > Serinales > Metschnikowiaceae > Metschnikowia > Metschnikowia mauinuiana. The sequence continues at coordinate 205,677 of NKZY01000764.1, read as the reverse complement.
AGATGGCGGCAGTGTGGGCGGCAGGGCCGGATCCAATGATAGTAACTCTGTGGTGAACCATTTTCTTGAAAGTTTTGTGCGTGTGTCTATGAAGTTTGGTAAAACTATTGAACATGCACTCAAGCAGATTTCCGAGGTATATATATACTAAAAGTGCCGAACGGTCTAGCCGCGTGCGTTTGACAAATCAAAGCCGGACCTGCATGTATCTCGACAAGTCCTTATGAAGATTAAGTGTAGTGCGATTCGGGCCACTTTCATGCACGTGACATCTCATTTCTAAGCTTGTTTGTCAGCTGGGGTCTAGAAGTGTGGGGTTTCTGGTGTAAGCAACGAGATGATGAAACCAAAAAAAAAAAAATTGTAAAGAATTATAATCATGATTTAGTAATGAGAAAATTCCTTTCTTTTTATAATGCAATCAAAATTTTTAATTAAGTATAACGGTGCGGTTCTCTTATTCTTATAATAGGTGTTGTTACTATGCGATTAGGTTTATTATTTACGGTGCAGTCAAAGAGGATCTCTCGCAAAATCTAGCTTAAAACAAAATCCGTTATTACTTGAGAATGATGAAACTTGGGGTTGAGAAGCACATTGGTTAGAAACCACTGTAGCCCGCGACGGCGTTTTTCTAGCCACCCCCCGTTGCGCCATAATCTCTGCAAACTTAAGCTATCTTTTGGCGGAAACTCGGGGAAATACTCTTTAGGGTGATCCTTCTGTAAATCATTGCGCAAGCGCTCAATATCGCTATACCGCTTAAATAGCACTATCAGGGAGTGCAAAGCATCGTCTATGACTATGCGAATAGTCCATGCAATATACTGTCCCGTAATGCCCTCCCCAGAAACAATGTGATAATCCCCTAGAAGAACGTCAGTTATTGTAGACGTTTCCGTCAAGTGGGTGTGGCCTAGAGAGTCATGGGTCATTTCTATTGGCGTGGAGGGCACCCTTTTCAAGCCAGGGGCTTTCTTCCGGGTATCCGACATGGGTTCCACAGTTTCGGTAGGCCGGTACGATTAGTAAAACTTGCGGCGTGGGGGCAGATGGCGCCGCTATTATGAATCAGATGTCTGCTCCCGTGTATTCGGAGCAGAATATCAAGTCGGAATAATAGCAATAGCCTTTGTGGTTTTTAGACAAAGCCTTTGGTTGCACTTCACTTGGTGTGCCGTACGAGTGTGTGTCATGCATCCGGTAGAGCAATTGTCCTGCAGGCAACGCCGCCCAAAGGGGTGGCTGGACCCCACTCGCCCAATCATCATTAATAAGTGCATTTTGCCTCCCTTTTCTATTCAACAATCAATAATCACAAATATGGTTAAAGCAGGTATGTGAAATTAATTTGCTATAAATGCAATTGCATTAGTTACCCGGGACAAAGCCAATGGTTTGATTTGCAGCAATCCCCAAAATGATCGGCGTAACCACCATAGTGAGCAAATAACCTCGCCACTTCCATCATTCCCTACAGCGCCTGACATAAAAGGCTCCCCACTTTCCCGTCGCAGCCCTCGCAATGGATTTTATACTAACAATGTAAGTCGCAGTCCTCAGAGGAGACAAGAATGTTTCCGGTACCGTCACCTTCGAACAAGTTTCCGAAAACGAGCCAACCACCGTTTCCTGGAACATTACTGGTAACAGCCCCAACGCTTTGAGAGGTTTCCACATCCACACTTTCGGTGACAACACCAACGGATGTACCTCCGCAGGCCCACACTTCAACCCATTCGGTAAGACCCACGGTGCCCCAGAAGACGACAACAGACACGTTGGAGACTTGGGTAACATCGTCACCGACTCCGAGGGTCTTGCCAAGGGTACCAAGCAAGACACTTTGCTTAAGTTGATTGGTGCTAACACCATTGTCGGAAGATCCGTCGTTGTTCACGATGGTACCGATGACTTGGGTAAGGGTGGCCACGCCGACTCTTTGAAGACTGGTAATGCTGGTGGTAGACCTGCCTGTGGTGTCATTGGATTGTCCGAGTGAATTCGTCAGTCCAAGCACTATCGTCAATGTCGTGTATAGTTCCTAGTAAAAAGAAATGTTATTTTCATTACAATGTTGATTATGGTATTTCAGATACTGAAGATATTATTGTATTACAAATGTGCCCTCACATAAAATATGACCTTGTCGCAAGATGGTGACCTTGAACCCTCCTGCTACCTCAGACTCTGCTATTTCAAAGACGTCTTCAACGAAACAAGGCTCTGAATTGCGATAGCTTAGCTTCTTGATTACCGCATTTGGATAGCAATTAGTGAAGTAATGCATCATGATCAGTACCAAAAGCGGCCCCGACACTACAACCTGGCGAAGATTCTCCCTCCGGCAATGGTCCACACTGTAGTGTATCTTATGCATATTGGAAGTCAAAGAGTTGAACCACATTTGCTGCTCAAGAGACACCGATGCAACGCAGGACTTCATGCCCGTTTTCAAAAAAGGATTTTTTGAAACATTGTCGGTTCGGTACGGCGTATTGGTATACATGATGGTCCTCGTTTCCTTCATGACTTGCACTTGCGATTCCAGATCTATGAAGACTCTAGAGATCTTCACAAACACATTGGCAGAGAGGTGTTTAACCGATGTGATTTTCTCCACGCAATCGATGTTCCGATTCAACACGGGCGATCCGTTGGAATATTCAATGGAGCCATTGACCCACATTCGTCTGGAGAAAAGCTCCTCTCCATGTGGCCCTAGTGGGGCTTGGTAGTTGTCATACCCATCGGATCCCAACGATTCATTGGACTGTGTGTTGAATGCAAAATGACAGTCATGAAGGGATTTTTCATTTGATGTTGATTGGGGAACGATAGTGTTGAGCAAGCTTTGCATGTCTTGCACGGTACGAAGCTTATATGAGTCGGGCCATATCCACAGTTTCGCCTTAATGGCACCGGACCAGTTCTGAACAGTGGCACGAGAAATATCCTGTAATCTGTTAGATAAATGGATATGTCGTGGTCTTAAGCAATCGACGCCCCAATGACGGAATGCCGAATTCATATCATCTTCGTGCTGATGTATGGTGAGTGCACCTAGCGAGAGAAGAGCCAACTGAGAGTGTATCTGCAGGTATCACCAATAATAAGATATAATAAGCAGGCAAAAAATATGGAAAAAATCACCTTTAAATCCAGTGATTCACCACAGAAAAAAAAACATCTTTCGACACCCTCTGGAATAATCTTTCGCTTGTAGTCTTCGGTGTGTTAATCCTCGACATGATGCCCTGTCTGATGAGGTGCGTCACTCCAGTCTCTAACAAGAAGTAACATGATCTGACACATGTAGTATCACAAAAATTGGGAGGAACTGTGGGCCTTAAATAGTATTTGCGGCTTGCGGTTTTGTGTCTTTGTGTTTCTGTTTCGACAAATGACGTGGCTGATTTTTGCCATCCCTTCTCTTTTTTTTGGTGTATTTACTGATTACTTGTGTGGCTTGTATCGCCTGGCTGCTGCGCACCTTGAATGCAAAATACTGACCATTCAGGTAAACCAAGACTTGAGACTACATTCCTATGGGTAAATATGGATACAAAGAAAGAGAGGTGAAAATTACTAAAATTCAGGATCAATGACTAAAGTCAGGTGACTTTCGGTTCAAAATCAACCATTCTCCGAATTTCTTACCGTAGCTAGAATCTGCCCATACCGTCACCAGTCCAGCTATAGTGCCGCGCTACCTCTCTGCATGGAGCAACACATAGAACTGTGAGTCCACACCACTGATTCTTTCGACACAACATGGCAACAGTCTCGGGGGCTTGTGTGATAGCCAAAGTCTCAGGTCTCCTCCAGATCCGTGAAGACACTACGCCGTCCAAACTCATCTGGAAAGCCATCGATCAGGACAAGTCGCTAGAGGTGCCTTTGAACAACCTTTCCAAACTTCAGGCGTCGCCCGATACATCTCCCAAGATGCTTCTCCGATTGTTTTATATTCAATCGGATGTGGGAGAAGTTAAAGATATTAAGCTCACATTCAATAATCGGCAAACCATGATCTCCGTGAAGGAAGCTCTTCAAACCATTGTGGCTCGACAGAAAACCGTCATCAAAGATACACCCACTCCAGGAAAGGACTCGTCTGCAAGCGGTACGCCTACAGGAGCGACTCCCGATCCATCGTCTGGCTCCAATCAACAGGCAGGCAAGCAATCAGACCCATTGGATTTTTCATCCCCACAATCATTAAGTGATGCCAGCTTGCTTAAGAACCGCCAGCTCCAGCAAAAACTCTTACTCGAGGATAAGGTCCTTCGAAATGTCTTCACGCAGTCTGTTATCAACTATAAGTTGTCCCCTAGCATATTTTGGTCTACACGGGTGGGCCAGCTACGTACATTTGCGCTTGGAACATGTCAGCACAGAGGGCCATACAACGTTTTGTCTACTATCAAGCCTGTGGCAACTTCTGATAACCAGGTGAATGTTAACGTGACCAGGGACACAATCAACGAGATCTTCGATACTTACCCCATAATTCGCCGAGCCTGTAATGAGCTAGTGCCGGACAAACTTAACGAGGGAGAATTTTGGTCCCGGTTTTTCAACTCCAAATTGTTCCGCAGACTTCGGGGTGACAAAATCAACAATACCAGTACGAGAGGCGATGTTGTCATTGATAAGTATCTTTACGTGGATGCAGACAATGTTCAGCAGGCGGAGAAGGAGAAGTCCAAGATTCTTCCCCAGCAGCAAAGGGTCAACAAATTCATTGATTTGTACGGAAATGAGGTGGACAATTCGCAGAAATTGGGTCTATCTCCAGACTTCACCATGAAATTCTCCAATAACGAGAAGGGAAAGGATCTCAACGAAGTTGACGGAGAAGGGGAAAATGGGCCTAATAAGCGGGAAAACGAAATGCTTATTTTGATGAAGAATATGAACAAGCTTTCCAGCAAAATGATTGGCTACAACGAAGAACTGACAGCAAGTCAAGAGGAGCCCATAGAGGTGATGGAGAAGGAGCTAGAGATATCTGATCTTAATGAGACTTCTGATATTCAGTACATCGAATTGAATCTCGATTCGAATATCGGAAAACAGTCCGTACAAGATGAAAGCAACTTGAATGATGCTTCTCTGGCTCCATATGATAAAGAAGCATTGCAGAGCTTCATCAAGTCCACTACCACCGATATTTCCCTTGGAACCTTTGACCTCAAGGATACTTTTGAAGCCAAGTCAGATGAAATCTCGAAAGCTGCACAGGATATCACTGCCTTAGTGAAACACAATTTCCGAGTCTATAAGCTGATGCACAATGTCAAGGAATTGAACGCCGTCACAGGTCAAGATCTATTATCGGAGGAAAAAGTCCAGGAACTCATTGCTTTCAACATGACGCTCATTGAGTTTCTTCTGCATTTTTGGAACCTCTTTCTCACAAGTGGCAACCCCGTGCAATTGAAGAAGATCTTCTTGGCTTTGAAGAACTCACAATCGGTATTGGCGACGCTAGAGAAAGACATCACCGAGCTCATCAAAGGCAATGCCCAGGCCAAAGCAAATGAAAGACTCACCGAGAAACTTTTAAAAGATCTTGAAACTTGCTTGTTTCCGCTCAATGCTAGCTTAACAAAAGCTGTTCATGAGTACGTGGAGGCAGCACGGGCTGCGAATGCAGAGCTGACGACCCAAATCAACGAAAACGGAAAAAGGCTCCATGAAGAAGCATAAAATAGACCTGCATCAAAAGTACACTTTCAGTTCTATAGATGTAACCATTTGCATCCTAACAGTTTCCGTAGATTATATTATATTGTAGTGTGTCATCGATAGATAGTGGGTAAGCGGGCGCACATGCAGTACCGAGATGGCATCAAAATCTATGCGCAAGATTCTTAGAAGTTTAAAACCCAGCAAGATGAGTGAGCCGGAAGCCAAAACTGACAAAAATGTTCATGAAGTCTTGAAAGGGATAAAAAACAAACACAGGCGTCAAAAGGTGTTCGCCGCCCTCCAATCCGAGAAGTCCAAAGAAAGGCACAAGGCCAGAGCAGAGCGTGCTAAGGAAGAGAGAAGTAACCCCCAGCTCAAAGAAGAAAGACTTGCTGCCAATGTGCCGGAGACCATCGAGTCCAAGCGTGTTTTTGACGAGACAATAGCTGCCGAGGTGGAGGGAGAAGACGAGTTCTTTGAATATTTCAATAAGACGGACCGAGCCCCAAAGGTGCTCATCACCACCAGTCCAAAAGCCAGAAAGGCAGCTTTCGAGTTTGCCGATATGCTAATGGAGTTTTTCCCTGATTGTACGTTTCTCAAAAGAAAGGAGCAGTACCTGATGAAGGAAATGGCTGCACACTGCAACAGTCGAGAGTACTCGGACTTGATAGTCATCAACGAAGACCACAAGAAGGTAAATGGTATTACGTTCATCCACCTTCCCGAAGGCCCTACATACTACTTTTCCGTGTCGTCGTTGGTCCCAGCAGACCAAATCTGCAAGCGGGATAAAGCCACGCGTCATGTGCCGGAACTTGTTTTGAACAATTTCAACACGAGGTTGGGTAAAACCGTGGGACGCTTGTTTCAGGCCATCTTCCCTCCCAGGCCCGAGCTTCAGGGAAGACAGGTGATTACGTTGCACAACCAGCGGGACTTTATTTTCTTCAGAAGACACCGGTACATTTTCAGAGACGAGGAGAAGGTGGGTCTACAGGAGTTGGGGCCGCAGTTCACGTTGAAATTGCGCAGGCTACAGAAGGGCATCAAGGAAGATGTCGAATGGGAGCACAGACCCGACATGGAGAGAGACAAGCGGAAGTTCTACCTCTAGTTACCGAAAGCCAGTAGACAAAGTCGCCTATGCTATCTATATAGGGGCCCAAATATATATTTGCACCAAGATTGACAGCATAAGAAGTGCATACAAAGTGTGAGATGTGCATACAACGTAGAAGCACTAAACACGGTGTATTTTCCAAAGCAATTTGAAGATTTAGTACCAGTAAAATTTGTTTATCTCGTGAAATCTCAACAAAATCGGGAAAATCTTGAATTCACCAGAAGGTAGTGGTGGTGCTTCAATGGAGCAAAGTAGCGTGACGCGTAGGTAAACCAGCACGTTAAACCCGTGCCGCGAGCAGTAACACACTGCCCAAGCGCACCCGCAAAATCACGCACTCAGGCTCAATATAACAACGTTTCGTAAGAGGAAGTCTCTTGATTAGTCGTGTGCCCCAGACTACACCCTAACTTTGGATCATAGAAGTACCATTGTCCGAGATCCTTGATTATTGCCCAACAAACCCAATTGTTGCCACTGAGCGAATACGTTTCGTTAGCCAATCCAAGAGTCCACCACTCGCTGAACAATTGAGCTTGTTACCCATCAAACCCGCCATTGTCTTTTGAAAATCAATTGAGAGCCTAGCCAAAAACGTCTTGTATTCCAATGGTTATTGAGAGCAGCGGAGTCAATCAGATCTTGGAGGCACTTCAAGCCATTTATGACCCTAAATCAACAAATGACAAAAGAAGGGTATCGCAGCTTTTTTTGGAGCTGGTAAAAGAAAATGAGGAATCCCCCTATTTTGGCTTTCAGTTGGCTCTCCATGAGAATTACGAAAAGAACTACATTGTTCGCCACTATGGTCTTTCGCTTCTTCAATATGCAATCACCAAGAAGTTCCATACTTTGGACCGCACCAAGGTAGCTACCATCCGGGAATGGATTATAGTTTTGGCGGAGCGGACTGCCGAAGACGACTCTCATTTCTTGAAGGAGAAGTTGGGTTTTATTTGGGCTTCTCTCGCCAAGCGCATATGGGGTTCGTTTCTTGTCAAATACAAGGATGAAGAGAAAAGTGCCAAGCCCACCAAAGAAGAATATGATGATGGTTGGGCCTTAATGGACTCTAACTTATGGAATTTGTGGAATGGCTCTAAACAAACCAGAGAAGTGTCACTTGTGATTATGCGTACTATCTTCGAAGACATTTACTTACTTGATGACCCGGTGGCAAGCAAAAGAAATCCAATCTTGAACCAACTAAGCGTCCTCATTGTTACCCCCAATTCAATCCTTGAATCAATCTATGAGCACAGCCCGAGCTTGTCCGTATGCAAGGGATCGGAACAAGGCTGGTTGATAGAGTGGAGCAAGTTCCTCATCAAACTCCTCACTGAAAACGACGCAACGGCACCCGATGTCCAACGGTTTGTTCCCAAAATATTGAGTACATTCAAAACGTGCTTACATTGGATACATCCCCGTGTTTTGAGGGAGGAAAACATCATGAACACTTTGGTCAACATCTTGACAGTTTCCGATATGAAACTCAAGACTCTTGCTGTTGACTGCTTACACATACTTTTCACCAGAACATACAGCGATGCTGACGACTTTGCATTCTTTATTGGAAGCATATTCACTACCGAGGGAATTGCCAAACTCTCCGAATTCTATTCTTCTTTGCGTGTCGATCCGGATGACCTAGACGAACAAGCCTATGCTTTGCTCAAAAAGACAGTTGAGATGATTGTGTCTTTGAGCGAGTACCTCAATACCCTGCTACCTCCTAAGAGTCGGGTTGATTGGGACAAGTCGGATGTTGACCTGTACTTGAGCTTAGTTTTGGCCACTACTCGCCATGCCAGCCCTATCATATCGGGGCTTTCGCTTCAAATGTGGGTCACGACGTTGAGGTTCGATGACCTTAGCTCGAAACCTCAAGTCGTTAACATTCTTATGGACTTGCTAGCCATAGCAGCAGACCGAGTCATCGACTACACAACTGGTGATAAAGAGACCTTTTCTCGGAAATTTCTCGACTTGGACTTTGACTCCAGTCTGGATGCCGTTTCTTTCCTATCAAATTACAAGAAATTCAACGAGGACATTGTGAGAATTACTATTTGCAAGAAGCCCGAGGAAGGAATGGAATGGTTAGAGAGAAGACTTGAAGCATTTTTCAGCTCCCCAATTGGTGCAAAGTGCCTTACAGAGTACAAGATTGACGACAAATCGGAGGCCTACAATTATGGTGTAGCGCAATTCAACGTCATTGAAAATAGCATCAGAGGAGTTTCGCGGTGGCGGATTTGGTTCAATGGAACAGACTTTGAGCAGCGAAATAGCAGGCTTAATAGCCTCGTGGAAGAGTTAGGCGAGAGACTCTTGGCCATGCTGCTTGCATCCCCATTATTGATCAGAAAGCAGGTTCAGACTATGGTCCAGTTTGCGCCATTGTTGAAGGACGTGAGCCCTCTCATGTTCAAAGTGTTGGAGAAGATTCTTATCACAGCCACATTCGAGTACCCTGAGGGTGCTACCGACGAAGAAAGAGAGATTGTTCGCGATCTTAGGACAAGTTGTGGAACCGAACTCAACAGACTAGCATACATCATGCCTGAGTCTCTCAAAAACATTTTTGAAGAGTTAGAAACGGTCATAGCCAACATCTTGACCTCCAGCAAGGTAAGTAACCACGAGAATGTTGCATTCAAGTCTTTTCTTCTTGTGATTGCGTCCCGGTCTTCCATAAATGAGAAGAAAGAGCTTTTTTCCAAAATTGTGGACCCCGAATTGGCCGCATGGTCTTCTCCAGAAACCGAAAAATGCTTGATGGATTTACATTGGTTTATGGAGAGGATTGGTATTGTTGAAATAGCGCAATACTTCCAGAAACGGAACATCACTGCTACGACGAATTTATTGGATGCTAATATGGACGATGAAGGACGTGAGCTCAAGAATAGATTGAAAGATCGCTGGTCGTCAATTTTTCCTATCAGAGCAACTAGGATCTTTATCCAGTACAGCATAGAGAAGCTCGATCATGAATCTCCCGAGTATCTCAACTTATTGAAATTGTGGAAACCAAGAGTCCGCCCGATTGTTCCTCATATCCTCCAGCTACTCAAGCAGATCCAGTCTTACCATAATCCTGAAAATTGGCACGATCTTCCAGATACTGTCCAAACCTTCTTGAGATACAGTAAGATGGAGAGATTTTGGCAGCAAGGAATCTCAATCCAAAGCAAGGAGACATTTATCGAAGAAAGTGTCAAAGCAGCTTTCACATTGAGAGAATTTGCAGACAGTGTGGGACACTTGATCAGATATACCAGAGAGTATGCTTATTTGACGATAGGCTCGCTTTCTCAGTTGGAGGATACGTTGTATGATATTCCCAACATTGCTACGTCGTTATGGACATCTTTGGCAGGTGACACAGTTGGAGTTACCTTGCACAGCTGGAAGCATATGATAAACAGTTGTCTTCGAAGCGTTGTGAAAAATTGTCCGATCAAATACGTGAACACTTTCATGGCCGAGCTACTCCCCAAGGCATTGTACGATATCGACCGTCTTCTCGTCGCAAGGTGGGAGAAAGTCTATATGGATGGCTTGCAATTACAAGGAAACGAAGACGATGCCACTTTAAGTGAGGAAATGATGGAGGAGCATATGCTTAGACAGCTTACCGCTACAGTGGTGCGTTTGTTGATGGACATTGTTCCTCAGTTCGATGCTAAACAGGCTAGCGACACTCAATTCGCTTGCAGAAGACTAGTCACCACCAACAAGGAAGTCATGGGTGCCTTCTTACAGATTTGCTGCCATATCATTGGTTTGAAGGATACCAAATGCTCCTTCAACACAATTCTTGTTGCACGGAACATACTTCCTGGCATTGTTTTCAAAGATGAAGATGTTGACAAATACTTGTGTGACACTTTCATGAAGTCACTCCTCAAAGTGCTCAATGATGACTACTTTGTTGAAACTCACTCCGAAGCTGCCACCGCATTCACCACTCTATACTGTGCGTTGAGATCCAAGAACGACTACCCTGCGCAGATTCTTCTCAATAACTTGCCCAGTTTGACCCCACAACATATCACCAACTTTGAGTCTCTAGTCAGCTCGCGGTCGCTTCGGCACCAAAAGTTAGCACTTCTCGAATTGGTTCGCATATCTAAGGGCAATGGGCTAGATCCAAGTGACGATGACACCCTCAAATCCAGAAAAAGTCAGCTTGAGGCGGCGGCCGCCAATAGAAGAAAGAAGGCATCGCCCAACGATATCATGAACGATCCGTTTACCGAAAACGGCGCCTTGGATAATCTTTTTGGCAACGAATAGGGTCTTCCTTCATTGCCATTGCTGATTCTTCATTGTCCTGTATACCTAACAAATACATCCTACTTCGGTGTACCTACAAGCCAAGTTAACGTACCTCTGGTATCGAGTTTAAATGTAATTATTGTAGCAGGCTATGTCCGAGGAGACAACCTTATTATGTCTCTTTTAAGTTGTCCTAGGTTTCCACCCACCGAGTCAACATGCATGTTCTCGGGCTTGGTCTGACGTAACACCTCCAAGAATTCTCTCACTGAACCTCCGACTCCAAAGTAGTATTGCTTTGCAGCTACAAGAGAGAGGCATTTGGTCTGCTCTTTTAAGAGTGAGACCAAGGTGTTCAGGATAACAGGTATGGTATCCTCCGAGTAGATGGTTTCTGAAGACAAGAGAAGGTCAGGCGAATACTGAGAGGCGAGCTCAACAAAGCTCTGGCCCCACGAGCCGGATATGAAGCTAATTTCCATTTCTTTCTCTTTGAGCGATAGCTTGAAATGATCAAGAAGTGCTGGGGTCAAGATAAGCTCATCATTGTTCAAAGGTATATCAGGGTTCATGAAACTCACAAGCTTCTCTGGGCCGAGAGTAGAAGCCCAATGAATGAGGAGATTTGGGAGCGTCACCAACCGCAAGACCTCGTAGTTGAAGTCAGCAAAAATTGCTTTGGAGATATTCAAAGGCAAGGCCACATTCGGAGAGAACTGTGACATGAGCAAGAAGCACGACGGAAGTGCAGTGCCACATCCAAGCTCTAGCAAAGAGGAAAGTTCCTGGAGATCGCCATTTTTGGCCATATCATTCAACTTGTCCACCAAGTCATACGAGCATTCCCACAGCTTGAAACCTCCTTCATAGACATTCTTCTGCACATCCACCTCTTCAGAAGAGTGACCGGTGAGGATATTGTGCACTTGTGAAGGGTTATCGTTCTCCTCCATCATTGCCTGGTGCTTGATGTCATAAAGGTGTCTTCTGTACACGATATTGCCGTTGGGAGTCTCATAGTTATCGAAGGTAAGACGTACATCGATGAGCGTGGAGAGTAGGTCATCGAGGGAGTGTAACTGCGGAGGCAAGGCTTCGATATTTGTTTCCTTTGGAACATGTTCGACCTGAGTCTCGTTATGACCAATCTCGTCGTCGGAGATGTCTTCGCCGGAAAAGCCAAAGGCAAACCCCATTTTGGTGTCAGTTATAGGTGGTGGTGGTGGTGAGCACTCATCTTGATGGGGGTCACGTGTAGTGTTTCGCGGGGCATTTCCTCTAGAGGAAGCCTTAGCGTCACAAACATTTCTCGGAGCTGGAGTTAGGTGCGGCCAAGCATATAGCAACAAGGAAGGCGTGGAATCTGGCCTGTGGTCCACTACACCACTTCACTGTAAACAGAAATCACTCTCCACTTAACTAGGCGCACATCTCTTTAAGTTCTTTTTTTCCCCTCTGCTATCATGGGATTTTCGGATGATCTAAACGTCACTTCACGTCGGTGCAGGGCCGGAGTTCGCACTTGGCATTTTTCCTCACAGCTTAGGTCACCGCTAACCCGTTCTCCACACCATCATAGCAAAGAATAACCTTGGCCATGGAAAATAACCCATCCTTCACGGCCAATAATGGCATGCACCGTTCAATATCCATATCGAATGCGGTATTAGAGCATCTGCGGCTGAAGGAGAAGCATGTCACCTTCAACAAGAACGGAGATATCGTGGTGGGCCTGCTGACCAACTCCTCCAACTCCCCTGCATCGCCATCTTCGATGGTAGACTCCGATGATGATGATACCAGTCTTGAAACCGTGCTTCGGTGCCAGAAGTCCGATTCGAATAATGATTCCAGTAATGGCAGTGAATCGAACAGGAGAAACAACTCGCTACTGACGTTAACCCGCTTCCGATCCCAGCCACACACAAACCACTTCTTGCCCGAGCCCATGCGGCTTGATTCCCAATTCTACTCGCTCCAAAGCTCACAAACAAACTTACCCGAGTTCAACAAACGGCCCTTAACTGACACCCCAATTGTCTCCACGGTCACCTCCCCAGAGAGCAAGAACCAGTCCAGTGATGAGGAGGATTTGTTTGCTGATTTCAAGAACCTCAATCAAATGCTAACTCGGAAAAAGTCGCTGAGATCAGCATCGAACTCCAGTCCGTCCTTGCAGAAGATGCAGAACATCTCTCACCTCAACTTGGCCGATCTTGATATCTCTCTGCCCAGATCAAATGCAGACAAAGATGCCGGCAGTGGCTCCATTTCTCCAACAAACATCCAAGAGCCTGTGCCGAAACTCGCTTCACCAAAGGTTACTGAAGGTAGCACCCTCCCAAATGTGACTCCCAATACTATCACTAACCAGATAACAAGAACGAAATCGTCCAAGAATCGAGTGCCAACCATCAAAACCCCTCGAGGCGCTAACGCTCAATCTCCTCGGTCTTTGACCCAGTCACCGGTCGGCCAGGATCATTCCAACAAAGGCAATAAGACGCCCGCAAACCTTGACACCAAAGTCATGTCTCAAATCACAGAAAATTACCTAAAAAACGTGCCTGAAGAGCTTCAAGACCAATTCAAGAAAACTCCTTCGTTTGAGAACTTGAAAAACGTTTTGCTCCTGAAGCCTTACCCAAAGGCTAAGAAAGCTTATACTTTAAACATCCCGGGCCAAACTTCCTCTAAGATCTCTCCTGATGGAAAAATCGCCTCCACAGATGTGGGTTCCAAGCTAGTCATAGTTATGGTCGGTTTGCCCGCACGAGGAAAGTCATACATTACAAACAAGCTTACTCGATACTTGAACTGGATTCAACACGATTGTCGAGTTTTCAATGTTGGAAACACTAGAAGAATGGACAAAAACAATGTGTTAGGTCCAGCTCATCGTCCCCTTCCCGACACAAATACTCCTCTGCCTTTCAATGGTAGATCCCCCGAGGACAAGCCTGCTTCGCCAACGTCCCACTCAGCCGACTTCTTCAACCCAGAAAACAAGGCATCCACAGATCTTCGTGAAAAATGGGCCATGGATACTTTGGACAACTTACTCGACTGGGTGCTAAATGGGAGTGGTTCTGTCGGTATTCTTGATGCAACAAATTCTACGAAGAAGCGTCGTGGAAAAGTCTTGAAGCGTATTCAAGAGCGCACCAATGGCGAGCTTAAGGTGCTCTTTTTGGAAAGTATTTGTGCTAATCGAGCCATTCTTGATACAAACATCCGCTTGAAGTTGTCCGGACCTGATTACAGAGATATGGATCCAGAGGTGGCTTTGAAGGATTTTCTAGGGCGTCTTAGGAACTACGAAAGTGCCTACGAAACCATTGATGAATCTGAAGAGGCACTCGAAGGCTTCCAGTATGTCAAAATGATTGATGTGGGCAAGAAGGTGGTGAGTTTCAATATCCAGGGATTTTTGGCCTCTCAGACAATCTACTTCTTGCTCAACTTCAATTTGTGTGAGCGTCAAATATGGCTTACGCGTCACGGAGAAAGTGTGGATAACCTTAGCGGACGGATTGGTGGTGACAGTTCGTTGACCAAACGTGGAAGGCAATTCCTGAAGACGCTCAACAGGTTTTTGAGTTACCAACGCCGTGAATTCCGCAAGAAACAACTTGAAAAATTCTCCACAAGACTCGAGGTCAGGTACAATGAGCTTGCTGGAACGCCTGGAGGGGACAGTTCAGCCGGAGAGAAAAACATGGAGATTCCAAGCGAACCTAGTTTCTGCGTGTGGACGTCGATGCTTTTGCGTGCCATTGAAACAGGTAATGCATTCAACGACCAGGAATATAACGTGAAAGCCATGAGAATGCTCAATGAACTAGGAGGCGGCAAGTTCGATGGAATGACGTACGATGAAATTAAGAGGAAGCATCCGAAGGAATTTGAGAGCAGGATCAAAAACAAACTCTCGTACAGATATCCTGGAGTCGGTGGTGAATCGTACCTTGATGTTTTGGTGCGGTTGAGACCACTCATCAACGAAATCGAAAGAACGACTGATCACTTACTTATTGTTTCCCACAGAGTTGTTTTGAGAGTGTTATTGGCTTACTTCTTAAACTTGGATAAGTCATCAATTGTGGATTTGGATGTTCCCTTGCACACCCTCTACTGTTTGGAACTGAACCCATACGGAACAGATTACAAGATGTTTGAGTACGATGAGGCATCGGATTGGTTCCGCAGCATAGAACCCGAACACCAAAAGAACGTCAAGGAGGTGGGTGTCAACTACAAGGAACGCAAGTACTCGGTGATCCCCACTGCTCCACCACTGCTGAGTAAGCACAGGAAGGAATCAAAAATTGAGCCACGGCAATCGAAAGCAGGCCAAGACAATTTTAGTATCCGGGCCAGCATCGTTCAAGACAATGAAGATGCAAAGCTAGAGGAAGATAGAAAATTGTTTCTTAATACCTCATCGTCCAGGAAGCTTGCCGACCTTCAAAAGCTACGCATGCCATAGTGCGCCCCCCTGCCGTATCTGCTTAGTTTATTTCAAGGTTCCTCTTCTGTTTCGGGGGTCTCAGTGCGTTTCAAATTATTTACCTGTTTCAGATTACTTACCTGTTTCAGATTACATAGTCTAATTTCAGAGGAGTATTCAATATTTCGTCAATACTTCATATCCAATCCGTAACTTCATTTAGACTCAAACAATCTTACGAGGTCATGCTTCATGCTTCATACTTCATTCTCCATCCTCCATCCTCCATCCTTCATACTTCATCACTATACAACAGGCATATCTCAGACTAGCATAGTGAAAAAAAGGGCCTCATAACGCCCCGAAAATCAATGCGAATTTAAATCCGTAACCGGCAGAAACCCCAAGTTTCATGTTTCTCGAAACATGCAGATGTCTCACATTAAATGTGGTGCAGGTGCCGCTAATCAAAATAAAAAGTCGCAATTGCCATTATGGTATGCTTAGGATCTGCATGATGTCTCAGCGCCCTTGTCGCGTGGCTAGGCTGCACGCATACTCAAACAAGTTCCATACTCTAGGTCTACCCATATCCCCTAATTTGCGTTAGAGAATCTCGGGCTCTTCTCCTATAAAACAAATTTTCCTTTCGCAAGTAACAAAACCCAGAGCGTGCTTATGAAAATCATACGCTAAATAAGGCCCCACTCCGTCTGAACTCACATCGTCTCAACATCATCTCAGAATGGATCTCGAAGATAAAATAGACCTACTGCCCGACAATGGAGACTCCAGCACGAGCTCTGGACCACTGGCACCTCTTCGCACCGGAAACCAGATAAATCTGCCTCCACCCGACCAAGCAAGCGGAACCCCGCAAGAGAAACGGGTTAGCAGCAGCCCTGATACGAAGACACAGGTAAAGGTTGCTCAAGCGCCGGTGCCCCCGTTGAAGCCCAATTCGTCGGGATCTCAAGGCAATGTTACGCCCCTGGAGAGTGTGGCCAGTCCGAGTGTTATCAACAAGCAACTCTTATCGAAACTCAACAAATCTTTGAAGGAGAAGCAGAAAATCATCACACAAAGCGTGGCACATCCCAAAACCCCGACTTTAATCCAGGATGTCCTATCAACATCGCCCAAATTTAATCTGGCTACTCCCTCGGGTTTAAACCCGGGAATTCCTAGCAATGAGGTCAGCTTGAAGGGCGTGGAAACCCCAGAGGAGAGAAATGTAACCACGCACATTGACTCTGAAATCATTCCCCCTATAAGCTCACCCAGCATACCCAAAGAATCGGGTCTGAAGCTGAAGGCGAAGAACAAAAGAGTAGCGAAGCAGAACTCCACCCGAACCGACTTTTTTGCTGCTAAACTAGCTAGCGCTGTCGACGACGTGGAGTCTTCTGATAGCGATGGCACCTTTGTGTATGAGACCAATGCACCTGATATTGAAAATGATGCCGATCACTCTGGAACCGTGGGCACCGAAATTGTGATCCCTCTGAATTTAAACACACCGTTTGAAGACCAAAGAAGTGCTGAAAATATCAACAATGCACCAGCTTCAATTCATCTAGTGAACGATAATATCTCTTTTTCGGGAAGCTATAGGGGCTTAAACAATGAGCCTATTCCAACTAGTCCTGTGAACGAGCTGAAAAAGGATGACGAAGCTATAGATGGTTCAGTTCCTCCTACAACGGCGTCGCACACCGCAGAGTCAGTTCTCTCATTACAATCTTCAAAACAAGCATTGGGAAGGACTTACAATGGGACTCCCCCGCTTCTCAATAGTGGCAGAATCAACCAAAACATGGGCCTGTCATTTGGTGGCGACACCAACCAGTACTCTGATTCATTTCTTGACAATATGTCGAAATACTCCCGCCACCCAACCAGGAAGAACAGTACTCAGTCCATGTTCAGCGATGACAACAAAGATCCCTTTATGCGCTCTCCCAAGTCTCCATTCAGAGATACTCATCCAAGTGGTACTACGACGTCTCTGGGAATTGCAGAGCAGGCTCATAACATCAGCGAGCCTTACACGAATGCGATGTATTGCTATCGAGAAGAGGATGTAAGTGGTGATGAAAGCTCGTCTCACGGAGATATGCCTCCGATCAACGGGCCTTCTCACCCAGTTTCTGTGTCAAATATTGAAAACAAGATTGATGACACCACTAGCAAACTTCGAACAACCAAAACGTCAACAACCTCTTCGAAGCTTCGCTCTACCACGTCCAAGTTGTTTGACAAAAAAGGCGCACAACCTAGGCGCTACAGTACCATCCCGGATGACATCGACATAGAGGATTTTGATGATGAGCTTATCTACTACGACAACAACAACATCAGGTTCCCTCACAACAGATCGCTCCATGGTGGTCTCAATGAAAGCTCATCATTGCTCGGTGAACATAAGCTTGCCCATTATAAATCACTCAATTTGAGTTATGGTGGAAAACGAGTCCCATCTCACCTCAAAAGCAAACGCTACCTGTCAATGGGGTATGTTCCACCACCGTCTAATGGCTTTATTTCAAAGAAAATCGACCAATTTCCCTTTCCATATCCGCAAAATGGCGATCCATCATATTTTGGATTTCATGAATGTGAAGAGGATTCCAATAATAAACTAGCGGGTGACCTACGATCCGCTGAAAACTATCATACCAATGGCGGCCAGCCATTTGGCATCAGCCGTCAAACGCTTCTCTCCAAGGGTTCGCGTGATTCTTTGAATAGCAACAAGTTTCTGCTCGTGAAGAGTATTATTTACACGTTTGCATGGATACTTGGTATATTAATTTTTGGCTTCATTCTGGGCTTTCTCTTCGCGTCAACCAAAGATCTATCGAATGTTTCACTTCTTTCCATTGACAACGCGTTGGTCTCGCTGGATGAGCTCGTGTTCAGTGTTGTTGTTGAAGCTCTCAATCCCGGATGGTTTACGGTTACGATAGATGAGATAGAGCTAGACATCTTCGCCAAGAGTGGCTACTTGGATGATCCATCCCCAGACAGTTCGGTAGAGACTGTTCTATTGGGATCTGTTTTCAGCTTCGAGTCGGCACTTGATTTCGAAGGAAGTTTCTTCAATCGCACGCCCTCGCAACAAACTGGTGAGATAAAGCTTGTTGGTCCGGGCAAGAATCTTACTGGGTCTGCAAACTTATTGTCAATACGACCTCCGACTGATTTAAAGCCTGATCCTACAGAGCCTTCAGATAACGCCGAGAAGTGGAAATCTATTTCAAAGCATCCATTTGATTTGATATTGAGAGGGGTTATTAAATATAAACTAGCTCTCAACCATAATTACAAGTCTGTGGTTGTGAACAAGGTTGGCTACATTGACCCCTCAAAATCCAACTGAGAGCCTGAGAGGAGTGCTTCCATTTCGTTTCTTCCTTGGCGAAATACAAGCGAATACCTGAATTCTCTGGGCTCAAAAGATGTCGCTCTTGGTGCAGTGTTTGAGGCAAACTGGTCCTTTCCCATCTGCCACTTGCAGTTAGAGGGTTTTGCAATCCGAAATAGTAGGACGAACCTGCACAATATAATGTACATCTCTTTGATAGAGAGATGGTCCCCTGCACATTTACGAGAGCCCAATCCAAAAGTCACATGGTTAATGGCATCTCCCTTTACAAGTATGCCTTTTTCATCAAGCCATCTCTCGGGATTGAAGTTATATGGATCTTTGAACACCCTATGATCATGGTTTGCGGCAAAAGCATTCATCATGATTATGCTATTTGCAGGAATAAGAGTGCCAGCAAGAGAAATAGGCCTGGTTGTGCTTCGTGCAAGACCCATTGGCAAAACCGTGAATGATCTTAACCCCTCGTGAATCAATGCAAGTGCATACATGCAATCGAGGGTTTTTGCAACGTTGTTCCATGCCGCGTTCAAGTCGTTGTCATATAGTTTCATGAGCTCAATATAGAGCTTTTCTTGAATTTCCTCGCCTGTTTCTGGAAATGATAACTGGCCTAGTATATAATCGAAAGTTAAAGCCAAGTTGTCTAAGCCTGCACTGACCATAGACAAGCAAAAGCTCTTAGTTTCGGCAGCGTTGAGCTTCAGATTACCGTGGGCTTGTTGCATTTGGGCCAAGAATGGTAATGCCTCCAAGTCAGGTTTGGAAGAGTATAGCTGTTGATACTTTGCATACAACAAGTCCATATACTCATCCCGGACGGCCTTACTGCGCTCAACATCTTTTCCAGAAAAATAATTGAACACACGGTGTCTGAGAAATGGTAAATAGTCCTGGTAATTCGATGTTATAGAACGCAAGTTGACGATTTTGTTTTCGGTCTTGATGATCGAGTCGGTTAAATTCTTGTCGTGATTCTCAGTATCTAGTTTAAATCCATAAGTCAAATGAACGGCACAGCGTAATACATAACCCTGGATAATACGTAAAAGATTCCGATCTGTAGTCTCTTGATAACAGTCCTTAACGATTTTTCTCAAAATATAGGAAGAGGCATCATGGAGAATCTCGGACTCTCTCGTCTGCGAAAGGCTCAGTGGACAAAGGTATTTGGTCATATTCTTCCGCAACTTTCTATACGAAGGCCCGTATGGTGTGGAACCAATGGTTGGGCCTTGATCTTTGGAGACGATTTTATGGAAAGTGTGCAAAGTCGGTCTAGAATTGGTGCTCAACGAGTATTGTTTCCATACTTTCAGCACATCCTTGAGACTGTTCACAACTACGGCAGGGGTATTACCCAAGTAGACGACAAAAATCGAGGCCTTGTAGGTAGTCAGCCATTCCAGAAATACCTGGCTGGGGTTTCTCAAGACCTGAAGTGTGTTTCCGATTATGGGGAGAGAAGGAATGACTAAGATACCACTGATCAGCAGTTTGGGGGTTTCGAATTTGATAAGCAAAAGTACGAGAGCAAGAAGAATCACTAGCAAAGAATTCATCGAGGATGAAGTATAGACAATAAAATTACACGCAAAGAGACATGTCGTGGGATTTTTTATTACCGAGAGACCCAAAGCCAAACTCGCATCGGTCCTCAACACTAGACGCCGCTAGAGCGCAGTCTTGCAGGTGAGAGGGCGGCCCTCGTGCTCGCTGAAGAGCCAAAAGATCGAGGGAACGGGTTCTGAGCATTAGCACAAGCTTTCTGACGCACGGCTGTTTGCGGCTATTCACGCAAAAATCCATCGAAGCGCACTGCTGGATCTGCCATTGTTACTCTTTTTTTTAACAATTGGACTTTAGTACGCTCCGCATGACTTTTTCTTGAATCCCTCTAAATCTGGTACACCAATAGGTGATTTGTCCTTGGCTCGGGCCACGTGAATGCGGCTCACACGTGACAGCTTATCTATGGAGTTTCCGCATCCACGGTACCGGTCACGCTGAACCCCACAGAACTAAACCAAATACTACCTGTTGATGTTAAATGAGTCCGACAGATTCCTCGAAACGCACAGAATACCTGAAAAGCGGTTGCAAGGAATGTAAGCGCAGAAAAATCAAGTGCGATGAGTTCATCAACCCTGTCCCCGAAGCTCGCTTAGTCGTAAATCACCAAAATAAACGCCTGTGTTGGCAATGCACCAGGCTAAAGAAGATTTGCGAGTATCCTGTGAAGGGTGAAAAGGTTCCTCGGGTCTCCAAGAAGAAGCAGCAGGAGAGCGTCGGCTTTCAGAAGAGCTTGGCCAGCAGGAGCCCCATACTGTCTCTGAGTGCTTCAGGAAGCACCGTGAGTGCCGGGGAAAAGAACCTGATATCAAGTTTCAGCGAGCCAATCCAAAGGAAACCTCAGATTCCGAGCCCCCATTTCCAGGTTCTTACGAAAAAACCGGCTTTCGATGGTCTGGTTCATATGCCTAATCAACTAAATACTTTTCCCATGGCTCCAGTGCCGAGCAATAACCCCTCCTTGAACTATCTACAGAAAGGTCCTGCATACTCCTACTTACCTGCTAAACCTTCTGGGCCAGATTTTATCCCCTCTGTCGATCCTAGCGCTGCTATTCCCGACAGAAACGCACTTCCAAACTTTCAAGGCTCTGCAGACTTAGCTGTCCTTGCATACGATTTGAACAACTTGGTAAATGACATGATGCATGGCACAATCAAAGGCAACAATGGGGCTGGTAACAGTACAACATTTGACTCCACACACACGTCACCAAGCATCGATGGCGAGTTTTTCCAAAATCACCGTAATTTCAAGCCGCTGGATACTGCCATCCCCAAAAATATTGGCCTAGACATTTTTAGCGTCAGTTTAGAGGCTCAGATATACTTGAAGGAGTTCCACGATGAGTTCTCGAACGTCATCATGCCTTTTACGGCCTTTGATCGTATGAGTCAATCACACTTCAACCCGGTGAGGGACATACTCTTCTACCACGCATCGAGCGAGCCATTTTTGCTCGCTGCTATATTAGCCCAAGGCGCTTCCTCTCGCTTTCAAAAAAGCAAATACATAGGGGACGACCAGGCTTATCACAAGTACCTACTGAAGTGCTTGAAGCTCTTGGGTGCAGCTCTAGGGAGATCTAGCGAGAAGAGAAGCTTATCACTGCTCGGTAATATTGAACCAGTTTTGCTAGCAGTTCTACTTTTGACATCATCAAATGCTGCTAATACGAATCAGCATTGGAGGCCCCACTTACAAGGAGCCAAAGGAATCTTGCTAAGACACAGCACCTTGCAAAAAAGTTTGAGGGAATCGACCACAATTCTTCTCTGTAAATGCTGGTTCGTTTCGATTGAAATTTTGGAGGGCTTGGGTCTGAAACTTGGAGGAACCGTTGATCTGGATGAAGATCTAGAGGTGTTGCTACATTTTGATAGGAATGATTTCCAGCTCTTGGAAAACATGGGTTTGGTCCTTAGCAATGGCTTTTTTTTGATCGGAGGTTACCATATCAATTTGATCCCTACATTCAAGGGCCTTATAAAGCAGCTCAACAAGTACAGAAAGAATCAGAATCATGTTTTTGACGAGACCAGCGAGTACATACGTCTCTTGGCTGATTTTGAGCGTTTCAGGCTATTTGAATTTGTTCACCGCAAGGCTGTTCTCTCCAGTGACGACTTTCTTGGAGGCTACATTCCACCAGGCTATTTGTTGGATCCTGTCACTGTTGACAGTAGTCGCCACGTATTGAGCTGGATGGATACTTCACACCAAGTGTATTGCTTGGCTGGCCTTGTGACTGTTATGACTGAGCTATTACAGATGTCTCATGCTTCGCCCCAGGTGCAAAGTATGGCTAAACACTTACATTCATTCGCATCAGTTTTGAGTCAATTCTCAAAAACACCACTGCTCGTCAAATGCTCAGTGATGATGATTCAATGGCCAATGATCGTGGCAGGTTTCAATCTGATCCAGTCAGTGGATCAGGAGAACGTTATAAAGTTTTTCGAAGCAGCTAGAAGAGATGGAGCTGGAAGCGCAGACCATTTTATTGCTCGATTAAGAAGTCTGTGGTTAAAAGAAGGTGCCAGGTCGATGCTAAAATTTGACGACAACATCGATGCGGTCACCTACTAATTATACAGTATTGCATGTATTAGAATATAGAAGGCTTAGGCTTGTACTTCTTGAAGGAGTGAGAACCAGTTGAATCTACCTCCTGCCAATTGAAGCTGTCTCGTGAGCTGAGTATCTTGTGGAGCCCGCTCCAGCTGGCAATCCTCTTGGATCTTCCAGCCTACTCTCTCAGCACCAAGTCTGGCACCGTCTAAGTTTGCTGCGGTGGGCCCGATTCGTAAACCAGAGTATTTCCCAACCACATATAATGGGAGATTCTCATTCCATTGTAGATCATCCGTGAGGCATGGAAGACCCTTCACGATGTCTATAGGGAATTTCTCCAGGATAGGCTTCATGAAGCTTAGATTTTCAATATCTGCCAGTATGCCCGTTGCGCAGCAGATGTAGTCTGTCTCCATGTGACTTTCCTCTACGGTTTCGCCGTCTCTATGAGATAGGGTCAAATGCCAGCAATCATCTTCACAGCAGCTTTCCTTTATGGTGGTGAATTTTTGAATGTTCAAGTTACCCTCCGATTCATGTTTGGCCAACAACTTGAAGTATTCGGGATTCACCAGTCCACCTTCTCTTGAGGAGTTGATGAGTTGAAACCTTTCTTCATCGGTATCAAGCATATAAAAGGCGGACTTCTTGACGTTTTTATATTTTGTCACCCAGTCCAAATGGAAGTCAAAATGCTTGATTTTCATGGGTCCTCTAAGAAGAAGTGTGACTTTCAAGCCACACTTGCAGCAAATGTGAGCGAGCTGAGCTGACGTCAAACCACCCCCAACAATGACCACCGAAGCCTTTTTCCCTTCGGCCGCTTTTTTCAACGCAATTTCTGGTGGGAATTGTACTTGCTTGGAGAATAAATGGGTTGTGTGGCATGCACGGCTCAAGTCGCAGCCATCAGTGCTCAAGCCTTGAATCGGGTAGTTTATATCACCTCTGTGCCCGCATGCCATCACACACCGACGGGCTCCATACACTTTACCGCTTTTTGTCTTGATAATGAAACCTTTGACCACTAAATCTTCGTCATAAATGTGGATATCCCCATAGTCAACCGACATCACCTCGTCTTTTCTGATCCGGTCACCTAACTCATATCTCTTAACGATGTCTTCACAGAAGTCTCGGAAGAACGTTGTAGATGGTCGATAGTAGTCCCGGTAGTCTCTCATGTTGATTTCGACAATACCAGGCCGGTCATGGCTGGTTGTCTGACCAGAAATGGGTGCAGACATTTTTTTCTTTCTTTTATTGATCATCCGTTTTTGTTGGTGTTTCGAAAACTCTTTGCCCACAACATTCTGGATTTCAAGTAAGTCCTTCTCTCGGTGGTGATGGTGGGCATAGGTGATCATTCCGTCTATGTTAGCGGGATCTGGGTGGAAGAACATGGGTGACCGTAACGTTGGGATTTGGCAGCTCTCGAACTGATTATCCCATTGGCCCAAGAATGAGTCGGAAACAGCATCCAACGCTAAAATGTGTTTGGCTTCCAACTTGTAAAGCAGACTATAGTCTAAGATGGTCTTGAAGTTATTAGAGATTTTCCCGGTTTTCCCTCCTCTTTTTCTCAACCATCTGAAGCGCAGATGCTCCTCGTCGGTGAAGAGTGTTCCTGGAGCGCTTTCGCACAATCTGGCTGCAACTGCCAAACCACAAGTACCCCCGCCAACAATCACCACCTCGAGGAAGTTTTCCGCAAGGATGTCACAATCAGTTTGGATGTTGAAAGTCATTGAATTTATGTTTGCTACCGAACTTTGAATCGGGATAAGAATGTTACATTTATATAAGGTTATTTGCACCTACGCTCATGCAGGATGATTGGTGGTTATTGCATAACCTCTATAAAAGGTCCGATAACCACCCCAGTCCCCGCAAATCTCGAGAGATCTCGGACTACTTGTAGATTTCCGTAAAACCTTCGATGATCGCCAAGAGTCCGACTGCACCTGGGTCGGAAATTCCTCCATCTTCCTTGAGATCGGCTTCACTGACATAAGACGACCGGCCAAACTTTGCTTCCAATTGAGATGTTGCCTCACACGAGCTCTTAGCTTCTTGCACAGCTTTAGACAAATCACCATTCTCCACAATGCCATCCACGAATGGCTGCAAGGTGTCAACCAAAGTACGGCCACCTTTTCTGGCTTTGGTGTACTTGAATAAGCCATCATAGAGAGCATGCTTCAAGGCCGTGGCAATCAGTGATATGCTTGTGTCTTCCAAGGCTTGCAAATTCTTAACAAAGCTTGTCAAAAAAATGGCATAGATACCTCCAGAAGTACCTCCCATGTTGTCTTCAACAATCTCCGTGATAACACTGAGCGTAGCCACAGGATCATTCAAGTTTTGGGAAAAGCTGTCATCGGTTTCCAATCTCTTCAAGATAGCATTGGCTCCAAATTTCAATGTTTCTCCACAGTCACCATCTCCCACAAGAGTGTCGAATTTGGTAATCTTGGGCTCTTGTTCAATCAAGACATTCATGGCATTTTTCAATGCCTTCTCAAATTTGACTTTGTCGACACGCAACTTTGATTTGGGAACTTCAGCATGCTTTTCTGGCGACTCGATGTCCTTTCTCTCGACCTCCCAATCCTTTGGGGGGTATGACTTGGGTTTCCATCCTGGTGCATCTGTTTCCCTGTCAAGCAACTCCAAAACTTGAGAATTCGAATACTTCTCCGAGCCGACACGATTGAGGTTGAGAAGGGAGATGGAAAAGCCTGGAGAGTTCAAGGAGGTCACGAAATCTGAAACAAGAACTCTTGATGGTTTTTTATTCAATGGACAGCGCTCCACAGCATAGTGAGTAATGGCCAACAACTCCAAGGTTGATGTTCCGCCAATATTGTTTATAATAAGCACGTATTCATCGTCGTTATCAAACTGCACGTAGTGGCGCTCCTTATCATGTGGATCCAACAAACGCTTGTAGAGAGTATCCACGAGCTCAGTCACCTGAGGGATCTTGATCTTCTCTCCGGGCTCATTGTGGATACCCAAACCCAATTCAGCCGTATTGGGGTCGTCGTTGAGCTCGGTCTCTTCTTCTCTTCCTGGAACAGAAGTTCTGTCGAGTGAAGCACTCATTGTTACGAGAGCATTATTAACAGAACGACCCAATTCAGCAACCTCTTCTATGCTATCACCATTGGCCGAGGCAGCACCAACAACTTTGTGAACTATCGCAGTACCAGCCAAACCACGTCTACCCACCATTTTGTTCTGGGTTCTGCCCACAGCAACATCGTCGGAGACACTGACCAATTCTACCTTGTACCCGTCTCTTTTTGCTCTCTCAACAACAAGACCAAAGTGCAAAATGTCCCCGGTGTAGTTCTTGACGACTATAACTGCACCTGTCTCCTTGTCGGCGGAGGCCTTAACGGCAGACATGATTTGCTTAGTGGAAGGAGAAGCAAAGATAGCACCTGAAACGGCAGCATCTAACAAGTTGGAACCGACGAAACCAGAGTGAAGTGGCTCGTGTCCAGCACCTCCTCCACTAATGACAGCCACTTTTTTGCCACTTGTTCGAGGATTGTACACCACCTTCTCTGAGGCAATAAGGTCGAGTTTGGGGTTGGTAGCAACCAAGCCTCTGAGGGCAGTCAAAACTAAGTCCTCGTTTTCAGGGTATTTCCAATGCTTTGGGGAGACCATTTTGAAAGAAAAGTCAATTGTTATGAACTATTGTAAAGGGCGGGAAAAGGGCTTTCTAGGCCGGGCTTAATTAATTTCACGGACGATCGAGTGGTTATATGCCGTCTAATCTATGCCGTCTAATCTATGCGCATGAGGTCATTCTACAGATATTCTATCGGTGTGCGAACTAGCTCAAATTGCCGGACTGCCGAAATATCAGACTGCAGCAATGTGAAATAAGCCCTCCCTCGTATTCAATCAGGACAAAACCTATGTGAGAGATCAGGCAACAATTTTCACACTCCACCACAAATAATATAGTATACTCTGTAATGCATGATTGACGCATTTGATCCAACAGAATGCATAATCGGGACATTTATGACCCTAGAGAGCATTTGGACATTAACAACCGGAGCTTATTTCGAAAGCTTTTGTTGTTATCAGTAAAAAGGTTGACATGAGAGTTTCAGGTTTCAAAATGCATGTAGCTTGACTTTAACGTGCAAGTAGTTAAGCTCCGCACTTGGGAGGTTGCACTTTAATTAAAGTGCAGTTAGTTAAAGTGGCAGATGACCATTCGCCGGTTCGCGTTTTCCTTCCGCTTGTGGATGAGAACCTCTGCTATTTTGAACGGTGTCTCGGAGACGTACGATCCAACAGTCCAATAACGTTGTGCAATAGTTTAGCAAAGAAAGGTTATGTCCGATAATTCTGTCGAGGGCATAAAGAAAACAACAAAGAACTCCAAAACATTCACGGGATGCTTCACTTGCAGATCTCGGAAGATACGATGTGACCTCCATCGCCCGTTTTGCGGTAACTGCAAAAAATCAAACCTTACTTGTGGTGGATATGATATCAACTTACGATGGCTGAAGCCACTCCAATTCCATTACAATGACGGCTCTCCCACTCAAGTACCTGTCTCATTTGGAAAGAAACACCCGAGCATGGATGATGAAGGCAGCGCGTCCAAATTCTTCAAGAGGAGAAGAGTTGCGTTTGTTGTTTGGGACGAAACAACCTCCAAGCCTTACCAATTCTATGAGGATATGGATGATGATCTCAACGCTCTCAAAGCGCTGAAACATGATAAAGAGACAAAAATAAAGGGTCCGTTTGGTGTTTTCGGTTCTCAGCCACTTCGGGATCCCTCTGAACCCAAGGCTTCTCCAGCAAATGGAATTGCTGTATCTGGAACTACTCCTGCGCTCCAAAGCATGCCATATCAAGGCCATGACCAGCTTTGGCTTTCTAATGAATTACGAGAACACGCACTTTTAACTGCTGCGGCCCTTAATGGAGATCCTCAGTTCTTGGATTTTGACATGCAAAGCTTTGGATACCAAGGCTACTCCGACTCTCTGAACGACCTTTTAAATTTGCTTTTCCATAAACAACCCCACAATCCCGTCCTTCCCTCGCATACACACACTACAAACAACCCTAGCCAAATCAGCACCCCCTCTGGCACTCAGGGCATTGAAAGCAGTCCCTTGGACTCAAATAATAAGACAGTACAGGACAACGTCTCCATCAATCCTGCCAACCAGCATTTGTTCTATTCCAATTTCACTAATTTCTATTACAATAATCCTTATCAGCTGAATCATACCCTCGATATCCAGCTACATGCTTCTGCCGGACTTCTGAAGCATGAAGACGAGTCGACTGACTTTGTCGAGGGAGATACATCTCAGGCAACTCAAATGCCCGATTCCTTAATGGCCATAACTCAAAGCCCCTTAGAGCCGAAAATTGGCTTCGATGTATCATTGCCAAAACATGGGGTGACATTACCCACGTCTGCTTTACAAGTCCAGCCCTTGACGCGTTACTTGCTCAATTACTACGTAACTCAAGTGGCTGATCTCATGACCGTTATTCCTCTCACGGAAAATCCATGGAAAACTATTTACTTTCCAAGAGCCTTGATGGCCATTGGAGAGTTGTCAGCATTGGGGAAGACATCTATTGCTAAAAACGCTTTACTAAATGCGCTTTTGGCTGTGTCAGCTTTCAACTTGCAGAGTAAGTTCCCAAAAAACTCTCAGCAAATGAAGTACTTTTTAAACTTGGGTATCAGACTACGGAATCAAGCGAGTTTGTTTGTGAAAACTTTACTCGGCTCGCTGGGAGGTACTCAGGGCCGAGTAACTCGCTGTGTCTCATCTGAAAAATACAAGGATATTCTTTGTGCAATCATGTCCATGATCTCTGTTGACTTAGTTTGGGGAACCATGCAAGATACTAATTTTTACATCAAGTGGTGCGAGAGGGTCATTTACACCAAGATGACTAAGAAGAAGAAACTCTCGGCCAAGGCTAAAATTTTACACCGAATTTTTCTGAGTTTGAAGTTAATTCAAGATTCAACGTGCTTAAACATTGCGGATATCAAAGAAGACGTGGGAATGACCGCAGAGTTCGGGCCTGAAATCCGTCTGAAGTTTGATGATGGTGTATACGCCAAAAATTACAAGGCCAAAAAAAGCAAGATCGACTACATTGTTGATCAATCGAAGCTGTTCTCCCTTTTGTTTGTGAACAAAAAATTGATTAATACCGATAAGTACGACGAAAACTTTGCCACAGATGCTTTATATGGTTTACCCAACTCCTTGATTTCAGCCTTTAGCGAGACTGTGCAGTTGGTTAGACAAAAAATTTATCACAAAGAGATGTTTTCAAATCTCCCCAACCAGTTTGAAGAAAAGGCAGCCAAGCTCAGTGCAATGTTGCAGAATTGGAAGTTGGACTGGAAGCTATATGAAATTAAGGAAGACGCGCGCGTGTTCACGTCATCCATGCATGAAGCAACATTTCACCATGTGATGTCGTTTTATAATGCATTGTGTATCTACTTCCATAGGCTCATCGAGGATGTGCAGCCCGAGAAGCTTCAGGATAAGGTTGCAACGACGCTAGAACATCTTAACCAGATTCAAAAGTTGATTGCAGAAGATGAGGCTTCCATGATCCCTCTCTTCTGGCAAGGGTTCATAGCCGGTTGCGAAGCGACGTCTCTTAATTTGCAAATGGGCTTCAAAAAGTGGGGCGCAGATATTGCATTGTACTTGGGAAACTACTGGGGTGCTAGGCAGATTATGCTTGAGGTGTGGAGACGCAAGAAATTCAAGGAAGCCCGTGACGATTGGCCCAGCGTCATCCAAGACTGGGAAATGAACCTCATGCTTAACTAAATACACGTGCAGGGCATATTTATTTTTAACAAGTACACGGGTTTATACCTGTCGAAGCAGGAACACGGTTGGGGCCACATCCTCATAAATCCGAGGACACGCTAAATATGACGTCCTCTCGGAAACAAGTGCACGCTTCATAATACATTCTCGGGTGGCGACTGTTTTGCAGCAATAGAAAAAACAACGCGTAACGATTAACGATGTTGAGCCGTGTTATTCCATACACGGTGCAAAACTTCTCAGATGACCTGTAAGCCTTGCTTCCATAAACAGGGCCTACGCGCATTGTGACACGCGCGCCTTGTGGATCACGCATCAAACCGTATGCGTGGGGTCCCTGTTTTGTTATTATTTGTGCACTGTGTACAGGACTATTTACATTGTCGCGCCCCACTGTTTATATCAGGGTTGAAAGTTCATTTACCATATACACGCCTCCCCATACCTAATCACGTCCTTCTCGAAACGGGGAAGACTTCGTGTGGCGTCCCCAGGAGGTGGTCGCGTCTACGCGCTTTCTAGAGGGATACGTGTTTCGTGCCTGGGGAATAGTATATAAGTACGGTCGTAAGGTCCTTCTTTTTTAGTTTCTTATCTTTAATCATCAAGCTTCTCTGTGACTTCCTGCCACTTTCACTCGTTTAATACATAATGCAATTCGCCATCTCTGCTCTCGCCCTTGCTGCCACGGTCTTTGCCGCTTCCGACTCTACCATCTACGAGATTGATACTGTCACCAATGAACACACAACTCAGGTCACCGTCACCTCTTGTTCTGCTGACAAGTGTGCTACCACTGTCCAGGCTGTTTCCCACACTGTTGTCACCGAGACTGTTGATGGTGTCTTAACTGTCTACACTACCGTCTGCCCATTGACCGAGTCTTCTGCTACTCCGACTACAACCCCGGTTGCTCCAGCTGAGCCAAAGTCTCTTGAACCTGCTGTCCAGACTGAGTCCGACTCTTACATTGACCTCACCACCACCCCAACCGTTGTTGTTTCCACTGGTGCTCAGTCTACTAAGTACGCTCGTTCTACTTTCACATCTATCTACAACAGCTCCAACACTTTCCCCACTGTGGATTTCATCAATGGTGCTGCACCAAGAAACGTCTTGGCTGGCGCAGCAGGTGTTGTGGGTATTGCTGCCATGTTGTTGTAAAATTGAGTGCAGGGGAACTCAATAATTAAATAGGTCGGTTTTTTATATCAATAAATGTATATTAGAAGAAATTCTTTAGACGCGAATCTCGTCAACCATTAGTATTGCTGCAAATTCGCGCCGTGTGAAAAACGTACCCTGCGTGGCGGATCCACCGTACATATTAGTAGATTAACAGGAACTAAAATCCGTGTACGAAGCTCTTCACTACGAAATCGTTTCAATGCCCATATGTTATCATTACAATGCTAGTCTATTAAAGTTCATCATGACAAGAGGTATCAGAGGTATCTAGCGCCGACTTAGGCACATAGATCGATTTGCCGATGTAAACATTCCACCAGCCATTGAGTTGGTATGCGCAGAGCCTGTAGATATTTTTGGGGAATTCAATGTAGCTGGACCATATGAATTTGAGAGCCTGTACCACATCACTGAACTCATCGGCGAAGCCTTGTTTGCCTGTCTTATCCTTGTGCTTAATGCTGCCTCCATCGTTATTTGAGTCGCCAGATTTTTTCTCTTCTGATACTGGCTTTTTGGTCGACTTGGCAGGAACGAATGGAAATTTAATACCCTTATCGTGTTGAGGCTCAAAATCTCCATGAACGGCACGGCCTGCTGCGACATCTTCCAAATGCTGCAAGTACATGTCCTTGAAAGAGTTGACGGCAGCCACCGATTTCGAAAGACGGTCAAAGGTGTTGACAAGAGCCACCAACTCGATTCTGCGGAACTTCAAAAGATGCTGAGTGTTTGGGTCTTCCAGCTCGAACAAAACCTTAAGAGCAGTTCCGTAACCAATAGTCTGCAATTTACCCCACATTCTGCAACGGTCACACCCAACGCAGTCCATGATCGCAGAGACATTCTTAAATCTCGAGCGGAAATCGTTCTTCAATTTGGGATCAACAACCAGGGGGTCGAAAAGCTGATGGGTGTCAAAAAGTGTTTCCGAACCCAATTTCTCGGTGATCTCAGAGATGACGTTTTTGTACTCGGCGTTGGTAAAGGAATGATTCTCAAGAAGTTCATGGTTGGTTTGAAGCTCCGAATTGTCCTTGATGTAGTCTGGAATGGAAACAATCTCACTCAACTTCACCAAAGCTTGCGACACAAGCGCATAGTTGAAGTAAATGTTAGACAAACGATCGTTGAACATTCCAACACGCTCCATAAACACCTGCAAATTAGGCTTAAAGTCACCCGTATCCAGGTCCAAGTACTCACTGGACAAATGAACGGCGATGGAGGCGTGGAGACCAGATATCATTCTGTAAAAGAGATTCTTTTCCACACAACGCTCAGGCTCAGAGTTGGCAGCCATAGACATTGGGTTTGTGTTTGGGAAACAATTCTCGGAGTAGATGGCCTTCCAAACATCGAAGGACTGAGTACCACCGTAACCAGTGAATCTCTCTGGGTTTGCTGTGAGGTCAACATACACACAATTATGGTCATCATCGATGTCACAGTAATCCAAGTCCTCGCAAGATTCAGAAAGATCGCCTGAACCTGCAGACCTCTCGATCTTACCAAGCTTGGAAGGTCTCAAGTTGTCTTCAACACTTGACCAGTTGAATTGACTTTCAGGCAAGGTTTCAACAGCACAGTTTTTGGTGGCACAGAAGTGCTGGGCATTCCAGAACTTGCACTGTTTATCTAGGTCAAGCTTAAAATAGGTGAAGAACGACGACTGCACTAATTTGGCTATGAGAGGCCGGACCTGTGCATTGAGGTTATCGATATATGAAAAAGTAGTGTTGCACGTTGGAGTGATGATCTGCAGACAGAACTCCGGAGAATCAAAGGCAGAAAAGGACGAGCTGGCTAGAACAACTGCCGATAGCAAGGACAAAATAAAACACACTTTCATGGTGAAAAAAGTACTAGGGTCAGGAGTGGAAGTTTTTTTTTACTTGGAGACTTTCATGGAATTCTGCGCCTTTAAATCATTAGTGAGCGCTGGCACTTTTCGCACGTGACCGGGCTATGAGTTGCCACTCATCCCGCCACGTAACAGCATAGAAGACAATTAGACTCAGAATATTTGCTTGGCTTTAGCAGAATTGCATGAGCGACCTTTTGCCCTATTACATAAAGATCTAGAGCCGGCTATACTATCATGAGCCATGTTTTCATTGTATTATCTGCTGAGGCCAGCCAAGTGCATTACGTTTGAAAGCGATTTAAAACATGACGCATTTTCTATACATGATTTGAAGTTGTAAAACAAGTGGTTTACTGTATATAACACTAGTTGCCTGAAGTATATTCTATTTGTAGATGAAGATTTATTATTTTGTAAGTTGACTAATCATCGAACTTAATTTTCTTGGCTGCTTTCGTTGGTCCAATGTCTTTGAAAAAAGCTCCATATGCAGAGTGGGCTTTCTTTTTCGTGTGGCCTCCAAACTTGAGTAATTCATCTGGCACGGGTTGGTCAGCTCCGCGCAAGATGTTCATCAAGGCTCCACTAAGGTGTTTCTCATGCTCAGTGAACAATGTGTGCGCAATACCTGTTTTGCCAGCTCTGCCAGTACGCCCGATTCTGTGCACGTAGTCCTCTGCAGTCAAGGGGAAAGTCAAATTAATCACAACCTTGACGTTTGGAATGTCCAATCCTCTGGCTGCAACATCTGTGGCCAACATCAAGTTGGTCTCTCCCAGCTTGAACCTGCCCAAAGCACTGGTCCGCTGTTGCTGAGACAAGTCACCGTGGACAGCTGCAACCTGGTATCCATTTCTCTGCAAAAGCATTTCCACGCGCAGAGCTTCTTTTTTGTACAAGGCGAACACGAGAACCTTGTCGTCCTTCTTCAGTCCTGACTGGTACTTTTTAAGTAATTGTAGAAGTTTTCTTTCCTTGTCACGAGGGTCAACCACCTCCACAATCTGCTCGATTCTCTTGTTGGCAGAAAGTTCATCGCGCTCTCCGATGGTGACTTTCACTGGCGAGTTCATAAACTCCGATGCAAGCTCTCTCACTTCCTTGGGCCAAGTGGCAGTGAACATGACAGTCTGACGTTGGGTCTTCTCACGTGTACATCCGATAATTTGACGGATGTGTTCTTCGAAACCTGTATCCAACATTCTGTCAGCCTCATCAAGCACCAAGTAGTCCACGGATGACAAGTCCACGAACCCTCCTTCCAATAAGTCCACCAAACGGCCTGGTGTTGCAATGGCAATGCTTGCGTTCTTGAGCTTGTCGACCTGGTCTTGTTTACTGACACCACCGTAAATAGCAACACAAGAAATGGATGAATTCTTGACAAGTACTTCCAAGTTATCATAAATTTGCAAGGCCAATTCACGGGTGGGTGAAAGACAAAGCACCTTCAAGCCCTTTTTGTCGTTCTCCAAGATTCTGTGAACGGCTGGAACTCCAAATGCAAAGGTCTTACCCGATCCAGTTTCAGCCACTCCAATAACGTCCTTGTTATTGAGTAAATGTGGCCAACTGACAGCCTGAATAGGGGTTGGGCTAGGGAATTTGCTGATTTCATCTTGCACTTGAGGAACAAAAGAAACCTGGTCAAACTTCAAAATAGGACGAAGTCCTGATTCTTCAGGGTCCGACACCGACACTTCGTGTTTGGTCAAAAACTCATCCACCTCACTTTGAGGAATATTGCTGAGCTTCTCTGATTGAACATATGAAGCATCAGTTGAAGCAGTGCTAGAATTACTAGGAACCTTCTTGTTTTCCTTCTTGTCCTCCTTGTCCTTCTTTTCCTTCTTATCCTTCTTCTCTTTCTTTTCTTTCTTCTCCTTCTTATCCTTTTTCTCCTTCTTGTCCTTCTTTTCTTTTTTCTCTTTCTTGTCTAATTTTATCTTCTTCTCCTTCTTATCGATTTTAGAGTCTGCTCCTGTCTCCTCGACAGGCCTTTTTTTGTCCTCCTTTCCCATTATCGTGCTTTAGATTTATTTCGCGATGAGCTATATTTCAAAAACTCTTCGCGCGAGGTCTACTGATGAGTTGCACGCAGGATAAAATATATTCAAAGACCATATGTGGTCCATAATCTAATGTCTAAAATTAAATGTCTAAAATCTAAAATCTAAGTGTCTCAGTGTGGTTAGTCGAAACCATCAAGGTCCTTTCTGCGGCCCTCATCGAGGTCAACTTCAGCCAAGTTGACCCATTTCGTCTTGTTCACTATCTTCAAAAAGGCCGCTAGAATGAAGAAAAAGGGAAGTAAAATGTACGCATCAACAAAGTCTTTCGCAGAGAATGGCTTGAATGTAGACCATCCCTGGATTAATGCAAGAAAAATGTTTAACGTAATGCCAAAAATAGGCAACACTGGGTACCAAAGCCCCTTGTATGGGAGATTGTCAACTGAGCGACCTTGCATCACCCAAGCTTTTCTAAATCTCAAGTGGTAGACATTAGTAAAGCCCCAAACGATAAACACACCAACTCCCGATAAGTTCACAATATACTGGTAAGCTTTAGCAGCTCCAGTGCTAACATTCATCAAGGAAATCAACCCAAATAAATTGAACAAAATCACGGCGTTATATGGCACACCCATTCTGTTGACATTTCTAAGGAACTTTGGAGCAGAACCTTCGTTGGCTAAATGAACCAAAGTTCTCGAACCAATATAAAGCGAACTGTTGACTGCAGAAATACAGGTGATGAGAATGAAAGCATTGATCAAATGCACTCCACCATCCCAACCTG
The DNA here is from genome assembly GCA_002374555.1 of Metschnikowia mauinuiana. NCBI lineage: Eukaryota > Fungi > Ascomycota > Pichiomycetes > Serinales > Metschnikowiaceae > Metschnikowia > Metschnikowia mauinuiana. Next base: position 169,853 of record NKZY01000764.1, on the reverse strand, counting down.
CTCTGGTAATAGCAACAGACATAGGAGATTTCAAGGCACGAGCATCCGAATTGAGTTCTGGAGCGTTGTATGGAACTGTCAATCCGTAAAAGAAGGCGATACCCATGTAGATGATAATAATACGGATGAAGGTTTGTCTGATGGCACTTGGAATGGCCTTTCCAGGGTTTCTGGACTCACTGGCAGCAATAGCAACAGCCTCAGTACCAGAGTAAAAGGTCGATGCAAAAACAAAGGTACTAGCAATGGATTTGAAGCCATGGGCCAAAGGTCCTGGGTCTCTCCAGTATCTGAAGCCAAATGCGGGTTGGCCCTTAACTCCGCCAGCAGCATAAATGATTGCGAAAATATAGAAGGCAATGATACCAATGATTTTAAACATTGCCAACCAGTATTCAGCCTCACCGAATTTGGAAACGCCCAAAAACTGGAATGCCAAAAAGGCAGTCCAAAAAATAAGAACGTATCCATACAAGGGCACCTGAGGGCCCCAGAACATCATGATCGAGGCAACCATATTATATTCGTTAGCCATAACAGCAATCCAAATAATACAGTAGTTCCAACCCACGGTTCCTCCAATAGCCTTATCGATAAATTTATTTCCTAAAGTGGAAAAAACATTACCCAGGGGATATAACGTGGCCAACTCACCCAAACTCTGAATCATGGAGAAGGCAATCAAGCCAATAGTACCAAACCCAACTATAAGACTTAGTGGGCCATTTGCCGTAGGGAGAGCGGCACCAACCAAGATACCAGGCCCAATAATACCTGCGAGGGCAATTAAAGAGATGTGGCGATCTTTAAGTCCTCTCTTCAAATTTCCATGGCTTCCTTCGGTCTCCAACAAATCCGTATCAAGATAGGAACTTTCCTCATATGAGAGAGCGGTTTCCTTTTCTGTTGAGGACGGATCCCTCTTAAAAAACATCATGTTGTGGAGGATTGAGTCATTTGGAGATGTGCGATGCTTTTAACCCCTCTCGAGTTAGAATGCATGCATACTCGAGAAATCCATGCAGTGCGGTCATCACACGTGACGCACGATATTCGCAATTTCACCCACAGCTACTGTGAATGAATGGTTTTCTGGAACCATGCATCTTAGTAAACGCACGTCTACCGGTCTAAGGTGTCTCTCTACTGGTGTAATGTAGAGGCGGCAATCCGGCCCTTTTCGATTAATAAAAACGCCTTCGAACAATTACCGATCTCACGATCCCATGCAAAGCCGTCGGAGTTTATGAGTCTCCGCCGTCTTCACACAAGCTTATTCTTCTCCTTAATAGACCTAGTGTTCAATGAGGATGAACCGAGGGCAGAAACGGGAGTGCATATTGTCTACATTAGGGTATAATCAAGTATGTATATTTAGTTGATGAAGGGAAAATTTCTGCGGGACCCGCGCTTTCTTATACTCGCCCGGCGCCGGGTTACCCGGATTACTTCCGTCTTGGGACATGTGCAGGGCTAATATCTAGAGACGAGCTAAACAAAACCAGGCTTACAAAAAGTTTCAATAAACGTGCTTTTCTATGTAGAATAAAAGAGGAACTGAAATGCGGTTCGAACCCACCCAAGTGCTGCATGAGTTGTCCAAAGGAGCTTACTCCTGTCTCATGTCAGCTCGTCTTGGAGCTTCCAACGGATGTAATTGGGCCAAGTAAGTGATTGCCCACATCAAGTAGCACATCACTAAACACAAAATCACAGATGATCTCCAGACAGTTCTATTTTCTCTAGGTGCAAAGTTCCATGCCAACACACATGAGGCAACGGTCAATAGTAACACGACAAGAACAGTATAGCTTCGAGTTAGTAATCAAATGGGGATGTAAGTGGTATTTGAGAGAATTATATAGCTGAATTGCAAAATAGGGCGAGCTTTGCGCCTCGTTAAGTCTCTTTGTGTACATACCCACTCATTGTTGGTATAGATAGGCTCTACGTGAGTGTTTCTCAAATCGCTGACATGGTTCGCACCCGTACACACTGGCCCTAACTTGCCGGCCATGTCTGATTAAAAAAAAGCAATATCACTTTGAGTCTCTAGCGTATTGATGTTTAAAGAGTCTTAAAAATTCGATAAAGTCAAAGGTTTTAAAGTTTGTAATCCAAAGTTTTTTAAAGTATAAGGGCTGGATGTTTCCTCCTTCTTCTTTGAGAAAAGCGCAGAACGTAGTGAATCCATATCAAAGTGAGAACTGATAGCAGATCGCACTTTTGATTCAATAGAACATATTACTCGATCAAATCATAGCATAACCAGCGAAAGCAATTACACACCGGCCTTTCAGATATTCCTTCTTATTTAATACACTTTCAAATCTCATTGAAATTATCATTTTGGAGTCAATGGTCAAGGTTCCCAAGAAAGTGGTCAACTGGCTTTACACTGTCATACAACCGCAGTATGTTCATAAGAATATCGTCTACGCAGATACCGTTAGATTCTTGGACGTTTACTTGAGCAGGGGGTTCAAGATCCGCACATCGGTATTTGTTTCGTCCAATGGAGCATCCGAGCTTCTATTGTGTGCTACAGGCGCCTTGGAATGTGCTGGCGGCCTTGTTCCAATCACAATCTGGATACCTCTCAATTATCCGTTTCCCGAGCCTGCACTACTACGTACAGAGGCCAATGGGGTTCCTCTTGTTTTCGTGAATCCTCCACAAGACCTGGTTATCTGCCCTGGAAACAATATAGACGGACAGGGCCGTTTCTACCATCCATACTTGAGCCAATGGTACTCCGCAGAGAGGAACCCTTCATTTTCGCCTGACTTCAATCTATTGCGTCTCATCAATTACTTGCAAAGTACTTTCAATCGGGAATTCCCCATGCGAGAGAAATCTTTGGGGCCTAGCATCCCTCCCAAAACTTATGTGGCTGAGCCATCCCCTCAAAACGGCCCCAGGAGAGAAACCAATGGGCCTCCACTTCCAATTAAGCCTGAAACCCCATCTCAGAGTGGCAACTCGGTCCCTGATAGATACAGGTCACCACCACCTTTACCGAATCAAGAAGTGCAACTGTCTCCTCGCAATTTAATAAGTGGTAGGCACAATGTTTCTGCTGTTGATTCGAATGAGAGTTTACAAGTGAGACATTATCAACAAGGTGAGCTGATGAAGAAACCCAAGGAGCTGACGAAAAGCGAGGGGAGTTCTACTAAACTCAAAACCACTCAAACAAATATCGAAGACCTTATGGATCAAATGACACTTGATTCGGACAAGGAGCCTCTCGATGAAAGTGGACTTGAACTTCTATCAGGCCAGATCGAGAAAGTTATAAACGGAGAGCAACCTGAAAATATCAATCAGATGATTCATCATGTTTCGAGAATATTAAAGGACGTGGAGCCCCTCGGTGACCATCTCGACCATCATAACACTCAAGCCAAAGCGAACAATGAAAACCTTGAAAAACATATTGTTTACTTGAAGGACAGGTTGGAAGCTCTCAAGACGCTAAATGGAGACTTGCTTCTACTCAAGGATCTTAACCAGTCTACTGCTGAAGAGGTTCACCTCGACAGTAAGAATAGCATACGGATGGATGACATCATAATACCTGATCTGGCATTGGTAAGCCAGCTCTACGAAACTATCTCTGATATAAAAGCAGGCAAAGATTGCATCCGGCTAATAGAAGGAGGATATCAGAACGAACCTGAGCTCATCAACGATAACACCTTGGATACGTGTGTGAAGTCGGTGCGGGCAGTATCACGAGATCTTTTCTGGCTTGAGGTCACAAAGAATCAAATCACCCAGAAAATGGGCCTTTAAATCTAAACGCTTCCGAACTTGCACCACCGCTGATTTTTCAGCACTTCATATTTATCAATACCAAAGCGAGGGGCTCCCAATTGGGAAGTAGCACTACAGTAGATTTCGCGCCGCACGATGTGAGTGCGAAAAAATCGAAGAGCAGCGGGAAAAAAAGAGAAAAATCTCTTCTCCATCGTCCTGCTTTAATTCGAACAATGTCTGAGGAGTACATGATCAAGCCTGAAAGCGTTGCTCCTTCTAAGGACACGTCCGAGTGGCCTCTTTTGTTGAAGAACTTTGACAAATTGTTAGTCCGTTCTGGTCACTATACCCCTATCCCCGCAGGTGCATCGCCATTGAAGAGAGACTTGAAATCATACATCTCATCTGGTGTCATCAACTTGGATAAGCCATCTAACCCATCTTCCCACGAGGTTGTTGCATGGATCAAGAGAATCTTGCGTGTGGAAAAAACCGGTCACTCTGGTACCTTGGATCCTAAGGTCACTGGTTGTTTGATTGTCTGTATTGACAGAGCAACTAGATTGGTCAAGTCTCAACAGGGTGCAGGTAAGGAGTATGTCTGCATTGTCAGATTACACGAGGAATTGGAGGATGCCAAGGAGATGGGTCGTGCTTTGGAAAACTTGACCGGTGCTTTGTTCCAGAGACCACCTTTGATTTCCGCTGTCAAGAGACAGTTGAGAGTTCGTACTATCTACGACTCCAAGATGATCGAGTTTGACAACAAGAGAGGACTCGGTGTTTTCTGGGCTTCTTGTGAAGCTGGTACTTATATGAGAACCTTGTGTGTTCACTTAGGTATGTTGCTTAGTGTTGGTGGTCACATGCAAGAATTGCGTCGTGTTAGATCCGGTGCTATGGATGAGAACGACAACTTGGTCACCTTGCACGATGTCATGGATGCCCAATACATTTACGACAACACCAGAGACGAATCGTACTTGAGAAAGATCATCCAGCCTTTGGAGACCTTGCTTGTTGGTTACAAGAGAGTTGTCGTCAAGGACTCTGCCGTCAACTCCGTTTGTTACGGTGCCAAGTTAATGATCCCAGGTTTGTTGAGATACGAGGAAGGTATCGAGTTGTACGACGAGGTTGTTTTGATGACCACCAAGGGTGAGGCTATCGCCATTGGTATTGCACAAATGACCACCGTTGACTTGCAATCATGTGACCACGGTGTTGTTGCCAAGGTCAAGAGATGTATTATGGAGAGAGACACTTACCCTAGAAGATGGGGCTTGGGTCCTGTTGCTCAGAAGAAGAAGCAGATGAAGGCCGACGGTAAGTTGGACAGATACGGTAGAGTCAACGAGAACACCCCAGAGACCTGGAAGCAAGAGTACAAGGACCACGCTACCGAGGATGCTCCTGCTGTTCCTGAATCTAAGTTGGCTGCTCCAGAAATCCAGTTGCCAAAGAAGAAGTCCGAAGAGTCTGCTTCTGAGGAGGAGACTGTGGAAGAGGAGAAGAAGGAGAAGAAGGAAAAGAAAGAAAAGAAGGACAAGAAGGACAAGAAGGAGAAGAAAGACAAGAAGGAGAAGAAGAGAAAGTCTGACGAAGGAGAGGAGTCTGAGAAGAAGAAGAAAAAATCCAAGAAGTAATTCTGCATGCATACTGATTAGTGCACAATGCCTTTCACCAATAAATACATCAACGTTATAATATGTAAGCTATGTACTCAAACAGAGCTCAAGAAGCTTCAACTTCCTGTCTAAGTTTTTCCGGAGGCGGTGGATCCTGGCCTCGATTTTCGAAGCTCGACTGTGGTTTCCATTACTTGTCTCACGGAACTTTTCTTCTGAGAGAACCTGTATTCCGACTAAGCGAGAGCCATCATCGTGAGTGGACCCTATTTTCGCCAATTCCACGAGCATCTGCGCTCTCTGCTTCTGATCGGTTGATAATTTATACATGACGTATGTCGTCAATGCTTTCATGTGACCTTCGACTTTGCACTGCTTGCTAATCTCTTCAAGACTCTCGCCAGACAAACTTTGGAGGAACTTTTCATTGCTTTTCGTGGATACCCCCGAATTGATTAGTTGATGAGAGAGTCTGAGTAGATTAAGAGGTCCACCAGCTTTGCATCTCTCATGATGCTCACTGAAAGCTTTCTCCAAGTCTGCCAGTAAGACATTCGATAAATTGCTCAACTCAATCGTGTGTGATTTTTCAGTACTTTTGTCTTGCAACTTAAAGTAGGCGTGTATCTCTCGATTGAGTAGAACTAAGAGATGCAATGAAGAGTAAAGATATAACTCACTTGATATTCCCACAGAGCTTGCGGTTTCCCACCCTAAACCGACCTGCTTCTGCAAGGCAGATATGTAGTAATCTTTCTCAGCAGGTGTCAGAGAAGTAAGAAATCTCACGCGATGGTAATAGTATTTTGCGGCAACTAGATCACCAAGGGAGTGATAACCAAGAGAAGCAAGATATAAGAACTTGGGGATGAGTATCTTATAGTAGCACAATTCTTCCTGGGTAAAGTAGTCCGCATCAAAACATGAAATGAAGTTTTTGATCAAAGATAGCCCACTGAAGTCGCTCTTGTGCATGAAATCCATGTAAAGAGAGTAGAAAATCACCGAGTATCGAATAAATGTGAGCCGCACCATATTTTTCGTCAAATACTGGATGGAAAACTGCCTAGAGTTCAGGGTCGATGTTAGCTCCTTCAATTGGAAATCTAACATACTCAAGCATTTTTCAAATATTTTTTTCGTCTCTTTGAAAGATTCCAAACTTGCTGCCAGTAACACACCACTGAAGAAGTAGAAGAGGATTGAAAATTCATAATGATTTACCCAATGTAGCTTGATTTGGATATTCTCGGGCAAATTATCGGACAAGGGGATTTGGATAAAAATTGACCCATCCTCTTCCCAGCCTGCCCAATCAACTTTTCGCTGGGTATGTATAAAGTGGGATATTTTGTGCAAAACCAGTTTTCCTGCTGTAAAATCATTCTTGATAGCGCATGAAGCTAACATAAGTATGTCAAGATTTGCTTGAAGCTGCGGAGGGAGCTGTGTACTCTTAAGAACTTCCTGTGCCCGAGTTGTCGAAAGCGTCGAAGAGAAAGAGATGTCTTGGTAAAGGTTGAGAGCAACTTCCCTCAAAAGGAAAAGAAACCTTAGCGTTGGACACACGTCATCTCTCAAGTTCATGGTCCGTAAAGCTCTTGCACCACTGACCACATCGTTGACTAACATGTTCTCGATTCTGGCCCAATGAAATAGGTCTGCGATGGGCTTGTAGCCAATTTCCAAATAAGAGGTTTGCCTTTCAACGTAATAGCTTGAAACTGAATTGGCTTGCCTGAGCTCCAAAATATGACAATACAAAAGCTCACTTGTCACTTTGAGCTTGATTAAATTATGTCTTGAAGCCATTGAAATTGCCGACACAGTATAGATCTCAGCCTGATCCAAACATTCAGTTTCCTCCAAATAAATCATCGCAAGCTTGTGGTATATAGTAGTCTCTAGAACAGGGCTCAACCGTGCCCGGTACTCTTTAACAACCATGAACAAGCACTTCATTGCAAGCTTTATATAGCTATAGTAAGATAATGTACCGGCCATGTCATTGCAATCTAGTACAAGCGAATGTGCCTTTGTTAGAGACATTTCTGAAGAGTGTAGGAGGATAGCGATTTGCATCTCAATGCCTTGATTGGAGTTGGTCATAAGATCTTCAATCTGAAACGGTATCACTTCTTGGCCAGCAAGAGTGCTTGTATCAGCTTCTATAAATGAATTCGTTTCTATTGACTCGTCTTTTGGGGATATACCTGCATCCCGATCCAGCTCGAGGGGAACAAAGTCATCGCTAGAGTCCATCGGAACAAACCTTTTGAGATGCTTTTCATACTGCTTTTCTAAAAAAGGCTTGGAAGTAGCATAAAACTGGGCAGCCGGGATTTGAGTGAAAAATTTCCCCTGATGACTGGGGCCGTTGTCAAGTGTACCTGAATCACGCCGCGGGGAGGTGAGGATTTGCGGCTGACTCAGACTAGAGGAAGGTCTTGATTTTGCTTTTTTGCTAGGCTCGAACAGCACTTCACGCCGAAGCAAGCTTGCCAGTCTCTTGGAGGATTTTACTTTGCATATTGTAGAGTCGGGTGGGTGGTTATGCATATACCTTAGGAAGAAGACGTGTAAATGTACGCTTCATGTAGACGCTCCGCGAACTCGACAATATAGGCATGAGACTACAAGAATATTATATGAAGGTACAAATATCCAGCTTCACGACACTGTCTATAATAAATTATCTAATGTTAAGTTTGTCAAGTTTCTCTTGAAGCTCGGCACTCTTCTTCCTTTCATTTTCTAGTTCCATCTCATGCTGATCTTGGATATCCGCGACGATCTTTTTAAACTCTTTCCGCAAAATAGCATTGCTCATGGATGGCCGTCCGGGTATATTCATGGTGGGCGAAGAAGCTGACGAGTATAAGCTTTCTGTAGACCCATCATCATCCAAGTTTGATAGTAGAGACGTGTTTAATTGTCTTGAGTTTCTGGGTGAATGGGTACCCATACACTCGATACGTAAGAAGTTAACCTCTTTTCGGAGCTTCGAAATCTCTCTGTTTTTTGAATCAATGACGCTCTTTTGATTTGAGGCGGAAGGATTGGAGCTGTTGCTTCTCCTTTTGACTTCCTTTTCGAGAATGCTATTTTTCTTGCGGTAGTCAGCAATGGTTTTTAGCGAGTTTTCTTTCAAATACTCGTACTCCTTCATGAAATACTGATGCGAGAATCTCAAATCGTTCAAGGCAAGTTTGTACTCAGAAATAGTTTTCAGCTGTGCATTCTCGTTTTTGTAGGCCTGGTAGGGCGATGCAGACAAGAAGGAATGATCTTTCACTATGGAGTCCTCCGCCAGAGAAGGGACAGAGTCAAAATCGGCCCTACTCGGAGTAGAGGATGCAAAGGCGGACGGCGACTCCATAACCTTATCTATGCAGTTGGTTGCCCAAGTAATTTTTGTCTGGAGTGTCTCACTATTGGTTTGTTCTGGGTATTCGGGTAAGGCAACGCCTTTTTGAGCTGCTAGCGAAGCAATATGCGAGAATAAGGTTTCGAAAGCCTTTTGAGTATCTTTTGACTCGTGAGGCAGATCGCCCTTGGCGAATAGGTTTTCGGTATAAATGTTATTGAGCTTGACATCCTCGATGTAGCCCAAAATAAGACAAGTCAAGTAGTGGCTTTTAAGCGTGGAGTCAAGTTCATCAATTTCACGAGAGGCGTTGGTTAACTGAAATTGTAGGTCTGCGGTTTGCTTGTACACCTTGTATAATAGGTCAGAGTCCACAGGCGATGTAGAGTTCTTAGAGTTCAAAAGTAAGGTATTGCAAAACTCATTCGAAATGTTAAACTTCTCGGCCAAATAATCTCTTTGTTCGCTTTTGCTGACTATCTGCTGCTTTAACTTCTTGAGCTTCGACAATGAGAGAACAGATCGGGGCGACATCTTAGTGGTGTCGAAAACAGAGTTCTCGATAAGAATCTTCAAATTCATATAGTTGGATACAGACAGGCCAGCGAGAGAATTCCAGTTGTCAGAAACATCAGACGAGGGAGTTGAGAAGCCAGACAGATCATCAGCACGCAGGAATTCGTCATTCTTATCGTTGTCGTCCTCAACAGTCACGCTTTTCTCGTCAACGAGATTCTGCAAATGGCTATCGAACGAGGCTTCGATAAACAGTGGTTGTAGTACGTGATTCAGTGTTGACAAGGAGCGGGACTGTTCCTGGAGTTGAAACTTCAAAAGCTCGGGTGTCGTGTTCTCGAGATTATAAGACTCGCCTTTTGAAAGCTGGAAAGGACTGTTTTTCATAAAAGATTCAGGATCCAACATCGAAACAGATTAAGAGAGCGATCTTGTGCTTTGAGGAGCCTCAATACGAAGAAAACGAAAGTAATTCTCTGGTGTTTTGATTAAAAGGCTGCACGATCAGAGAAGAGGGAAATTCAAAAAAAAAGGCGGGAAGTGGGAAAGAAGCTCCTCCAGGGCGAGACGCGTTGCGAGCCCGCGCTACATGCAGTACAGCATAGAATGCTGCGGCCTGGAGAGTATTTTATTCCAGATATCCTTCTTTAAATTTTAGGCAACATGAAATAAGCTATGTGTATTATTCAATACGTAGCCTACGGCGTTACTTATAAGTCAAGACCGTTCAATTTACTCGGTCTGTGATCTCGCTCCAAATTCCTTGGGTTGGTGGGTGCAAAAGAAAAAAAAAAAATCCCATTGTTTTCAATCACCGGCATGTAATTAAAAAGCGCTCTCGCCCGTTTGTTCTTGTTCGTTGTTTATCTCTGTGCGTCAATGTAAAATCGTATACTACTCTAAGCATATTTTTTTAAGAGATTACCAGGCTTGGCAAAGGAGAAAGAATATGAAGTAAAGCTCGGCTGGGCGGACATCAAATATATTATGCAGGAACGGTGCCTGACCTCGTGCAAAAATTCGGCGGGCTGCCCGGGCAGTTTTGGCGAACTTGTTTATTGTTCTGTTCGCGTGTGCAGGCTGTCCGCCCACGCGTGAATCGCTTGCGAAACACGAAGCTTTTCACGATGTATGGACCGGTCCCCGCTTCAACTTAAAAACGAGCATCCGTTGAACAAAATACCGCACAGACTGGAAAAATGTATACGGTACTTGACGTTTAACGTGAATGGTGTGAAAACTTTGTTCAACCACCATCCATGGAATCAGCTACTGAACAGCTTGCGGGAGGTTTTCGCTGCTTTACTGGCTGATATAGTCACCCTCCAGGAATTGAAGATCCAAACGAGTGGTATTGCTGAGCGTTCGTTGGCCAAAGGTTATAAGTCGTTCATACTGATACTGAGGGCAAAGAAGGGCTATAGTGGTGTTGGGCTATACGTTCGTATACCTGACGAAGACGAGATCCCAACCGTGCGTCAAGCCTTGACGGTCACTAAGGCCGAGGAAGGAATTACTGGTTGTCTTAAAGATGCATCTGGGCTCAAGTATCGGGATTTACCGTCCTCCGAATCCATAGGTGGGTATTTGGACGAACAATATCTCGCTCACTTGGGTATTACCGAGGAAGACCTTCTTGCCTTAGACTCAGAAGGACGTTGTGTCATGATAGAGACAGCAAACAATACAGTCATTGTCTCGCTATATTGCCCGGCAAACTCGCAGGGCTCCGAGGAGGGCCAGATCTTCAGAATCCATTTCCTCTCCGTGATGTTGGAGAGATGTGCCAGGTTGGAGCGCATGGGTAAGCGAGTGGTCATAATGGGCGACATTAATGTGAGCCCTGACTTGATTGATAATGCAGAGGCTATGAACGATCGCTTGAAGCTTAAAGTTATCGTCAATAACCTTCGAGACGGAGGCGACATGTTCGAAAAGACCAACTTCGATGAGTGCTTAGCATTTCGAACCTCTACCGAACATAGAAAACTTCTAAACAGCTATGTGATACCCTCATTAGCAGATGCTCCGTCATTAGCCACTCAAATATTTTATGATACGACACGGGTGGTCCGAAAAAGGATAATCAATTTATACACCGTTTGGAACACCCTAACAAATGCACGCCAAGCAAACTATGGCTCAAGAATCGATTTGATCTTGATGAGCTCCAAGGAAGATGTGGACAGCATAGCCAATGCAGATATTCTTCCGTACATCCTAGGGTCTGACCACTGCCCTGTCTTCACAGACATTGACGTGAGTCTTCAACCAGTGCTGGCATATGCAGTCAAGAAATTAGCATTTGAGGCCCATTCATTCTACAAGATAGTGAAGCATTATGACATATCGACGATTTTCACCAAAACGGCATCAGCCCCGCCATCACCTGCGACGTCGCTGGCACACGTCACCTCTCAACCCAAAAGGTCCGCATCCAAACCTGTCTACATTGATCGGAAAAAGCCTAGGACAATCCGCAATCAACAACCGATCCAGAACTTTTTTTTCTCCAACAAAACTGACAAACCTACAAACACAGAACAGAACAAGGAACCCGTCACACCAGTTGTCATGGCTCCCGCACATGATATTATCTCCACATTTGCCCTGAAAGTCTTCACGAAGCCACCCATGTGTGAACATAACGAAGAATGCATCTTAAAGACCAGTATGACTCTTCAAACAAAAGGAAAAAAATTCTGGTGTTGTCCCCGGACTTCCAAAGGTTCCAGTGTGGAATTAGGCGAGCACAGATGCAACTTTTTTGAATGGGTAAAACGGCCTACTGAATAAAATGCACATTACTTTTTTCGTTATTTATTCATGCAAACGCCATGTGCCAATTCCGTTGGACACTAAACTAAAAATACACAGCCAAAATCAGGAAGGCCCAAAACCTTGCCTCATCCTGAAATGCTAGGAGAAAACTCACACCTTACGATTTACGGAATTCACTCAACACTGGGTAAATGGCCTCAAACGCAGCATAAATCTCCTCCCTTTGTTTTGCACCGGTCAAGACGATTTTCCCTGAAACGAAGATCAAAAGAACGATCTTGGGTTTGACCATTCTATAAATAAGACCAGGGAAAAGTTCAGGTTCATATGACGAGAAAGTTCCGTGCGAAAAAGCCAAACCCTCCAATCTGATGGGAAACTTGACGTCACAGGATCCGACGATGTTCTGAATCTTGAAGTCAGTGAATTTGGCGTTGAAACCCAATTTTTGGATGATACGTGCATATTTCCTGGAAGCTAGTTTCGAATCATCCTCAGACTTTGCACCAGTCACAACCATTTTACCGGAGGCAAAAATAAGCGCCGTTGTTTTTGGTTCTCTGATACGCATAATCACAGCAGCGAAACGCTTGGGGTTGTATTCTGCGTTACGAGCATGCAAGGCAATGGTTTTCAAATCTAGACGACATCCTAGATTGACTGTGGCAACAATATTCTGAAGGGTTGGAACAATTCCGGACATGGCACTATCTTCGTCGTCCTCATTGGGTTCCTTGACACGAACTTCACTGTCTTCATCCTTCTTGATCAACGGGTTGTCAATACCTTGGGGAAATGAAAGAGAGCCGGGTGCGGTAAATGAAGAAGCCGTGGCCGCCGTTGTAGGAAGTTTCAATGAGTCCATTTCAACTTGGTCTAAAAAAATCTATTATACTATTTCTTAAATAAGCCAGAAATATGAACAAAGACGACAAGTTAATGTCTCCTTGCTTGACTACCTAAAATGTGGCAGGTAGGAATCAACAGTACTTCGAACCTAATGAGTGAAGCAAGCGATATACTGTATAAAGGACGTCAGGTGACACGAAATAAAATCTTGCTCAGGAAAAAGTGCGCGGGGGAGTCGCACTATTTATAGTCCTTGCCCAAAATCCGGGTAATGCGAGTCGGTGCAAGAATTTCCTGCACTGAGAATAATTCAGATTGTGTCAAGGGACACCCCAACAAAACACTTTGATGTTATCAAAGATTTCCCCCATAAAGTTTATTGAACGCAGAGACCAAAGGTGCATCGGAAGATATCAAGACACGTAATAATGAGCTGTTTTTCCCAAAATTGGAAAGCAGAATAGAAAATGACAATGCACAGATAGTGCGCCATGTAACAAAGACCACTAGCGCTCCCTCAAAAGCTTGTTTCTCTTCTCCTTTTTCCTCATTCTGTCAACCTTCTTTTGATGCATTTTTTGAGCTATCTTTTGGTATCTTTCCTTTTCTGCGATGGCCTCTCTTCTCTTTTTGACGGTCTCAATTTTCTCATTTTTCTCGTCCTCTTTTTCCTGCTTCATCTCTTTGATCCGTCTTTTGAATTGCTCTTCCTGGAGTTTTTTCTCCTCCCTGAGTTTCCATGTATTCAAACTTCTGACTCCCAAAGACCTTACACGGAAAGCATCTTTTTTTATCTTCCAGTCTTTACCGTTGGTACGGGATCCCTCTCCCTCTTCTTTTGGAGCAAGGGGATTGATGTACTTTTCTGGAATCTCTTCCAAAGGTTTATGGGAAGTGGCGCTCATTGTGGTTTTTGGTGAGTGAAGAGATGAGATGCGATTTGAAGTAATAGTAGCCTATGGAGTCGTGCGCGCGCATAATGCCACGTGCACACAGAATACTTAACCATCGTACACCTCAGCATGCTTATCGATGACTAGAGTTGCCCGTCTTGTCCATTTTCGAGACCTGGTGTATCTCGAAAAGCCGTCTTCGTGTGTGGGATCAGCCCAGTTCTTATCGTAGTATGTCCAGTCTGGCTCGACCTTCGAAAGGTTGAACTCGGTATCTATCCATTGCCAGTGATAGGTATATAGATCATTTTCAAAGACCGGAAACTTGAAATCGTCTTCATTAAATGGATTCGGTGCTGGTGCCATCAGCGTAGCATAAGTGTAGTGCGTCCGGTCGCTAGGCAAGACGTACTTACACCACCCAAAGCCTATCCATCGGCGTTCATTCTCCAAAATATCGAAGCGGACTGTTTGTCTCAATTGCGTTGGCGAAACAATGACCTTTTTGAGAATGGTAAAGTCGTTAATCATCTTGACCCGTTCGGGTTTGGCCTTGGCCTCTTCTTCCTCGATTTCCATGGAGTTTCGGCTCTGGGTTCTAGATAACGTTTCGTGAGCTCTTGAAGAGCCAAGCAGAAAGTCGCTCCGGGTCAACCGGATTTCAAGGCCCGTTAGATAATGTACAAACCGTCTCAAGTAAGCAGATCTCCATAGCAAGCGGCGAATGGCAAAGGAGTATGGCGAGTGGTAGGTTAGGCACATCATACCAATGAGCCACACAAACGTCTGGGGTCGGATTATGTATCGTACCAAGACAAAATGAAGCGGCGTGATCAACGTAGCTCCAAGAAACATGGTCACGAAATTCTTGGTGTTCAAGGAAACGTGCTTTGCAGGCCGGAGCAATAGCTCGAACCGGGCTGTAATGTTATGTAAAGTCAGTAACACCTCATCTATGGTGGGTTTCTCTCCAAACTTGGAGTCGTGGAGCACAGAGCTAGCGTTCCATACCACACTGGAGAAGATCGAGGCAAAGGTGACAGGGAGGATCCAGTGTTTCAACGCATACCAATTCAAAACAAATACAGAGTATGTGGTCACTATAAGGAAGTTGAGGTAGACGTCGTCATTTGTCCAGGTAATAATTTCCAAGGCATTGTCAATAAATAGGAGGTATGGGAAGATGTTGGATAGAGCCGAGGCCAAAACTGGGTTCTCCACTAGAAGCTGTGATTGGGAAACCGTGGATAAGAGTTTAGTGTCCGATGGCTCAAAAGACGCAATCAAGCAATCAGCCAGCATTTGAGTCTTTAGTTCTGGGGTGTTTCAGAAAAAGAAGAGCCGTGGCCAAATCGGGTTGGGCCTACTTGTGGAGAAGGTTCACGCGCATATGATATTGGTAGCTGTGCGTAATTTAGTCCTCAGTTGCTAAGGGCCGACTAGCCAACTAGACAGGGCCGTACTTTAGCTTTACAATAGATAATACGGTATCCGATATTATGTTGATTGGACCATGATAGTTTTCCGGTACAATCACATAATACGAGGTCTATATATAACGAACAAGTTTGATCTGAGTATGTGAAGCCTCGGTTGCATAGTGTAGTACTTAACATTAGAATGAGATGCTCATCATGACCTGCTCTACAATGGCGTATTTTACTCTAGAATGGAATATTCACTCTGAAATCATAATCATAAATTATTTTCGGTCTTCTATAAATAATCACCGGAGAACTCAACTTTATCTATACATGGTGCATATTAAGCCTCTGCTTGTTTTGGGTGGGCTTGCTCCTTCTGCTTCTGTTCATCCAAGTAACGTTTCCACTCGGGCACTGGAGGTGGTTTATGGGATTCGATCTCACGCTCGTGCATGCTTAAGAGGATGGTGCCGAGCAACAACACCACCGTGATAGCCTGGGCATAGACTCTCGCCTGCACGGCCTTTTGACTCGTGGTCATGATCTTGTCTCTATTCACAATATGCCAGGCGCCCCATAATGAACCGGCCCATGCTCCCACGATTATTTTATACTTGTGTTCGTTCACTGTCGTGAAGATTTTGTCACTAGTAGATAATTTCCCCCATGCGGCAGTCTTCTCCTTCTCAATATGGTCAAGGTATTTGCCTCTATGGAGCTTCTCATCGAATTTCACCGACCCTTCATCGGCAAAAAAGGCACTCATACTGATGGTAGGCATGGCCCACATGGCAGTTTTGACCGATGCATTGAAGTTACGGTATGAGGCTGGGTACCTTCTCTTCACTCCAGCCACCAAAAGACCAGCCACACCAACACCAACCACAGCACCTTTGATACCTTCAGTAAGGACGGCGTTCCAATGTGCGTTTTTTTCTTCGTCTTCTAGGATCTTCATTATACTTTTAATAAATAATGACGGCAAAGGGGTGGGGATAAAGCATGGCTCTTTATAGGTTTCAGAATGGTTATTTTGCGCATTCGCATCCGATTTGACCCGACCATTATATCGTACCATCTTATTCATGCGCGGCTACATTTGCAGAAGTGTGACCCGCCTGATGCCGGATACACACGCTAAATTGCGCGGAATAGCGATATCGTTTCGTGCTCCTGCCGAGTAGTGCAAGTCGAGAAGATTCTTGTGGTTTATACTTATGTCGAGGTAAGAGTTTTAAATCATGTTTGTAGCAATCGAATCTATCGAAATTTTAACATGAAACCAGATGTTTATGTACATGTATAAGACTTGCCGCAACGCCCTTAGGCATTTGCAACTGCATTATGAAAACTGCTTGAAGGCATGCGAAACCGCTTTCCCCGTCTCTTGTTGATAAACAATAAGTCACTCAGTTTAGTTTTTCCGGTTAGACCTGGAACTAAAATTGGATTCAACGAACTTGTAGTGCCCGAGAAGTATAAGTCGTTTTCAATGAGCTTGTCATTTCCAAGATACAAGATCTTGATGAGTGATCCTGCAACCACTGCCACTGCCTTGTAGCCATACTTGACAATATAGTTTGGCCGCATTAAAATAGATAAGCTGTTCTCGTCCCCCGGTATCTCGTACTCTAGGAACTTACCATTCAGTGCTGTAACGACAAACCCTTGCCAACGGATGCTCAGTGTTGGACCGTTCTTCTTCACTTCCAACACCCTCTTTCTGCGACGAAGTATACTTTGATTCTCGGTTTCACTATCAAAGATAGATTTGGGAGTTTGTTCCAAAGTCTCGACATCCTTTTTAATACCAATGATCACGTTCATATCCGTCAACTCCCACTGTTCAACATTCGTGTACCAATAATGAGATTCGATGGCCGATTCGAGACCCATGCATCTCACCTCACGGGGATCTCTCTCCACTCTCAAGCAAATATTGTTTCTGGACTTCGCATTCTGTAGTTTGAAAGTATGCAAAATTATGGTTTTCTCGTATAGGTCCTCGTATAGCAATGTGAGACTCTCGACTGACGCACATCCACAGAATTTGCAATGGGTAGGTTCGGAATGTGCTACCCGAAATGTGCCTGGTTTGAAGGAGCCGATATGGAAAACTCTCAAGATTGTTCCCGTCATAATATCCACCATCTCAGCCGTTAACTCCTTCACTCTCACAAACATGCCCACGAATTCGATTGTAACAATGCTAGACTTGTTCATACGGATGATTGGCTCCTCTATTGTTTGCTTCATATGCATACTGCGCAGCTGGTTTCTTGGAAATTCATGCAAGGAGGAATTTTCAGTGCCGTATGCTGTTGGAGCGTAGGCCCTACTCATCAAGGGCGGAGCAAACGTTGCAATGGTGTGGGGCTTGAAAACCTTATTGAGCTCGAGCTTGTGAAATCTCCACGAATTCTTGATGGCAGTCCCGACTATAATGTCATTATTGGAGAGATTGCACACAATCTTATCACTAACTCTGGCACTTGCAAGAAATTTCAGAGACACAATCGTTAAGCCGGAAGTATCTTCGTGACCCTGGAAAGCTTCGTCTAGGAGGTTGAACAGCTGGATTTTGAACTCATTGCACATCATCACGATCATTTCCCCGGTTTCTAATATTGCAATGAACTCTTCCTTGTGGAAGTTCTCGGAGATTTGCTCATTTGCAGCATGTTCTCCATTAAGCCCATCTGATGCCAATGGAGGGAGAAAGTTTCCTGACCACGAGTGATTAGACATTATTGATACCTCACTCCCTCTTCTTGAAGTGTTGCGTTTTCGCAGGAGGAGCTTTCTAGCAAGAAAGCCAACAACGGTACGTTTTCTGAAGAAGGTAGCTACCGTTTTCATGCGCTTAACTGGCTGCTCCAAGTCGCTGGTCAAGGACACTTCCCACGTAAACTCGCGAGTATTAGTGTTGAAACATTTGGTTCGACATGCTTGGAAGTTCATAAGAATCACGTAGTCTCCGTCATCACTTATCTCGACATGGTTGACGACAGTAGAGCCCTTTCCATTCAATTGGAAGTTTGGCTTGAGTTCGATTGGAGTATTTGTTTGCAGGCCCTTATTCGGTTTCCAAAGTAAGTATCGGTGATCCAAGTCAACGGAAACTAAATATGAACACTTGGAATTGGAATAGAGCTTTAAAAGATCTGGGTCGGTTATACCACCGAGAGTTATACACTCGAACCGTTTCGAGCCTTTATTTTCAAGAAGCTTGTGGAAGAACACCTCTTGGTCATCTCCGGCGGTTTCTGCCTGGAAAGCCATTTCCGCATCATCATTATTTATCTTTGAATAATTAGTCGAGAGACACAGCTCGCAAATAATAATGACGAGAACCACAATGACAGCCAATTCAAGGTAATATATGTAAGTATTTGTATCGGAGTCGATGTAATTCCTAGGGACAATTAGCTCTTGAATCAACTCGCTGGATATTCCATCAGAAAACGCCAACTTCAATAGGATGAATGTGACTGTGGTGATAGTTAAGCATATCAGGGGCATTGAATATACCCAATAAACCCACAGGGAACTGGGGGATATTTTGAGAAAATAGGTCCCAAGACGATGTCTTAGAGTACCTTTTGGGGTTTCATGGCCGCCGCAACGAAACATGAAAGCAGAGATGGGGTTGACTTCGTGATATGAAGTGTTATCCTCGATTGCTCTCCGGCTCAACATATCGGAGAGCTCCACTCTATTAAGATCAATAATAACAATTGCAGCTATAAAGGTCAATTGCAATGCATGATCTATGATGAGAGTGACGGTGATTACCACGTAAAACTCGTACATTATTCCCCAATAAAAGGTTAGTAAAGTGTCTCTCAAAAAAAACGACATGACAAGGTTGGAGAAGGCAAAGATTATCCAGAACCCAAACAAGTTGATGAGTAAAATGATAGTAATGTTTGGAATTGGAATAGGGTGGTTATCCTGCTTGTTCGACATCAATAAGCTCTTCAAAAACTGACTCACCCAGAACACCCCCTCGGAATTCTTTTCACTGATATTGATACCAAGGTAGTACTTGATGACTCTCTTGTGTAAGCTTTCAGGCTCTCCAAAAGTATTGTCCCCAGCCAAATCATGGAGCGTCCGGTAAAACGTCCTGGAGCTGATGATCATGACGCAGAGAACGCAGATCCCATTTAATTGCCATCTAGCAGAGCCAAAGACGCTCAATTCAAGAAGGGAGTAGTTGGCCTCTTCGCGTATGTTCAATGCAGCAAAGTATGCGGTGAAAATACTCACTGTCCATCCCACGAGTAGTCCTATACTTGAGCGAATCTTGTGGCAGTTGCACACGGAAACATATAGGTGGACGACGAATGAGGGCAAGACAATCAGCACTATGATTCTCGCTAGGAGGTTGGTCACTCTAACTCTTGGGCTGGCTTCAACCAAGAAGTCATAGTAGTTCAAGAAGTGCACTGCGTCCTTGGGACCTTCGGTGATAGAATACGTGACTTTTTCCAGAAGATAATCACTCGGAAGGAACGATGTTGACGACGATTTTGAAAGGATATATATGGAGAACTGTTTGGCAGACACTATGATTTGATTGAACTTCTGCCACCTTCTAAATAGTATCCCGAAAACGCTGCTTGGCACCTTGTAGTTAAAGAGCTTAAGAAGGCTTTTATCGAAGGCATGTCTTTCGATTTTGTCCGTGGACTCGAGGGTTCTTCTCCAATGCAGCAGAAGAAACGATAATGGCGAAATCACATGTGAATCTGCGGGCAAGGATTTCTCGAAAGCAGACAAGTTTCGAAGAGTCTCTGCGCTCAATGCATTTTGAACGGTGAAGGTGAGCTTTGTTATATTGTAACCAAGGCCCAGGTTGTATTGGAATTTGGGGAGACTGAACTTGGAATCTAGTAGAGAGCTCTCGCCGGTCCGGTAATTGTGGATGGCCAGCTGTAACCAATGTGTGGAGTAAAAAAGAGTTGTCTTGTAGAAAGTGTCATAGGAAAGTAGGAACACGATTAAAATGGGGAGAAGGATAAAGGGCCTTGGATGCCGGATGAGGCTTTGAGTGAAGGCGATGATCAAAGTGTGTATGAACGCCATGGTGAGCCTTGTTTTGCTTTTACAGCATGAAATTGCAATGTAGAATGTGAAGATCTCGCCGACGACAATCAAGAGCCACCAGTACGGTTCTAAGACATGCCGGCATGTTCCAGATCTTAGCCTGTGTATAGGGCTGCGTAACCAACTATGGCCTGATCACCCGTTCGTACAAAGGTCCCCAACAATGCTACTTCGCGCGGAGATATGCCGAGACAGGGATTGTCTTTGACACAATATACATGATGCTTTTTGAAGGCTGCTCTATCAAAGACAATAACGAAGTATTTGCTTCAAGTTCTATATGGGCGTAAACTTGCCTGTGGTGCGATTAGGCGCTTAGGCCTGTTGGGTCACGTGCGGGTAAAGTCTTCAAAGTTGCTCTAGTGCTGTGGGTGAGCTTCTGACCCCAGGTCGCATATTTTCCTGCTGGTCACCTCTACATGCGCACTTAAACTTAATTTATGAGTTGGGGTTTGATGCCTATTTAGCTAAACTTGCAATGTTCAAATTGTTCATTTGCATCAACAAGTCGTCAATCCTGCCATCCAATATTCCCTCCGCGTATTCGGTTCTACTAGTATCGTCTAATTGCTGCTGCACCTGCGCCAACCTAGAGTACCCTTCTGTACAGAACTTTAACTGGATCTTCACCAAACTCTCGAATGAGGGGTCAAAGTAAGGCACCCGTAAACTTATAAGTTGCGGCAACTCGGCCTTCAACTGTTCGTTCAAATCGTCAAACAATTCTTTGGCTATGGACATTTCTTTTTCCGTCCGAGGCAACTTGGCCGCATCCTTGGCTGGCTTGTCAATGAGTCGTCTCACTTTGGCTTTGCATTGGTCGTAGTCTGTCTTCTTATGTGCTCTTTTCTTGATGGCCTCGTCGATTTCTTTGAAGTAATTGACAAACTTGGTCACCGGGTCTAAAATGGTTTCTCTAAAAGGTCCATCGATTTGCTTCACTGTCTCCTCATCTATTTCGCGTACCGACTGGAGGTAAAAATGACCCGAGTTGGAATACACAGAGCCTCCAGAAGTGTCGTCCTCGTACAAATTGGACACGATGCTGGCAATGTTGACTTGGGAGGCGGTGACTGCTCTCAATGAATCCAAGTATCCCTTTGATGCAGTCTGTAGATTCTGGCCGGCAGTCTTCAACGTCTTGTATCTCCTTTCCTCCGTGTCGAAATCCTTATCCATTGTTTTGTCGACATCCTTGACCAAGACCGAGTTGCCCGCTCTATTAATTGCTTTCTTAAATCCATCCCACGACATGGTGTAATTGGGGTGTTGTAATTAATAATCAATTTTTTGGGGTTTACGTTTTGGGTGTTCGCGAGAGGCTATGCAGGTGGATGTAGCCCTCGGCCTACGCAGTACTTACTTAACCCAGCCACAGACTTTGTTTGCGAGGGTCTACAAAGCTTTGGCTGCGGATTCCAGCTACACACAAGATTAGATGCATTGGATTTTGTAACATATATTCTGTAACACACTTCTCACTCCATAGTCTCCTTTACTTCTTTTCCTTTTTGTCTCCTTTCCTTCTTTTCTTTTTTGTCTCCTTGTCCACACAATATAGTACGCAATGACCGGCCTTCGTGAGGGATCTAGCAAAGGCAATTCTCTCCATTTGAGCATTAAGAAAAGATGTCGTCGGCAAAAACAGCTGGATGAAGATGTTTCAAATGCTGACCCTCGACCTGTTGTAGCGAACCCGAATAGATTGTTGCCCGGAAATTGGTGGGAAACGTTTTCCTATAATAGTAAACATGCATCTTCTGAAATCAGGCACAACGTGAGCAATAATCGGGAAGATAATTCCATCGATGAGTTCTTCGAGACAAATGAAAACCTAACGTCGGTACAGCACCAGCCAATTTGTACTGGCTCGCCAGCAAAGGTTGTAATTGATGCTTTGACCTCCGCCACATTAGATGATTTTAACCCTCGCATCGAGCCACACATGACCGAACCCTTGCTACCAGACGATTCGCCATTGGATTTCTCATGCTTAACCTCTCAGAAGGGGGAAACAAATATCAACACTGCATCGCCTCTCGCAAGGGCTTGGGAGTTCAATACCAAAATTGATACCGATGAGTGCAGTCTTTTGAACATCTTTGCAGATGAGTTTGAGAACTTGAACTGTGCTGAAGATCAACACAAATTCAACTTTTGGGCCACTCTCAAGAGATACACTCGAGGCATTACTGACGATGAGTATGATGGAGAAAACCCGTGGGCCAAATATTGCACTCGAAAGAGTAATTTGGAAGAAGCTTAACCATGGTGTCTCAGGCGGGAGCAGAGAAGACTCCCACTTCTTTCATTATCTCTTTGCTTAGATTAGATTTTGTCAATTCCACATGCGTCCAACTTGCGTAATTCTTTTTCAAGAGACTGGTAGAACAGTATAGTGAAGCCCCGGCCCATGCGCCTAGGCATTCTTTTCCTGATATGTTGTAGCCCGGGAGCCTGGAAGATAATTCTATGAGAACTCTGCCCTTGAGCCCAGGCACATCCGATATCTTCCCGCAGATTACCACATTGTTGGCGACTTTCCCTCTCAAGTCAATGCTCAATTGTCTAATGACATGAGCGATCCTTTCAACCAATCCCAATTCCCCAGATAACATGCTGTCCATGCTTTTGCTGGTGCAAAATTTCTCCTCATATATCCGGTGGAAGTCCAGGATTTGGTCCTCTGCAACCTGGTAGTAGTACAACGTCTCGCCAGAGAAGTTCTGATACTCTTCAAAGAAAACTCGCCTCAAGTCCAGCACAACGGACAAAACACAAGTGTTCCATTGAATCAGCAACACCATTGCATCATCCACGCCCGCAGCCATAGCTGCACATTCAGCAAAGGGCAAGAAACACACGGAGACTGCAGCTCCGATCTCGAGAATGGCTTCACAGAGAACAAATTTCTCGTTGAGAGGCAAGTCGTGGTCCAAAACAAGAAGTTTGGTCTTCAGTGGTGAAATGAGAAGATTGGAATGGACCAATACCTTGAGTAGTTTCGACAAGGCCTTGTAGCGGTCCATGCTCCAGTCAAAGAACCTTGTATCCGCTTGATCCTGTTTGAAGGCCCGCATCATGCTTTTATAAGAAGACTCATTAGAAATGCTTTCCAGGAAGTCCTTTCTTTGACCGTTCTCCAATGCGTGGGACGACAATTCAAGAAATGAAGGAAAGTCCTTTTGAAACAGGGCACCCGACGCTATGGACCTCCATAGAGGGTCTTCATACGTGACGCACACGTGCTCTGAGGCTTCGCCAGCAAAGCCCACTTTCACTTGGAGCGGATTAAATTCCAAAATCACCGCAAAGTACTCATCTGACATGTCATAAGCACGGCTTAGCGAAGAAAGGCTCAGTTCATTATAACACTCATGTCTACGAGTCGCGCGCGTCACCATGATGCGGCTGGCCATACACTCTTCCAATATCTATTTCAACAAGAGACTGCCATATTTACAAGAAATCGAGATCAGCTTCATCCAAATCCATGAAGTCGTCCTCGTCTTCTTCGACCTTTTCAACCACCTCAGGCAAGTCGGTTTTTTCTTGCTTGTTGCGCTGCTGCTTCTGGTGAGCCTCTAGCTGCGCAAGATCCCACACTGAAACACCTTCTTGGTCTTGAGGGTTGGAAGGCTGGGAGAGGTTTCGGAGAAATTTCTTGGCGTTCGCCAATGCCATATCCGTAGACAAGTTTGTATCGGACTCATAGAGGGCTTGGGATATCCATTTCGGTAACTGACTTTTCTTGTTCTTGAATCTACGGTCAGCCAACACCATGATTCCGTAGTCATCTTTTCCTCTCAAGACACGCCCCAAGCACTGCGCTGCGTGCCGCATGGCATCGAAAGATAAAAAGTCATTCTCTTTGATTTGGTAATGGTCTCTTAAAAACTCAAGTCTTGCTTTTAAGATTCTGGATTCCGTGTACTGGAATGGAATTCCAATCATCAACACTGTACGCCCGTAGTGGTGATCAAAATCAATTCCTTCCGAAACCTTTCCACGTGCAACCGATAGAAGAATGGCTCCTCTTCCATTTGAGCAGGCTTTCCTGTATGTTTCCAAGGCCAAGGATGTTTCCTGGGCATCAGGAGTCTCCACCAAAATCAATTTGTACTTCCACACCTCGTCGAGAACACCCATGTTCTGCCACATCGATATAATCGACTCCATATACAAGTAGGAGGGGAAAAACACCACCATTCCGTCCGGAGTGCTTTTGGAAAACTCAATGAGTAGAGAGCCATAATTCCTGACAACAGATGGATCGTTTCTGATTTCGAAACGAGACGAAATCGAGGTCTGATCCGACCCTTTAGTCACAATCATTGGCAAGAAAGACCTTCGGGCCAATGTCATGGTGTATGATTCCTGCACCACCGTCTGGAAGTTAAGCATCTTTGGATACATATCCAATGGGGAGATGGTACCAGAGGTGATAATAACGGAGGAGAAGCGATCGAAAACAGGCTTGATTGCAATGGAGGCATCAAGACAGGTGAAATGCAATATTGGGTTTGGCACAGTAGATGCCTCGGTCTCAAAAGGCTCCAATATAAGCTGGAAGCCAGTCTCGTAGGTCGAAACTAATGTCGCAAAAGTCGCCACGTCTTTAAGGGCATTAAGATCTTCGACATCGGCCAATTCCAATGTTCTGACCAATAACGAGAGACGTTCCGAACAGAACCGCAACGGCTTGCGGTCAATGAAGGTAAGCTCCTTGAGATGCTGTAAAAAACTCACGGGAGTTTCACTGATGACATGTAGAACCTTCATTCTCGTTTTCAAGTACTCAACGAAACGCTTTAAGAATGATATGAAATGCTCTGCTTTCCGGATGTTTCCAGGAATAGCCTCCTCAAGCAAATCATCAGGAAGCACTGGGTTGGACATGAAAAGCTCTTCTCCTCTGGCGATTTCATTTTGTCGGAGCCCTTCCACAAGCTTCTCGTACTCTGTTCTTAGCTTCTCGTTATCTTGCGCTTTCATGTCATCCACGGCAGATGCCAACTTGTTTGCACCACGGCCCGCCCGTTTTAACGTGTCGTCAGTAAGATACAACGATAACGACTCAATGCACACATTATCGATATTATGCGCTTCATCAAAAATGACAATACTGTCTTTGCTGAGCTCCTTGGACACGCGCTCCGCGATCTTGGGGTCAAGCAAGTAATGGTAGGAATAAATGATCACATTGCAGAACGACAACATTCTTCTGACCGTGAAGTACGGACACGTCCCTTGGCCTTTGCAGTACTTGATCAAGTCTTCGAAGGTATAGACACCTGCAGGAATCAAGTCGTGCTGATCGTAATCGTAGAGCTTCTCGTGGAATGAGCACAAGCCTAGCTCGTCTGAGCGAGCAGCCACATCCTCCGGAGCCACATTCTGTTCCTCAAGCTTATGTTTGAGCTGGCCATTGGTGGCACGGCGACATTTCTCATCCACAACAGCACCTTTCCGTTCTTTGGATATCGTGGGGTGTAAGCAGAGGTTCTTTCTACTGGAAAGCCCCAAGGCCCGAAAGTCCTCCACGTACCCAAGCTCCTTGGTACGGTACTCCATGAGGTTGTATAACTCCACGAGCGCCTTTTCAATCTCCGACATGGTACGAGAACAGTACACAATCTTCCTGTGCTCTGGGTAATGCATTTGGTAAGCCACAGTCAAGGAGAGTAACGACACAGTTTTGCCTGTGCCCGAAGGCATCTCCAAGATACAGTTTCCCCCCACATCTAGAGACTTCTTGATATCTGCCATATAAGCATATTGCTCGGGGTAGATTCTCGGATACGGGAAGAGCACCGGCAAGTCATCGATGTAGAACTTCATAGGCCTTTGGGTTTCTAAGGCCTAGTAGTTCTTGATCAAGTGCGATCTCACTGCGCGCAGGCATGCAGATGGCAACCTGGGTGGAAGACCCAATAGCTACTAAAGGAGATTCCAAAAAAGTTGGAATGGTAAAAGAAAAATTGGTTTAAAGTTGAATTTGGAGTTAGGCGTATAAAGCTTTTATTTGGGGGACATGGAATTTAAAAAAAAAATCATCAGTAGGTATTTATGGCACCCTTTCATTGCCCTTACATTATCTCTCATTCTGTAGTTGAATCTCTCGCTCATTTTGGAGTCGCAGTCTCAGAGTCCAGAGAAAGCATAAATGACAATAATACTGACAGAAAATGACAAGACAAAATTAAAATCAAAATCCAATACAAATTTAAACAAGTGTTTGATTTAAATAGATTCTTGATGGTACAGAACCATTTATATATTTCCCTATATTTAAATATATTCTAGTTGCTAGTTACGGCTGAGACGATGGGTGTATAGGCTGCTCAGCAGTAATTGGACTCCACATACTCCTTCAACTTGGGGAAGATAATATCGGAGGAGTCGCCCGCAATGTTCACCAAGATATTTTTCTCGCGGTAGAAATCACGCAATGGCCCGATCTGCCTATTGTATTCGTCGATCCTGCTCTGAAAGACTTCCTCGGTATCGTCCTCTCGTTGTGTGAGTGGCTCTCCAGTGACATCATCCTTATATGGCACCTTTGGAGGATTGTAGTCCAAATTGTATACGCGGCCCGACTTCTCGTGGACCCAGCGTGACATGATTCTCTGCAAGATCACCTTCTGGTCCACGTCGAGTTCCACCACCAAGTTCAAGTTGGCCTTGTGGGCGGCCAACTCTTTATTGAATTCCTCGGCCTGGTCACGCGTCCTGGGGAACCCATCCAAGAGCCAACTTGCTTGAGAGTTGAGCCACTTGCGGTCGTCCAATTGCTTCGACATAAGATCCACCATGACTTTGTCTGGAATGAGCTCGCCCCGCTCCAAGAATCTGGCAGCATTGGTGCCCACTGGACTGCCTTTTGCCACTTCTTGCCTCAAGGTATCTCCCGAGGATATGGACTGGATGTCAGGAAATTGCTTCAAGAGCCTGGACGTCTGGGTACCTTTTCCAGAACCGGGTGCTCCTAATAGAATGAGTCTTAAGGGTCTGGCTAATTTCATGGCGGGATGAAAAGAGTGTACTGTTGCTCCAGAGCTTGTCGTGTCGGGCCCCACATTGCTAATACTTAAGACCGACTTTTGTGCAGGCACAAGGTCATATGCTTTGGTTGCGCATGCGCGCTGCTCCTGTCGTCCCAAGGTAAGAGCTTCACGGGTTCCGGAACCATATCGGTTTACCGAGCAATTATCAAAAGCCTATTGAGTGCCAAAACTAAAAGTCTATCCAAAACATTGTTTATCGTAAAATTCAGAAACTTTATCCAAATCCTATTTACTCTTTTCAGATTCATCTAATAAATCATCACTCATCGTCATCAGAGTCAATGACTCTTCTCCTCTTTCTTCTCTCATCGGTGTCGTCTTGCGAAGCAGAGCTGTACTTCGATTGACCTTCCTTCTGAAGGTTCTTCAAGCGCTCAGCACCCTTTTCAAACCTCTCCTCCTCATCTTCCTCTTCCTCATCTTCACCTTCATCTAGCTCCTCGTCGTCATTGGCAACAAAATCATCTTCATCATCATACTCCTCCTCTCCATATGTACGCTCGTACCTGTCGTACGCAGACGATTGGCTTGACCGGCCTGGCGCAGGACTGTCGGACTTTCCTAGACGCTCCTCCTGCAATCTTCTCTTGTTCGCGAGTTGTCGTCTCATTTTAAGTGTCTTTCTCTCGTTCTCGTCGGCTGTTCTCTGCCTCAACATAGGATCGTCTTCTGTCAACGTATTCAAAATCTTGTCTTTCTTCTGTATGTTCTTCACGGCCTGGGTGAGCTTTCTGTGGGTTTCAGTGGCTGTGGAAGAAGGCAAGAGACTAGCAGATTTCGTCAACATCGAGTCGTTCTGCAAGATCTCGTGCTCGGTATAGCTCTTGGCAAGGAAATTATCCACCAAGGGAACATCTCTAAAGTCAAAGAGTTCTTTTCCGATCTTCAACGATAACAGCCCATCGTTCCACTGAATAAAGTGTGCATTGGATTGTTTAATAATCTCATCGTTTCCACTGTTGGAGTACCGCCAGCGAATTGTATTTTCATTCAAGAGTTTCTCTGCCGTCACATCGCTTTGAATGGCCTTGGCGTCCAACGTACTGCGGCTTCTTTCAATAGCATTTTGGGCCACGTCTTCTTTGAACTCATTGGGGTCGAATGGATGCGCCTCCACATTCAAGAAGACAGGCATTTTAATAAGATACGTGTCATCTTCAGCTTTGTAGGAGACGGCGTGCCGGGGTAAGACGATATCGGAGGCTCTTAGGGCGTCTTCCTCTTCTTCGTCTTCGTCATCGGCCCCATCGTTTTCTCGTGCATCACTGTCGTTGGAATTAGGCTGTGGCGACTTGGCCTGTACCTCCTCGTCATCTCCGAACAAGTTGTCCACTTCTTCTTCGGAATGGCTTCTGTCTGAGGCCTCGTTGTCCGACATGATGTTGTGATGTTAGTAAAGAGAGTATATCGTTGAAGTGCGTTGAGAGTCCAAGTCACGTGCGCGCCAGGCCTCTCGGGGCCCAGTTAGAATATCATCACTTGATTTCCCAATCAAGTTTTATAATCTCCAGTAATTGGTAGCAATCGAAAATTCGTATTGAATAAGTTAATTAATTGATGTATAATAAAGAAAGATGCAAATTCCCCCACACGTCTAAATGTTATTAATTGTGGTCCTCCAAAACTACCTTAGGAATCTGCGGACTTCGCAGTTCGTCGTTATCTGCATGCGAAACTTCGGGTGTTTTAGTAACATCCGGAGGGGGCGGCGAGCCTCTCTCATCTTTCACCTCGGATGGGGAATAAACCGCACTCCCCATTTCTTTGTGGTCATCATTAAAGTAGATTTCGTCGTCGCTGCTGGCACTAGCAAAGTCATGCTCCGCGTCCGATAATGCCACACTCCGTTGTGGGTTTCCGGACCTATATCCAATGAAGTCCAAGTCATTGGCCGGAGCAGAGAGGGACTGACTATGTTGACGTCTCAGGTTTGCTCTGTCAGGTTTTATGCTTGCAGCAGACTCTGCGAGTGGAGCTGAGGGCTCCTTGGCCTCAGTATTGGGTAAGAGTTTGTAGGCATACTGAATCAAGAATTCAACGACGCACTGCGAAAGAGCATACTCTTCGGGATCCATGTCATGGTTGGGATGCAGCAAGATGGATGGCTGGAAAATTGCAGCTAGGTTCCGGGCTGACATTAGATTCTCATCCGACAAGTTCTGGACCATGGCTAGCAAGTCAAGAATGTAAAAGAGCAACTGCTTGGATAAAAACGGGAGGTCATCTAGAAGTTGCTTGTACTCTTCGATGGCACTGTAGACGTCTTTGGTGAGGCTTTTGTAGCTCTTGGACTTTTGCTTGGTCGGGCGACCGGCGTTTACAGGTGCTGGTTCAGAAGGCTTTTCCAACTCCACTTGGCGATCCGGTGCCCCACTCTCAGAGATATCGGTTTGCTGTGGTTCGCCTGGTTGCTGACTTGGGGGGTTCGTTTTTTCACGTGGACTCAAAGTTGAGCCTGTGCTTGGGATTTGACTGCTCAGATTCCAGTTCTTGGGGTTTTCTGCCTTGTACTTGAGATATTTGATGACCCTGGTTCGTGAGCGGAGCGGGTCTCTGAACTCTTCATAGAATTCGAGGGGTATTAAGGGCTCCGGAAGGGCGTTGAGATAGCGGCGAAGCAAAGAGGCTGCATCATGAACAGTGTAGCCATCCCAGTTGAGTTTTTTGCCAAAATCGGGAGGGGTGTTGAAGATGATTTGGAGTTCCTTTATTCTTTTGGAAGAGCCACCCACTCTGAAGAGGCCCTCAACATTGAGACCATTTTTCTTGAGATAGACACCACACTTGGCAACCACAATAGGAATGCGGCCGTAATGAAGTACGTTTTCGCCCGAGTCTGAGCTAGTGTCCGAGCCCAAGATAGAGATTTTTGCGGCAGCTTGGTTGATGGCCTCCTCCAAAGGCACACCGAAATACTTTGAATTTTCGTCAATCAAGGCATTGTGCTGCAAAAACGAATCTCTATGCTGTCTTAAACTGCTTTCCTGATGGGGCGAGCTGTAGGGGGTGGATATAGAACCCGACTGGTTGACGTTGTTGGTGGAGCGAGACTTGTGGCTGAGAAGAGGCCGGAGGAAATCCGTGGCACCCGAAGCATTCTGCGGCCAGTTTCCCGCGGCCATGTGTGGCTGTGGAATCAGGGTCTCCTTGGTAGGTGAGCTTGTGAGGTTATTTGGGGGCCCCGAGTGGAAAGAGGCGCGGGAGGGGGACCGTGAATCCGAGTAATTGACATCATCGGGGAGCTGGTCCACGGAGTCACTCAGCAAGGTTTTGTGCTTGAGGTTCTTGACCCACCCAAATATCGAGTTTCTATTTCCCGACTGGTTCATTGTTTAGGGGATGCCAGCGCTCGCGGAGACAGTAGTGGTGCTGAGGCGAGCACTGGGGAAGTATTTCAGGGGCGCAGCTCAAGGGCTTTACTGTATCGAGACAATATAGGCAGGGGAAGACTTGCTCTGTACACACAATGGAAGGCTTACTTGTAGACGGGAAGCGAAAGACGGAGAATTGAGTGTTGTGTGGAGAAAAAGCTGTAGCAACAAAATAATAAAAACAAGCTGCCGCGACGAGTTAAGGACTTGGGGCTGCGCGCTGGGTGAGATACAGAAAAGCCTCTGCCAGAATGAGGGTCCTAGATGATATGCCATAAAAAACAGCAGCTACGAAGGAAAATGTTCTGGCCGTTGACAAACATTGCCTGCAGGCTTCTAATGAATTTCACTTGTTAAGCGGAATTATCAACTCCTTTGTGCCTTCCTCTCGTCTACATGCCCATTGGACGTAGACGAGAGAATAGAGTGCATGTTGGCCAAGCCTTTTGAGTATCTCCGAACGGCCAAATTGTATTATAAATTGTCTACGTCTAAGAGAAAAGGGTCAGTGTGTTGACATGTAACAAGTGTGGAATACTACTAAAAAACAGTACATCCCTCCAACAGCAAGTAGTGAGCACTAGGGGACTTATACAAGCTGGGAGCTCTTGATAATTGAACGAGCAAACACTCAATTGGAAAATACGGTTTACGGGACCCGTCAAGAAAATAACGTGATGTCAAGTCTTTAATTGAAAACCGGGAATGTAATTGACATGCTGCTATTTTTAACCGTGTTCGCGCAGCTCTTCAGCTGACTAGTAGGCTTAGGCAGTGAAATGTTAGGAGCAGGCGAAACACTTATAAAACAGCGAGCTGAGACAGATTTCAAGAACATCAAACAGGTTGAGGAAAAAATAAAAATAAAAATAAACTGAAACCAAAAAAAAAAAGAACACAATGTGGAAGAGAATGAAAAAAGAGGAGTAAAAAAGGGACCAAGAACAAAGAAAAACAAGGCAAAGTATAATAAGAAAATATTAATTAAAAAATAAAAGGAAAAAAGGCAAAAAAAAAAACAATCAATGTAGATCCAGGGTGGAAATGGAAATTGAAAAAAGAATATCCAGAAAAAGAATCTTTCGAAACAAAAGCTCGCACACACCTCCATGTGGTGCTACAACGCGGGTGCGCAAATCGTAGTGTATACACACCCTGTATTTACATTACTTGTGAGGCAAAACAAGCCTCAAACATCTCGAACCCACATGACTCTGCCTCTGTCACAGCTCCCTTTAGGGAGAGTTTCCGCCAACACCATGAATACACACCATACCGCACTAAAGCCGCGACGGTCGTTGAAAGCGGTGCCTCACAAGCCAGACCCGCCGATCCAACAAAAGAGACAAACTCAGCTCCGGGACTTTGAGTTCGGCAAGGTCTTGGGCAAGGGCAAATTGGGCAAGGTGTACTGTGTCAGACATAAGCAGTCGGGATTCATATCAGCCATCAAGGTGATGTCAAAGCAAGACCTTGTGAACTTGAAGCTCGAGAAGAATTTTGAGCGGGAAATTGAGATCCAGCGTGATCTAATACATCCTTACATCAGCAGGCTATACGGCTTTTTCTACGACGATGTCAACGTGTACCTCATTCTTGAATATGCAATCTATGGCGAATTGTACCAGCTCCTAAAGACATACCGTCGCTTTGATGACATCACAGCCTCCAACTACATTTACCAGGTGTCGTCCGCATTGGAGTACCTCCACTCCAGGGGTGTCATACATCGGGACATAAAGCCGGAGAACATCCTACTATCGGCCGATAAGACCATCAAGCTAAGTGATTTCGGCTGGTCTGTCAAGTCAGAGCCTCAAGTCAACCGGAGATTGACCATCTGTGGCACATTGGACTACTTACCTCCGGAAATGGTCGAGTCTAAAGAACACGACTACAGCGTGGATATATGGCTGCTTGGTATCTTGTGCTACGAGTTTCTTGTTGGAAGACCTCCTTTCGAAGAAACCGATAAAACTGCCACCTACAAAAGAATCGCAAGGGTGGATCTCAACATCCCCAGTTTCCTAGAGGAAGAAGCTGCGGATCTCATCAAAAAACTTCTTCAAAAAGACCCCAAAGACAGGCTTCCCTTATCGGAAGTCCCAAAACACCCTTGGATCGTCAAGTATAGACCCCTCTGGCCCAAAACTAGGTCACTGGATGACTAGTCAAAAAACATACAACAACAACAACAACTCTAATCGAGTATATCTATTAAAATAGTAATACATTTGTGCTAGAACCCCCATCTATGTTTGGCCGGAAAGAGGCGTTTGCTGTAGCTGCGGAGTAGATTCCTGCAGTTTCCCCTCGAGTTGCATCTTTTGACGTTGCTTGGCTAGCAATTGTTGCTGCTGTTGCTGTTGTTGTTGCAACTTCAAGATCTGTTGCTGAAAGAGCATTTGTTGCTGATGGTTATATTGAGCAGTCACCAATACTGCTTTCAGAGGTGCACGCACCTGGTACAATTCCCCCGGAATCGTGCCATAGCTCTGGGTCTCGTTGCTGGAGTTTTTGTTGTCCACACTCACCAAAGCACAACGACCCTGTAAACCACCAATGGAGCCCGAAATTGCCTGGTTAGCTAATGTGAGGTCATTGGACTGAGCCAGAGCAGCAGCAGCGTTCCCATTAGTAATTAAAGCGTTAGCATAAGCCTCTCTCATGTATAGAAAACGATGACGGTTGCGTACGGGAAGAATCACCTTTCGTTCCAATGGAATTGGGTAGTTTTTGGAAAGCCCTTCGAGCACGAGATGTGTTTCTTCATCTGGTCCAAGCACTGTATTAAACTTTCCAGCACCCAAATCTTCACCGGCCGACATCCCGGTGAGTTGTGCATCTTCCCTGCGCTGGGCTGCCAAAGCATTGCTTGCAGCTAGTTTGGCCTGGTTCCGTTTCTGGTATTGTTGTAGCAACACATCATAGGGTGCACTCCGCCCCGGGACTGCTCTTTTGGCTCCCATGGAATGGGTCTTACACGTGAGAGACCGGGCACAGTACCCACCCAGAGGAAGTGGAACACCACACTGTTTCTCGACATCAACCGGCCCTTTAACCTTGGTGGTTGTTTTAGCTTTCGCTTGCTTCTTGCGTTTGGCACTGGCAGCATTATTAGCACGAGCAGTTGCGGCTTCGGCAGCGGCAGCAGCAGCGGCCGCAGCATTAGCAGCCTCTTTTTCCTTTTGCATCTGTGACTTCTTATACTTTTTCTTGACTTTCGTCGACGGATTATTCGAGGATGGAGTATGTGGAGCAGGTGTGGTACCTCTGGAGGAATCCACCGACGAGTTCCCAGCATCCAAAACAGAAGAAGCCCTGCCTCTTTTTCGCTTGATTCCTGTAGTCATTGTTCGTGGGTCTGTAGATTGCTTCTTCTCTTTCATTTCCAAGCACCTCGGATAGTGCGTCAGTAAGGACTTCTCAGCAATGGGCCTCTCACAAATGGAGCAGATCTTAAAGGTTAAAACCTGTGATAGCTGAGAAGTACCAGCAAGGTGACTGAGATAAGCGTCTGAGTCTTCAAACTTGTCTGTCTCTGCAGACTTGTTCAAGTGCCAGTCGAGCTTCTGGTCTAGATAAGCCCCAAAATCTTTCCACACTGGCAGGCGCCTCTTCGAGTTGGCCGTAGAATCTCTCGATATACCAAGGTCACGTACTTGATTAAGCGTGATGGTCCTTGAATTTGATTGTTGGGAGGGGCTACTAGACATTCTCTTGTGAGATTGTAGCCCGTTGTCTGCCTGTGCTTATATTAATAACGTTGGACGCAAGCTGCAGAAAAGAAAGAAAAAAAGGCGGGTCTAGCAATACCTTTTATAAAGTTGCGCTGATCAGAGAGGCACTTGTCCAGCGTGTCAATCGTCAGTATTTACACAAAGCTGCCGAGCTTTACAGTGTGCTTGTATATATCGACGTGGTGTCGAGGTTTAAAATTATATACTACGGAAAGCGCGACTAGCAAACTAGAACAAACCCGAATTTAGGTCAAAAGGCTATCGCCCACATTGCCACCCAGATGCTTCAACAGAACTGGGTCTATTGTACTCTTAGTGAAGGTTTTGTTGAGGTTCAGGTGATTCTTCTTAAAGTGCCTGAAATAACTCAAAAGTGGGTTTGACTTATTCTTCCAACACGCAACTTCAATCACCTGGAAACATGCAGGACACTGGAGGGCCTTCACCGTTCTGGTTTTGGCGGGCTCGTTGGACCGTATTAAGTGGTACCGGCCATAATAAAGACCTTCTGGCACCACGTAGTTGCTGGCAAAAATTCCGTGCTCAAGTGTCATGTGTGAAAGGTAACTGGAGTTCTTAAAGGGAAGAAACTTGACTGCAGGACAAAAGGCACACATTCCACACTTGCTTTCATTCACAACCCGTCCCTTTTCATCGAGCTCATATCTGTAGTACTGAGGCTCGTATGGGCTATTAATGTTGAACCTGCCGGACTTGACGTAAGCCATCAGACTGACGGCACTGACAATGGGTGTAATGTCACGCACATGAATCTTACGTTGCAAGATTCCCGACACGACAGAAAGCGTACGGTTCGTATCTTCAGTCTCTCCAGGCAAAAAGCCAAACACTTGCTCTCTCTCAGGAGGAAAGTATGGTTCCTCAAGTGCTTTGATGAGAAGCTTCTTTTGTTTAGTCACGTCATGTGGTTCCCTTTGGACATTGGTAATGGCATCGTTCAAGACAAATTGGCGAATGGCTCCGGTGAAACCATGATAGTCAATCACCACGTTCAAGCATTGCACATATGATGGCGATATAGTTACTGGACCATACACTTTAAACCGCTTGGCAATGGGCTTGGCTCTGCGCCGTTCCGTCTTCTCACCATACTTGGAACCCAGCTTTCTCCGTTGTCTTGGCAGCAACACAGTCTGGTACGTCACCGGAGGGGTATTTATCACAACGGGATGCTGCTGCTGAGGTGTCTGGGGAGTGGTTTTGACTTCTGGTTGGAGCCACAGCCATAAGTTGGGATTATCCAATCGAGGGTCTACCGAATTTGTTACTGATGCCGTCACGGGAGCCGTCATGGGAGCCGTACCTGGAGCGCCCGCGGGACCTGAAGCCTGGTCGAGGGGCATGTCATCATTCGAAGCCATAGTTGCATTCGGGTTAATGGTAAGTTTGTACTGTGAACCATGGTACGATAAAGGCTTGACTGGCTGCAAAAAATTCTGTTCCATAGCCATCCAATCATCTTCAAATTGGCCGCCAAAGGATGGATCAGAATTTCCGAGCTGGTCCACAGACGGTAAGAATTGTGACTCCATGGGACGTTGAATCTCGTGTGCAGGCTGATAGTTAAATTGTTTAGTCCAAAAGTTGCCGTCATCAACAAGAGACATGGTCATGGCTGATGGTTGCATATTTTGGTTGAGGATAGGATCAGGGCGCCCGTTAGGATCAAGGTCAAAAATTTTGGGAGAGTCGTAATTAATGAAATCTTCAACAAAATTGTTTACAGACTCGCTAAAGTCGCCAACGTGATTAATCGCTGTAACTTGATTCATCCCGATAACTTGGTTGACATCTGCGACCTCATTCATGTCAGAACCTCGACTCATTTCGCTTCCTTGATTAAAGTCAGTGACCTGGCTAATCACATCAAACTGATTAATGTCGTGCATCATGTTAACGGGACGATTATGGTGACTCTCGGCCATATTGTTAAACCGGCTAAAGTCGTTCAGGTGATCGATTTTCATCATCTCATTATTTTCGTGAAACTGATTATTAACCTGATTATTCAGGTTATTCTGATGAAATCCGGTGCCCTGGTTAATCCCACTAAACCCGTTAGTATGGTTAGCCTGGCTATACTGATTCATCACATTACCTTGGCCAACTTCATTAGAGTTGGTGAGATCTTCAAGTTGCGAATATTGTGTATTTGAATGCACAGAGTCCATGTTCAGCATGAACATCATGGTTTCATCTGAGTAGTTCTCCGGGTTAAACTCCGGGCTCAAATCTTCTTGCTGTTGATTGTCGTCAGCCACATTCTCTGCCCGCAGCGAGCTAGTACCCACCGTGTAGCCGAAGTAGTAATTGTTGTTGTAATCCATTGGAAAATCGAAATTTATGTTAGCAGGAAATTTTTGATAAGTATTATATGCGATCAAGGGTAATAGCAACAGATAGTAGGGAGTAGAATAAACGGCAAGTTGGAAAAAAAGGAAAAACTCAAAAACTTTATACTCTTGCCTACGTTACATATCCAGAGAGAAAAATCTGCGGCATAACCTTTCGCCAAATGGGAGCAAGAGTTTTCTGCTGTATATTCAATTGTACCCACATTCGCATCCGCGTAAGTTATTGTGGGTGCAAAACCTGCACCCTGGGCCTCATCAATTTTCTGCTACTTTTTTTTTCTGCAAGATGGACTGGACTGAAGCCATATTTCCAGTCTGTTGCATACTTCACTGCCTTTCTGGCGGCAGAGCATCTCTCGCTTTAGCAAGCATAGTCTTCTACTATCTTTTCCTTTCGGAGAAGTCTCTGCCAGTACCTATCAGCAAGCCTCTGGCCATTTATGAGGTTGACTATACTCATGCTTACGTAACGGCAGAAAAGACCACTTTCCCGGACTCTGGAAAGAGGGCCGTGCGTCGTTCTAGGAAACCGAAGGTCTACAAAGCAACGAAATCAGCCAAGAAGGTTCTGCCAGACCCTACGTCTTTTGCCGTGAATCTCCAGGATTCCCCTATCTTGATATTTTATACTACGCTCACTGGCTCATCGAAGCGCGTGGCAAGCGCTCTTTTTGACAAGCTTCTGGGTTTAGAGTTAAAGTTTCCTCCAAAACTTCTCTCTCTTGATGATGATGTTGATGATTTGGAAGAGTACTTTCTTAAGACCCCGCATTTCGAGGCCCCTCCCATCTATTTGCTAGTGCTTCCATCCTATGAGACTGATTCGCCCATAGACTATTTCCTAGAGCATTTGAAAGAGACCGCCCAGGATTTCCGTATTGACAAGTACCCATTAAAAAGCTTGGCTGGTTTTGCTGTGCTAGGTCTAGGCGATTCCGAGTCTTGGAGCGGCGATAAGTTCTGTTACCAGGCCCAGTTGGCAGACAAATGGCTAGGTAAACTTGGTGCGCGCAGGCTTTTCCCTTTGGGCCAAGTTTGTATGAAATTTGAGGGAGAACCCAAGGCCTATGATTGGATGAATCGTTTTGCTGAGCTTGTGGTTGATGACGAACCTTTCTACATCAATGAAAACGAAGACCCCGAAGACAGTGACGCTGAAAATGAGGAAATCGATTTGGCCAATGATGTGGTAGATGTCGAAGATATGGGAGCCATCATGAAGGCTTCCAAGGGCAAGTTTTCTACAGATGCACCTAAAGAAATGGTGGCCAAGGACTCCCCTACCTACAAGTCTTTGACCAAACAAGGCTACACTATTGTTGGGTCGCACTCGGGAGTGAAGATTTGTCGCTGGACCAAAAGTGCTATGCGTGGAAGAGGATCCTGTTACAAGTTTGCATTCTACGGGATCCGCTCTCACTTGTGTATGGAAACCACCCCCTCGTTGGCTTGTTCTAACAAGTGTGTTTTCTGCTGGCGTCATGGAACAAACCCGGTTGCTAAACTGAACTGGAGGTGGGTCTTGGATCCTCCCGAGAAAGTCTTGGCTGGTGCTCTTGAAGGCCACTACAAGAAGATCAAGCAGATGCGGGGTGTGCCTGGAATCCAAATGGATAGATTTGAAGAGGCTTTCCAAGTGCGTCATTGTGCCTTATCTTTGGTGGGAGAGCCAATTTTCTACCCACACATCAATGAGTTCACTGCCATGTTGCATGAAAGACACATTTCTTCTTTTCTCGTGTGCAATGCACAACATCCAGATAACTTGGCAGCCTTGTCCAAGGTGACACAATTATACGTCAGTATAGATGCTCCTACAAAGACGGACTTGAAGAAAGTGGACCGGCCTCTCAATGCGGATTTCTGGGAACGACTCATTTCTTGTCTTGATATCTTGCGCACCACACAAGCGCACCAGAGAACGGTCTTCAGATTGACCTTAGTCAAGGGTTTCAATATGGGCGACATTGCAAGCTACGCTGATATGGTGGAGAGGGCCCAGCCCTCGCAGATTGAGGTTAAAGGCGCAACCTTTTGTGGCTCATCAAATGAAAATGGTAACCCATTGACCATGCAAAACATCCCATTCTATGAAGAGTGCAAGATATTCGTGGAGAGCCTCGTTGCAGAACTCAAGTCTCGTGGCAGCAGCTACGAGCTCGCAGCCGAGCATGCCCACTCGTGTTGTATTTTGATCGCACACACCAAGTTCAAGATCAACAACAAATGGCATACACACATTGACTACCCCAAATTTTTTGAGTTGCTAGAAAGCGGCGAGGAGTTTGAGGATTTGGACTATATCAAAGAAACACCCTCTTGGGCGGTCTGGGGCTCAGATGAAGCAGGTTTCAATCCAGACGATACTCGGTACGACAGGAAGGCAGAGAAGCTCCGAAAGAGAGAGGAGCGTGAGGCTCAGGCTGCTAAGGCCGAAGCTGCCATTGCCAAAGCATCGTTAGCCGAAGCCAACCTTGTTTGATCAAACTAACCATACAATATTTATTTATTTAGATTCACCGATTCGCATGGACTTAGTTCTTTATAACGACATATTCACACTCTAATCTCTTGCATCAAACTGTACTTGAATCTTTAGCCAGACATCTCTAATCTTTTTCAGTACTACTGCGCGAAGATTCCACCACGCTAAGAACGCTAGTCAGAAACGCGACCCGGACTCTACTTACACCCCACTCAACATGGCCAAAATTGCTTTCGTACACCCTGATCTCGGGATTGGCGGTGCCGAGCGTCTAGTGGTGGATGCAGCCGTTGGGCTTCAAGATTTGGGCCATACCGTGAAAGTCTATACGTCACATTGTGACAAGACCCACTGCTTTGACGAGGTCAAGTCCGACAAGCTCGATGTCACGGTCTACGGCGACTTTTTGCCGTCTTCCTTTTTAGGCAAGTTTGCAATCGTTTATGCTATGATGCGCCAGCTTTACTTGACCTTTAGATTGGTCGTCACGGGCGAAATCAATCACTACGACTTCTTCGTGGTGGACCAGCTCCCCATGTGTGTGCCTTTCCTTAGTATCTTTAGCAAGAAGACCACCAAGGTGCTTTTCTATTGCCACTTCCCGGACCAGCTATTGTCGAAAAAGGGAGGGTTGGCCAAAAAACTATACCGGTTACCTTTCAATGCCATTGAGGAATGGACTACTGGAGTAAGTGACCAAGTGGTGGTCAACTCCAAATTCACCAAGTCCATCTTCCACAAGACCTTCTCGTCCTTGAATGCCTTGGACCCAGGTGTCATTTATCCGTGTGTTGATACTGCCGAGGAAGAAATGTACCTTTCTGAGGATTCATTCTTGGAGTTCATGGGTGGAAACAAGTTTTTCCTCTCGGTGAACCGCTTCGAGAGACTCAAAAACATTGGTTTGGCGTTGAAAGCTTACGCTTTGCTCTTGGAACAGTTGCCTGAAGGAGCCAGCAAACCCAAGTTGATTTTAGCAGGAGGCTTTGATCCCCGTGTGCGTGAAAATGTGGACTACTTGAAAGAGCTTGAGGTATTATGTGACAAGATGAACTTGGTACACTATACTTTCCGGGGAAAGCTAGTAACCATGCCCAGGTCAACCCAAGTCATTTTTCTTCCATCTGTGAGCACGGAAATTAAGAACATTGCATTGAAGAACGCTGAGCTCTTGCTCTACACTCCTACTTTCGAGCACTTTGGCATAGTTCCAGTGGAAAGTATGTTGAAAAAAACTCCTGTGCTTGCTATCAATAAAGGAGGGCCTTTGGAATCGATTGTGGATTTCACTGGCGGGAATATCAACTCCGCCACAGGTTTCAATCGGGCCGATGATGCTGAGGTCTGGGCATCTACAATGATGCAGTATTATACAGACTTCACACCCGAAATCAAATCGCAAATGGGCGAAAATGGAAGAAAGCGGGTTGACGAGATTTTTACCAGGAAAGAAATGAGTTTGGCATTTGAACGATACCTCAAGGAGTCAAGAACAACCTCTAGGCAAAAAGGTGCTATATACAAGGTTTTGGAACTATGGAAAGTCTGGCTTGGCGCATGGGTGATTGTTTTGGCCGTTTTCTGGAAACTCTTGGCCTAAATGTTGAACCTGCTTGTTATCATGTTCCATAAAGACGACAGTGATTCTGCAGCGACACCAGCTTCATTATCAATTTTCTTCCGGCGTATAGAGAAGAAGGATTTTGCTGGAGCAGCTGGGGCAGGTTGCCTCGACCGCCTTCTCTTCCTATACTCTTCAAACAAAGTTTGAAAGTCCGCTGATAACTGCGTCAAGCGGTTTGCGAGCTCGTTATCTTCCACGATCTTCCATTTGTGCAAGGCCCCAGTTGGGCATTGGAGATTATAATTGCGTATACCGCGGTTCAAGGCTTGGATCTTTGCTGAGAAGTACAGAGAATGCTCTTGAATATACCTCAGCTTCACATCTTGACAAATACCACCACCATCTTCTTTCATGAGCGCAGCAATTTTGGCATCGTTGTCTCCACACCTGGACCGCAAGGTATCTAGCATCATGAGGAACAACGTCTTATTGAGCTCATTGCGGAACTGCAGGAGCTCTCTCTCGACCCCCTGTTGGTTTTCGATCCACGGTGGCAAGCATTCTTGTTTATTCAAAATCTCGTTCAAGAAGAAATTGGTATCCAAGCAATTGGCTAGTCTAGCCTTATCCAAAGGCTTGCCACGAACAGTTTCCATTTCTCGCGACTCGAACTTCCCAGTCTTCCGGTCAATAGAAGCATTAATACGGGAATCTGCCAACCCACCAATCAAACCCAATGTAGCTTTTGGTGACAGAGAATCCACGAACATGGAAGGCCCTAGCAAGCGCTCTTTATAGAGCTCCCGAAAATCTTCTCTCTCTTTATCGGTTTCGGGTTTTATTTTGTAGTCTAATGCTCCTTCCTTTGCTCCCTCTAGTCGATCCTTTAATCCCACTGCAGGAGTGAATATCCTAGCCTGGTTCTTCGTGGGTTTCGCCTTCGGCAACGAGTCAAGAAGCATTCTAGACGCAGCATCCGAGATCCTCTCAGATCCGTTCCACGGGGCATCAAGCTGGATTTTGCTGCCATTCTGATACTTGCTTTGACTCTTGACAAGCTCTATTTCACGCTGGTATTTCTGCTCAAACGCCTTTTGCTGGGCTGAATCGGTGATCTTCTCATCCTTCAAAGAACGGTCAGACTTGTACGCCTTGGCCAACTCCGGGTTGTTGGAAATCAGCGAAAGATTGGATGTGGTGAGCTTTTCATCTAGAATCTGCTGGAACCTTTCGCTCAAGGCGGGAGAGATTTTGTGTGAGTAAGATCTGCGTAGAAAGAGCATACGCCTTCGAACTTAAGATAAGAGATGTGGCAATGCGCATTCGCTTACTGTGGGGCAGGATGAGTACACGGCAAAAATTGCAAACTACCAAAATTTTTTTCAATACATTGATATGCATTAAGCACGTTTGAATATAAAGATCGAAGAAAGAATAGTTCCATATGGGGTTAATCAGGGAGTCACCGGCACCAGGCGAGAGGCTCAAAGAGCATAAAACACAAGCACACCACAACCAAACACTATGGTGACCAAGAAGAGAATTTTGAAGACATAGCACAATACAGACTCTTTCCTAGAACCCGCAGAGATGATGAGCTGTTTTTCCAAGTCCACCACCTCGCCACGCTCTCTTGAGTCATATGGCTCGTAATCATCTGACATGTTGGACTGCACTGACGAAACCGATAACGAGTGGTTTCTTTTCTTGTCCACCGAAGAAAAGGTGAGAGAGCTAGAGCGGTCTCGGTGTGTGCCACTTTCTGATTGAGAAGTGGCTCGGGCTCTGGTACCAGGGGTCTTGATGGGGTAATCTGGCATGGTATCAGATATCAGGGTTGAAATGGACGTTGATCAATTTGAAATTAAGTTTTTTGTTCAGAATTAAATCCTATTAATGAAGTGAAGGGTACATGGAAGAAAGCGGGGAAGACCTTAGGATTGCCTGGGACATTTATAAGGTGTCGCCCAGAATCTAGAAGGAGAATGACTCCTCACAGCATGCACTCCATACGTACTGATGCGCGAAACGTCCCTTGCATTAAAGTACTGCCCCTCTCAAATCATTAAAACCTTGACGTGTGCGCGCACCGCTTAAGAAAAGGACCCACATGAATATAGAAGATTGGGTAGTGCGCGAATCTCGACACTGCCTTTAAACTCAGGCGATCTCATTGTTTGAAGTTAAAAAGAGGTTCTGGCTGAAATGTGGATTTTCTCAGAGCCAATGTGAAACGTTGGCCTCGATTTAATTCAATAGGGACCCTGGACATAAGTACCTAGATTTGACACAGCCACAATTATCATGTATGCGTAACTCACAATGCTTTCGTGCCCATTATTACAGTGTGATCCGCAGCCATCGCACACAATTTATTTATCCACGGCTAAAATTTCGAGGCCTCGAGATATTAATTTAAAATCACGGGACCTGGCATCGTAAGTTCATCCGGGCGTGTTTCCGACGCGGGTAAGTGCAGTCTGCCTGCATGGGCCGAGCGCTAGTGACAGATTCGGACTTCAGCCGTTATTTCCAGCGTGAACCACTTAGAAGCTGCGCATAAGCAATATGAAACCTTCGGCCTTGTTATTCCTGATTGCCTATACCCTAGCTTTTGTGTCGGCAGTGACAACCGCTGAGAAGGACGCTGTCTCCTTAAAGGTGGATCCCATCGCTGATGCTGATAATGTTCCTTCGGCCCTGGGTGCCGGTGGCTCCGTGCAAGATGAGGAACAACACGATAGCTTACAATCTTTTTACATGTCCGTCTCCATGATTGTTGTTTCGGAGATCGGCGACAAGACTTTCTTGATTGCTGCCTTGATGTCCATGAAGCACCCTAGACTCT
The DNA here is from genome assembly GCA_002374555.1 of Metschnikowia mauinuiana. Lineage (NCBI taxonomy): Eukaryota > Fungi > Ascomycota > Pichiomycetes > Serinales > Metschnikowiaceae > Metschnikowia > Metschnikowia mauinuiana. The sequence goes on along the minus strand of NKZY01000764.1, from coordinate 126,071 downwards.
TGGTGTACACCGCTGCCTTCTCGTCTTTAGCCATCATGACGGTGTTGTCTGGTATCGTGGGACATGCCTTACCAACGTTGATTTCACAGAGAGTCACCCAATTCCTTGCTGCCATCTTGTTTGCCGTTTTTGGTGTCAAGCTCTTTAAAGAGGCCATGGGAATGTCCAAGGATGCAGGCGTTGGTGAAGAGATGGCTGAGGTGGAGGAGGAGTTGGAAGCTAGTGAGATGAACATTCAAATGAATGATTTGGAAGGCGGAAATAGCAACCAGAGTAATGTTGCTCCTCCTTCAACAAAGGATGAAGTGCTTTCGCACATTAAAAACTTGGCCTCGTTCGTGTTGTCGCCCGTTTGGATCCAGGTGTTCGTGATGACCTTCTTGGGGGAATGGGGAGACCGCTCGCAAATTGCCACTATTGCGTTGGCTGCCGGCTCTGATTACTGGATGGTGATCTTTGGTGCCATTATTGGCCATGGTGTCTGTACTGGGGCTGCTACTATTGGTGGCCAGCTCTTGGCTAAGAGGATTTCAATGCGTAACATGACTTTCGGTGGCGCAATTGCATTCATTATTTTCTCTGTGCTATACTTCCACGATTCATACTTCTACACTGAAAACCTGGCATGATTTTGCTACTCTCTTATATATACATCTTGCAAATACACGCTCATACTCCATACACCTAAAGCGTCCAATCCTAGCTCTTAGCCCCTTTAGTCATGAACCTTATAGCTTCGTTTGGACTCATGGGTGTGTGCTTCCTGGCTTCTACTTCCTCGAAAGATGTCTTCTTCTCTGGCTCCCGCTCCTTTTGGGTCTCAAGCTTTTTAAGATCTTCTTCGGTTTGAAACCCGTCAAAGTTGAACTCCTCCTCCAACTCCTTGATTTTGAGATGACACCACTCTGCAAACTCATTATCATTATCTATGGGTATTTGGAAAGACTTACTTTCATTCAAAGCTGCGCTCATCCACTCATCGACCTCAGGTAGTGGCTTCTTCCGCAATAACGTAGTCACCAAGCCCTCATGTTGGGTTGTAGGAAAATTTGGAAGCGGGTACACATTAGTCGACCTCAATACACTTTCATTGGTATCTAGTTGAGATGCTATACTATGTAATTGCGTAATAAGAACCTGGAATTGGCCATGTAAAGTGGGGAAGCTCGGAAGTTTACCCTTGGGGTGACGGTTGGCGTGGTTAATTTGGTCCGCTAGTTTTCTCAACGACTGGTAAACTTGGTTGAGCTTATTTCTCAACAGCTCTAAAGACTCTGTAGGGATTCCATTATGTGGATTGAGATTGGAAGGGGTCTCCATTGTACCAGCACGAAGTGTGTCTGGAGCTGAAGGCCGAGTACTGGGTTTATACGCTGAGAAACCAGTACACCTCGAATATTCTAGTCACTTACACTTCATCTCTGATACGAAAACACCAAATCTCCAGGGCATTATTTATACTTTCTATTTCCTCTCCAAGTATTTGCTCTTAATTAAATTATGATTCGAGGAAATTACAGTCTAGCTCAAGAAGTACGCAAGAATGAGCTGAAGCAACGACTGAAGATTCAACAACGCCAGAAACATCAGCACAAACTCGATAAACTATCATCATGTGATCCTATAAAGCTCTACTTCCATATAAAAAAGCTCGAGGGTCTTGACGAGCACAAGGAACTAGATTCAAGCCAGCAGAAGAAGTTGCAAGGCCTCCGACAAGACTGGTCTTTCATTATAAAGAATAATCTTTTCAAAGACAAAGTTGATACGTTCTTAAAAAGCCAACAAGATGCACAGGCAGCCAAAGAAAAGGCAGAGCGGAAGCTCTGGGGGAGAGAGTCGGTCTACTTTAATGCAGAGCTAAATCCGCTAGGAAAAGTGCCCATACCGTCGAATGTTACAATCGAGAGCAGCAGTACGTTCCGAAACTTGAAGAAGTCATCTAAAAACCAGTTATCAATTGCACCAGATCCTCTTATAAAAGAGCTTGGAATCAAGCCTCCAGAGGGTGAGCCACCTAAATTCTACAAATCTGTGCAAAATAGACATTTACTGGCCCCAACGCCTAAAGCTGAAGATACCACCAGCACCATTCCACAGAAAAGAAGAAAAGAACCTTCAGATTACCATGATACTAATTTAGACACTGATAGTGAACAGGAGGTGATGTCGGATGATTAATTCTATAACACTATTCACATGACGATTTGATATATACAAGATGGCCGGAAACAGCTTGGTATCATGATAGAAACCTAACAACAAGCTCCCATGTTCCGAACATGATAATTGAGTTGGGCACAGTTCGGAGCAAATGAGGCGTCAATCCTCCGTACATGCTGAGAAGACCCTCCTCCTTCATCACTAGCTTGAAGCATTGTATCAAGCCGGTGTATTTTGGTTTCCCTGTTTTCTCCAATGGAGCCTGTCTCAACCTAGTTCTGACAACTTCGTGAGGATATGTAATTAGAGAAGCAATGAATTTGGCTGCTCCGGCTGCCCCAGATCTAGCACACCATTCCAAGACGTAATCCTTTGTAGTTTTGGAATCGCCCGTAAGACCGTGCTTTTCTAAAGACTTTTTGTTCAAAAACAACTTCATTTGTTCGTAAAGAACCCATTGGATTGTGGACTCTACTCCACCAAGGTACGATGCACTCAATCCTTTGTACAAGCTGAAAAAGCCCTCGGTCTTCAAAATATACCTCAAGCAGTCGAGCGAGTTCTTGTAGTGCTTTCCTTTTGTCTTATCCAACTGAAGTCTTGTTTTGATCAACCAAATCGGATTGGTGGCAGTAGAGGTGACAAAACCAGCACTTAGTCCTGAAGCCAAATGAATCCATGTTGCTTCTTGCCCATTGTTGAAATGAGTCAGGATGAGTTCCTTCGATGTTCCATAGGTGAAGAAGTTGATTGAACGTGCGGGAATCACACCAACCAAGTTAGGACCCAAGCCCCGGAACAACGCCTTTCCTCCTTCCACACGGCGGATGTTGGCAATGACTCCACAAGTTTCCTTGAAATGCTGGTAGCCCTTGGCAATGGGATTGCCATGCTTCGGTAGCTTGTTGTAAGCAGAATTATACGAGTCAGATTGCATTCGGGTCTTAACCACGTCGAGCGGGCATGTCACTATGGCGCCAACCATACCACCCATTCCCCCTGCAATGAAGTGAACCCATCTGGGTGGATTTTTTTGAAAATTTTCAGCTTCAAGAGGCTCTGCCAATCTAAGAGTACTGGACTTTTCGTCAGACACTAAATACCTGGAAGCTTCAGCCGCATCTTCGGTGAGATGGCTTATTCTGGACTCAGGATTCGGTGCCATTTTACGACTTCTTTTTGCAAATTACGGCATCTGCTCTGAAACAATCTAGCTGAGGTGCATATGCAGGCTCGCAGCCTCGCAGCATTGAGCGCTCAGCTATTTCTAATGCATGCTGACCACCCTACCTTTTGGGAGCAGTGCGGGTCTAGCTTTTAAAATAGAAATTTGAATAATAATTTATTCTTCAAAACATATGTCGTTCAGTTTTTGTATTGTCTTGAATATATGCGATATTACGTTTATGCACAGGAGGATCACTCATTTGAGTGTCTTGATGAAATTGTCAAGGTTATACTCATCCTCGTACTGGGACTCATCCCAGAGCTGGCCCAACTCACCCACTGCATGCTGTGGAACCAAGCCACCGGAAAGGTCTTCTTGGATGTTATTCTCTTTGTCCTTGTCGGATGGATCCTCTTGCTTCGTAGCGTTCTCATCCACATCGAACAAGTCGAGTAACTGGTTCGTGTCCATGGAAGCGAGCCCTGCATTCTGCTGGTTCACAATTGTAGATGCAATGTTCATCTTGAACTTTTGCAAGCCCATGATTTTCTCCTCTAAAGTGCCCTTTGTAATCAACCGGTACACATTGACCACTTTTTTCTGGCCAAGTCTGTGGGCACGGTCCATCGCCTGTAAATCATTCATTGGGTTCCAGTCATGCTCCACGAAAATAACGGTATCAGCTCCAGTCAAGTTGAGACCCAATCCACCCACTTTAGTTGTCAAAAGCAACACATCAATAGAAGGGTCCTCGTTGAATTTCCGAACAATCGCCTGTCTATTGCGCGGATCCGTCTTACCATCAAGTCTCATGTAACTGACGGATGGCATATGCTTTTTGAATAACACATCCTCAACAATGTCAAGCATGTCTTTCAACTGACAGAAAATAAGAGCTCTGTGCTGAGAAATGACTCCTTCGGATGAGATCAATTGTTGTTGTTTTTGCTTGGCCTTGTATTTGGCACTGGAGTACTCACTGTCACCAACTCCAATACCACACTCGAGAAGAAGCGTTTTCAATGACGTAAGCTTAGGTGCATGTTCCAAAGCTCGGATGTCAGACTTGGTACTGGCAAGATAGCTCGCCACTTCAGCAGCTTGAGGATGGGTTGGTGTCACAACCAAAACAGGGTGATTACACAACTTTCTCATGTACTGAAGAACTTGAAAGATGTGGGACTTGGAGTTGTCTTCCACTGTATCCATGGGGTCATCCTTTGTGATCTCCTCCTCGATAATATCCTTTTGTTTCTTGACAAAGTCCTTGTAGAGCTTCTTTTGTAATTCCGACAACTCGCAGTAGTAATCTTGAATGATTTTTGGAGGCAAGTCGGACAAAACATCTTCCTTCAACCGCCGAAGCATGAATGGAAGCACTTGTCTATGAAGAGACTCCAAGGCCAAAGCTCCAGCTTCTTGCTCTTTGGATGACGTCTTGCTGTTTCTGCTTGCAGCAATAGGCTTAGCAAACTTCTCCACGAAAACCTTTTCTGTGCCAAGAAATCCGGGCATCAAGAAATCGAACAAGGACCACAACTCCAACACATTGTTCTGGATTGGGGTACCTGATAAGATCAAACGGTGCTCAGCTCTCATGCGTTTTACCGCTTTACTGAGTTTCGAAGCGGCGTTCTTGATAATGTGACCCTCGTCAAGAACACAGTAGTTGTACATCTTCTCGCTCAAAACCTCAGCGTCATTTCTGCAAACATCATAGGATGTAACAATAACGTCTGCATCGGACATCTGCGAACGGATGCCAGCACGCACAGAAGGTCCTCCGGCATAAACAACAACCTTCAAAAGGGGAGCATACTGATTCAATTCTTGCTCCCAATGTCCAGTCAAGGAAGGAGGACAGACTATAAGACTTGGCAACTTTTTGAACTCCTCCGATTGAGTTTCTACGTACTTCTCCGCACGTATGTGTTGGTCCGAAGCAACAATACAAATGGTTTGCAATGTCTTGCCTAGTCCCATATCGTCACACAAAATACCGTGCAAGTGGTACTTGTTCAAAAATGCTAACCAATTGACACCCTCTTGTTGATACTTTCTCAACGTGGCCTTGATTGCGACCGGTAACTCGAAAGATGCAATTTTGGTTGGGTCCATCATTTGCTTGATGAATTCTCTTTCTCTGTCTCTTCCTTTGAGAAGAGCCTCAGGCATGTCTGGTGGATCAGGAATACCAGCCTCCAATGGCACCAACTTGATGATAGATGCGAAGGTTGTACTTGCCAACACACGCACGTCTTGATCAGCATCACTCATACGACCAAGCACCGGAACAATCAAAAAGACAATGTATGGAAGAATTTTTGAACCCATGGTGCTCGCCACATGGTAGATGGCTTCAATTGCACCTTGACGGTATCTATTTTCAAGGGGGTTGTTGATCATTGGGAGTATGACTTCCACAAGAAATGGGAAGGCCTTAGATGGTAGAGCTGAGCATATAGCACTTAAGCACTTTGCGGCGGAATATCTGAAGACAGAAAGCTTGTTCTTGAGCGCAAGGTGTAAGTAAGGTAACTGTTTTGCCACCTCGTCATAAAGCGTAGCGTTCAATTTTGGAAGAATGGCTTTCAAAACACCCAACGAGTCAATGATGCTTTGTCCCACTGCTTCGTCCGTCAAGACCTCGTCAATAATTTGATCTAGTTGACAGAGAGGTTCGAATAATAATTGTTTCAACTTAGGAAGCGAGTCGAACAATGTTTCTTCATAAAGACGTGTGATGTCCTCCATCACCAACAAAGCACCGCTTCTCTTGATTCTTGCTTCGTGTACTGCTTGCTCGTGAGCAGCAATATCAGTAGGGTCGACCTTGGACTCTTCTTTACGCAAGGAAAGTATAAGATCCTGTATGTTTGCGCTGTGAACAAACTCCGGCACCTCTGACGTATCCACACAGATAAATGCACATAAATTCTTCAAAATTTTATCCGAAGCACCTTTCTTGCCAATTTGATTGAGCTCATGAATGAGCGCAGCCATTGCAGAGGCTGTCCTTTTATGCAACAAATGGGTTTCTTCCATCTTTATGCTCTCCATTAATGGTCTAATGATCGTGTTGAGTTTGCTTGGAACACCGTGTAAGGCTAATACAGCAGACGCATGAGCTGCCAAAATGCTGGTCGTTCTTTGAGATGCGGCCTGTTGAGCCGATGCTAATGCCACCGAAATTCTGTGCTTTGAATCCTCCAAAGGACCATTAGCAGATATACGATATGCAGCACTGACAGTCTTGACCAATTTTGGATAGGTGTCGTTGATGATCTTGGTCGCATTTTCTAAGCTGAAGGCACCTGGGCCTGAACCAGGTTCACCTTGAACAATCACTGGCAATTGCGGAATCTTTCCTGGCGAAAGTTTTGCTTTTGTCAAGAAAACGTCAAAAAGTTGCAAGCAAGAAGTTCTGACGCTTTTAAGAGTTGGAACTAGCTCTCTGAAGTAAAATGCGGTGTCTGACTCATTCAAAGCGTTTAATAACAGAGCTGTGAAAGTCTCAATTATATCTGCTGGTATGTCAGTCTGCATCTCTTTGGATGCCTTGGCATATTCTTCGATGATGATAGCAGCAAATAGACGAGGAGTTGCATGAGGGGACGTCAAAAATGACTTGAAATTTTCAAATGCTTTGGTAAGCGTGTCACATCCTTGCATATAAGCAAGAGTTTTACCGAATGCCTTGGCTGCAGCAACTCTCGTGCCAATGAAAGTTTCAAATCCAACAAACATGACATCACCACTATGGATGGGTGCATCAATATTGATTTTGAGGTCTTCAGACGAAAGCGTAGGAGCTTTGACCTCGGATTTTCTCTTGCGTCCACGCTTTGTAGTTCCTTCATTGGGTGAATTCTCGGTTGCTGACTCGATCTCCTCCTTGGAATCCCACTTGGAACCAGACTTTTCAAAGCAAGAGCCTGATGGCTTCATTATCAATTTGGCATTCATCTTATAATTATGTCTGGCAATTCCAATGGGTGTCATAAGCAAAGTAAGCAACGGTAAGGCATGAGGGGAAAAGAAGGCCTCAACGGATCCCAAAGAATCAGTGGCTTCAATTTGCTCCAAAAGCTTGTTAAAAACTTCTTCAGAAATACTAAGAACTTCTAGGTTTTGTTCCACCAACAAGTTTTGAAAGATCAATCTCAAAGCCCGAGATGAAATCCACCGCTTGGTGCTGGAATCTTCAATGTTCAAGAATTCCAAAATTGTTTTCAAAGTGGCCTTTCTAACATTGGTGATGGAGTGTCTCAAAAAGGGGAAGAGCTTTGGAACAAGTGTTTCAAAAGAATCCGAGGATTTTTGGAACTCAGCTGACTGCATGATCTCAATGACTGTTTGATGAGTGCAAAGTTTTGAGAGCAAGTCCATGACGGAACCGATAGAAGCTGACAAGTCATCCTCAAAGCTCGACAAGCAATCCCACACAACTTCCAACAACGATCTCACAATCTCAATTCTAGTTTTCACGAACTCACTTGCAATAGGGGCCAATGTCAAGGCTGCAACGGATTGAACATCATCTTCACTTTCCCTTAAACAGTGTAACACCATCGAGACTACGGAATCCAAAAGTTGGGGTTGAGAGAGGAGAACGTCTGTCCTCACACTCACAAAATACCTGACACCAAGCATACCTCCATGCTTAGCCTCCCAGAACTTAGGAGTGTCGGAATCAGTTGACTGCAGCTGACATACTAATTTGCTGAGAGCGTCAAATGTGTTGAGCGTCATGTCAATATCAAGATATATGAGCAATGCTGCTAAAGTTTGTGCGGCGGACTCTCGAACTGGTGCAACCACCGTATCATTGACGTAATCAGCAAACCTGTCTAGCGCAAAAAGCGTGCATAGTCTAACGGCTAAATCCTCAAGCGTTACTTGGTTGTTTCTGTCGTTTTCCTCTTTGGACTTGTTCATAACTCTGCCCACTCCGTCACCTTGGGCTCTAACGAGTTCTCGAAGACCCAAAGCAGATCCGTGTCTGATTTCCCAACTCTCATCAAAAAGATCATTGAGTAAAAGTTCGTAGACACCTTGAAACTGCCAAATGAGACCAGCCGCCTTAGCATGTTGGGAGAGGAGTGGAGTAAATTCAGGGCCTTTTGTTTCGACTACAAGCTTCGAACCACCTTGCTGACTGCTAACATCAAACTGAGGAGAGTCAGAATCTTCAGCGTTAGCCAATTCTCCACTTTCGGTGATTTTCCTGGATAACGAAGACTGTGATAAATCAACAGGAGCAATCTTGGACAGTGACTTAGCATTCACCTTGGCCCTACGTCTTTGCATGGCCTTCAATCTTGCACTGGCAGCGGCGGATTTACCTGCAGGTTCCTCCGACGGCGAAGGGGCCACGGGTGTGCCTTCGAGAGCAGCAGGCGATTGACTAGATTCTTGCTTGACCACGTTATCATTGATTTCTTCTTTGATGAGCAGCTTATGCTTTTTCAACTTGTTTATAAAAGCACCAGACTCAGCCGGTGGCTCTTTCGCATTCTCAAAGCTTCCTCCACCGGATGCAAGAAGCTTCTTGCCACTTTTTAGGAGTTCAGGCAAGTTCCATGAATCGAAAGTGACTAAGGTTTGAAGACTCTCATCAAGTTTGCGGAGCTCTTCGTCTTGCTCTAGCTTGACGGTTTGCTCTTCTTCCTGTTTTATCATTTGGGAGTCTTCAATGTGTTTCAGTTGCTTCTCCAACTCCAAAGACTCATGAGAGTTTGGATCCCACTTCGAGGCATGGCCCACAATGCTGCCGAAAGCTCTAGCAGCAGCAATTCTGGTCTCCCACTTGTTTGCCTTGAGAAAAGGATAAACCCTTCCCAAAAGCGATAAAATGTCCTCGGGGTGGCCTTTTGCAAGATCGGAGAGCTGATCTGCGGCCGTATTGCGAATGAACGGCGTCGAGCCTGTTTCTAGTAGAACCACGAGCCTGTCTAACCTCGACATATCTGGAAGAGGGGGGGGGGGGGGGTTATGCTAGGTAAAGAGGAGTAATCTCTTCAATTGGGTTCGAATTGTGCAGTGGACGAGTGCGTGTATCTAGAGCAGGTATCGCGAATGAAACCTTGTATTTGGTGTGTACAAAGAATTCCGCGAGAAATCGATTCATTTATATATTGTCGCGGCCCATCGGAGTGCACCCAGGGCAGCGACTACATTTTTTTCCCATCTTTGCATCTTGCTCCTGACGCGATACACAGCTGGACACGGGGTTACGTCTGGCTCCAATGCAAAATTTATTTTATGCGTTTGAAAAATATTTTTTTGAGAAAAAAAAATTTTGTGTCATAGAATTACACCACCTTCTTTGCCCTACTTTCTAGACCTATACTTTTAGTAGACTGTAACTGGTTGGGCTGATGTGTCTGTTTTGTCGCGATAAGCTATATCGTATAATGTATAGCAATTTTCACCGTCTTTCAATGCTTCTTGAAAAAGCACAGTGGTGAGTAGTCACTCTACTTGATGTTTATATACACTGCCTGATTGTAAACTATATTTTACACTTGACTATTTCCAAGCAATCTTCTTTGCCATCAAAATCGCCATGCTTGCAACTCACCTATTGCAAGTCACATACTGCAATTCAGTTATCGCAATTCTCTTATAGCAACTTAATAACGCTTGCACACATTTAGGCAAACTTCTTCTCTCTGTTGGCACGCACATCACTCTTCTTCTGCTCCACTTCCTCCCTAGAGGCATTGTAGCTGACGTTTGTATCTTGGTTCATTGGGTTTTCACTGGACTTCTTGAATTCCTTGAAAATAATGTTCTTCATTTGTTGCAATCTCAAGCCAGGTTGCTCCTTCTTCAACTCTGGGATTCTTCTCTCCTCATACGCAGCATATGCGGCCTTCACTCTTTTCTCGGGATGCTTGTCGATATCCTTGTTGGCAACACCACCTTCCTTTCCGGTCAATGCCAATGCAGCCAATGCGTCATCAAGACCAGAAGCACTCAATTCAGGGGTGTCGCTGTTGAAGTCCAAGAAGTCATCGATCTTGCCTGTTCTTTTGGCTGCCACTTTGGCTGCTCCACGCTGCTTACTGTTAAGTGCTTTGGATGGCATCGAAGCCTCCTCTGCTTTCAAGAGAAGATCTCTCTCTGCTTTCTTTCTGGCAGCTTCTTCCTTTTTAAATTGTGCCTCCTCCGCCTTGGAGTTGGCCTTCTTGGATCCACTCTCCCATTTGCTGGCTTCCGCTTGCTCTGCGGCTGCTGCGCTAGCATCCCGCTTCTTGTTTGCTTGTTCGGCTTTCTTGGCGTTACCAGCCGCTTTCTTGGAATTTTCTCCTCCTTTCTTGGCCATTACTGTTACTGGGTGTTCGTGGAACTTAGTGCAACTATGCCGTGCCTTACGCTGAGCACGTTCGCAGGGTCACGTGGGAACTTCCGGTTCGGCCTCTCTTAGCGCAGCCCGGTATATACTAGTCACTATATGCAATGTTTATAAGCTATAACTTTGCCACTGGCTTGAATACCACCCTTCCCACAATTTCTCCCCGCTTCATCTTCTCCATGTAGTTCGACAATTCGGTCATGGGGCGGGACTCTACGACAGGGGTGATGAGCCCATTTCCAATCCATCTCAACACCTCCTCTTGTTCGCTTGAGTTTCCCCCGAAATTGTAGATCACCTGTATCTCTCTTCTTGCTAAGTCAAAGTTGGGTAAGTCCACTCTAGATTTACCCATCCCCACTATAACAATTTTTCCTCCACCTGCAACAAAGTCACATGAGCAATCTACACTGTCTTGGTTCCCCACGAAATCAAAAGAAATGTCAAACGACTCTTCTTCATGGCCAATGTCGTCAAAAGACGTGTAGAATTCATGAGCACCGAATTGTTTCACAAGTTTTTCGTTGCCTGGCTTTTGATCCACGCATACAATTTGGCACCCAAATGACCGCAAGATCTGGATTGCATTCAAGCCCAAGCCCCCGGCACCGAGAACAAGAATCTTACTAGTGGGACTAATAAACTCCTTGACTTTTTTGATAGCGTGAAATGGCGTCAAGATAGCATCTGTTGCTGAGGCTGCAGCACCATAGCTCACGGAATCTGGAATGGGGATCAAGGTCCGCAACGATGACACCAATAAGTATTCCTGGAAGCCACCGTCCATGGTAATCCCATACCCTTGGTTTTTATTGGTTGTGCAAAGATTATCGGATCCCTCTCTGCATTTAGAACAAGTTCCACAACAATTCGAAATAAGCATGGCATACCGAGTTCCTGGCTTGTATCTGGGATCATTCTGCAACCCACTGCCTGCCTTGGCTACACTGCCACAAATCTCATGGCCCATGACCATTTTGTCGGGACATCCAGGGTTTTGGGAAATAAGAATATGATGGTCGGATCTGCACAAGCCAGCAGCCTCTATCTTGAGGAGAACCTCGCTGGGACCTGGTTCTGGCACAGGTAAGTTATCGAAGCGATTGATACTCTTCAGGCCACGGATAAAACCGTATCCGGTTTGTGTTTTAGGAAGAGACATGAGATCGGAAATGATTTTTGAGATGTTCTCATGAAATAGCGGCGGATTGCTGAATTTGTATATATGGGGAAAAACCCCAGAATGGCTGCGAGGTCTACGCGGGGTAGCTTATTTCCGGTGCGCTCCGGATTTAATTCGAGACCCGCCGCTGCGGGTGTTTTACTCAATGTGAATTCTCGAGCAGCCTCGAAGCATGCACGGTAAACTTTAAAATTCGCGGGCTACAGTAGTGGTAAATTTGGAGGGCTCTGCATTTAAAGAAGAGGATATATATAATATCCATATAATGAAATAAAAGGCGAGCGGCCTATGGGTCACTCAGTAGTAAAATGACAAAGAATGCAACTTTTCTAAAGCTTTTTTCGGTGAGAAACTTTGAAACTCAGCAAGATTTTCGTTATAGTTCATGAAGCTAAAAAGACATCCGTGCATTGGTGAGCCATTCAACACAATTAACCGGACTTTTGCTTTTTAGTGGCTGGCTCCTCGAGGGCAGCAGCGGTGATGTTGTCGGAGACGCTCACGGGCTTAAGGCCGGGAGTAGACAAATCCTGGTGGAACTCCTTGATAATGGAGTCGACATCGTCAATGTTCAATTGTCTCACATCTCCCAACAATTTAATCTTATGGGTGACGTCCTTGCACTGTTGGTCAGTCAAGTTCAAGTTCAATTGGTCGACTCTGCTCTTGATGGCATTCCATCCGGTCAATCTGTTAGCAAAGTGAATGTATCTAGTCAAACCGAAATCCGATGGGTTCAAGATCTCGTATGTGGATGGGTTGGCCAAGATGGCTTTAGCGTGGATACCGGCCTTATGCGTGAAGGCACAGAAACCAGTGATTGGGTTGTTGAAAGGAACGTTTACCTGGACGGCATCTGCCACCAAGTTCTCCAAGTCTCTCAACTTGTGCAACTTGTACTTGGACAACACGTACTCTCTGTCGGCAGTGATCATTCTGGCCATCAATGCACCCAAAGGAGTAATACCGTTTCTCTCACCAATTCCTAAAACGGATGTGTCGATCAACTTGGCACCGGCTTCCAAAGCAGTGTAAGCATTAGCAATGGCGCATCCGGTATCGTTGTGGAAATGGCACTCGATGTCACAGGAGACAACCGACTTCAACGTCTTGACAAGCTCGTAAACTTGTCTTGGGTTGGCACATCCAACAGTGTCGGCAATACCAACTCTGTTGACACCGATCTTAGACACGGTCTTGTAGATATTGAGCAAATCAACAATGTCGGATCTGAAAGAATCTTCGGACGAGAAACGGATTTCAATGCCCTTGGACTTGACGAACTCAATCACCTCCACGGCAGACTCGGCAATGTAGTTCATGTCCTTACCGTGAGAGTATTGTCTCAAGAATTGAGAGGTTCCAATGACGACATCCACACCGTCCACGCCGGTTTCAACGGCCACTCTGGCGTCATCCATGTGACAACGAATGTGGGTCAAAATCTTGGCCTTCAACCCGAGCTTGCAGATAGCCTCACAGTCCTTTCTGGACTGTTCGGAAGCAACAGGGGAAGTCAACTCGATGTAGTCAACACCAAAGTCATCCAAAGCCTTGGCGATTTCAATCTTCTTTTCCGTGCTGAAGAAAGCGTTGGCAAATTGCTCACCCTCTCTCAAGGTGGACTCAATCACCTCGAAGCTGTTCACGTTGGACAAGTAGTCGTGTGGGTTAGGACCGTAAGGATTAGCAGACATTATATGAAGTTATAAGAAAATATAAAGTTTTTAAAAAAAAAAGTTAAAAGCAAAGGTAATCCGGCCTACTTATATATTTTTAAAGTGAAAAATTTTTCTCCTGCTTGTTACTTTCTTAAGCTTCCTGCATCATTGCCGTCGCTATGACTGATAGTCGTTATCGGCCTGCGCGAGCGATTGCGCTCCGCGCGATATGCCGTCGAATGAGTCATCAGTCATATATTAGCATAGCAAAATGTGCGATTTCTCTACTTTTCCAGTCGGAGTCCCCACGCTCCGACAGACGAGCATCAGTCAGTCACCGTGGCAATTAGTCATACAAATACGGCCCACACAATTTTGGACAAAATTACATCAAATTAAAAGAATGTCGAAAATACGAGTATTTTTTTTCATTCCTTCTGGTTTTTTTCTGTTCGGAGCTCCTCTAAATTGTTTTATCGTATATCCTATTATTGTGTGTCTTGGGGCATACTATCTATGACAAGTATGACTCATGGCGCGGCCTTCTCCCCGGTTCTCCGGAAGTGCTCTCACGTGCTGACAGGGTCGGTGAGTAGTGACGTGCTCGCGTATTCTTCCATACCTTATTAATTATCTATACAGTCTTGGTCACCATCTGGACAAACCTGAACATCTCACTTCTCAACTTTACTAGCTCGACATCTTTGATCATCAATTTTCCATTGAGTCTCCCCACAAGTGTCTTGACGATACTATTAATCTCTTTATTGCTCAACCCCGTAACACCACTCCAGTCTTTGGAAACCCTCTCTTTGGCAAGCACTAGCCTGAAACACCCAATCAACAACTTCTTCAACCCGTGCCCCATATCAGTGTAGTTAGCGAAATTGTTGGACTGGTTGAAGTATCGCAAAAGATAGATGATGTCCATGTACCTAAAAAGGTAAATGATTCCTTTCATGAACTGTGGGAGAGTCAACTGCAAGCGACTAGACAAAATCATGAGGTACTCGTCCAAAGGAATCTCTTCAGGTTCCGCAGTCCTGGACGAAGGTGGAGGAAATGAGTTGGTGATCTTCATGGCAATATACTTGACTATTATCTTCATCACCTTTCCCCGTTCAGTTTTGAATGTCTCTTGTGTCGACACTTCGACAGATGGCGAAGAAGCGTTTGCAGATAAGGTATCCACTATAAGAGCTTGCGAAGTAGCAGGCTGAGGTTCGTTAACACGGTGATGCAGTGGCTGTGAAGCAGTTATAATCTCCGACTTCTCACCTTTCTCCTCTTTTATGGAACGTTTGACCGCTTCTGCTGCTAAGACGTGGGTGCCCACGTTCTCAGAGAACTGGGCGTCGGGCGTTTTAGAAGTAGACAGTGTGTCTGAGTCTGAACCTGATTCCTCCCCCTCGCGATCCGAGATTAGAAGAGGGATGTCTGATGTTTGGAACAAAGCTGTTGACTGGTCGCTACTGATGTTAGCTCGATGTGAGTCCGCTTGGTGCAGAGCAGAAGAACTAATATGTTGCTCTAGAGCTTGTGATGAATATAGTGAACGAGCTGAAAGTTTGCTCCCGGTGCCTTCAAAGTCGGGATGAACAGGAATCGTCTTGGTTGGCTGATAGTCGTCGCTTATTGTCAACATGGATTGTAGAGCGGTAAAGGGCATAGAGTTTGGGGCTTAATAATAATCCAAACTTCACAACTGGCTGCCTCTAGGATGTCTTGATGGAGTGTTTGTCTTGAGATTTGCGTGATCCTTTCTGCGAATACTTAGCAATATACTTCAATTCAATAAGGAACTATGATCATTCGATTTTTCAATCGCAAGCTCAGTAAATCATGGTTTTTTGGATGTAGCTGGTAGTTTGTTGAAAAATGAGAAGAAAGTCTAGGCTTGCAAATGTTGAATTTGGCTTGAAAGCTCTTGGAGTTGAAGTAAACTTGATGATGTATTGGCTCGCTGCGCGAGAAATTGTTTCCCGAGGGTGTTTAAAGTTGAGTCATCATTCAATGTGTCACGTGCGCACAGCCCGAGATATCGGTGTTTCTCCGAACCAAGAACTAGTCCACGAAAAATGCATATCTTCCGGTTCCATGAGAGAATCAGATGTCTTGATTTAGAAAAAAAAAAAGGAAATCAAAGAGGATCTTTTCAATTCGATAAATTCTTTTTTTTTCTATTTCTGGCGTTGGCCTTTCATAGTTAACACTCCTTCGACACACATGAAATACTTTTCGCATCCGAGACGGCCAAAGCCTGAGAATGTACGGATCAAAGTGGTTAACGAAATGTAAAACCTTTAGATTAAATTTCTATCGAGCAAGAAAAGGGCATGAATCTGTCAGATTAATATACAACAAAAACGAAAAAACAAAAATCAAATCGTAAATGTTTGCAATGTGTCTCCACCATACCACGAAGCTCTCTACTCTCGGAGCTCTCTACTCTCTTTGGTGCGAAAATGCGTCATTCTCACGACTAGGAATTCAGCTATCACCAGAGTCTGTCACTTATGGACACTGAAGGCACATTGCAGGACTCAATGCGTTCGATGCGAACCTATAAAGATGCTATATCACTTTTGAATACTTTACAGTCCAATTTTGCTACTATAGAGGCTATCAAGAGCCTGAGTATCTCCCCAAAACAGAGGAGTGAGATCTCCCTCAATGAGGTGTACGAGTACATCAGGAGATTGGGGTACAAGCCTTCGGACTTTGATCGCCTCAACAACATACACGTCACTGGAACCAAAGGCAAAGGCTCCACTTGTGCGTTCACTGAATCCATTTTAAGCCAGTATAAACGGCCGGGATTGATTTCCAAAATCGGCCTCTTCACCTCTCCCCATTTGAAATCAGTGAGAGAGAGAATCCGCCTTGATGGAGCTCCAATTAACGAGACCAAATTCACCAAATACTTCTACGAGGTCTGGGATAAGTTGTCCACCACCACCAGTGATAAAGATGCTTTTCCCGCTTTACAACCGTGCGAGAAGGTGAAGCCCATGTACTTCAAGTTCTTAACCATTTTGTCTTTCCACATTTTCATGTCTGAAGGTGTTGATACTGCAATCTACGAGGTTGGCGTTGGAGGCAAATACGACTCTACTAACATCATCAATAAACCAACAGTGGCAGTTATTACTTCTTTAGGTATAGATCATACTGCCATGCTCGGAAACACCATTGAATCAATAGCCTGGAACAAAGCCGGTATTATGAAGCAAGATAGCCCGGCAATTATCTGTGAGCAAAAAGACTATCCTGAATCTCATGAAGTGGTCGAAAAAGTCGCCAATGAGAACAAAGTGTCGTCTCTCGAAGTGGTCCGTCAAGACTCTGTCCCTGCGAACTTAAAATTGGGCTTGGCCGGGGATTTCCAAAGAATCAATGCGGCTGTTGCTGTGAGGGCAGCTCAAATCCATCTCAAACAGCTAGGTTTGGATGTCAACACTCAAACTCTCCCTGAGGAGTTCAAGGTGGGACTTGAGAACGCTCGCTGGGAAGGCCGGTGTCAAACCGTTCAAAACGTTCCTGGGTTCGAGCCAGTTACATGGTACATCGACGGAGCACATACTATGGAATCCATTGCCGTTGCATCGAAGTGGTTTCACTCTGTAGTGAACGAAAACAAGTCTCCCAAGATTCTACTTTTCAACCAGCAGAGTCGAGAAAACGCCAAGGAATTATTAGAAAAGCTTCACAACGTCGTTTGTACAGAATCTGGCTTATCATTTGACCATGTTCTCTTTACAACCAACATCACTTGGTCGGATGGCAGCTACAACAGTGATTTAGTCTCGATGAACAACTCAAAGGACGACATTGATCGCCTAGTCATACAAAAAGACCTCAAGCAAAAATGGGAAGAATTGGAGACCAATTCAGCCAGGAAATCTGACATCAAGGTTTTCCATGATATTGAATCCTCGTTGAAATTTATTAAAGGGCTTCAGGCAGATAATTCCGATATCCAGACCTTTGTATGTGGCTCGCTACATTTGGTGGGAGGTTTTCTCACGGTGCTCGAGGGAGAGCATGATTAGAAGAATTCAACACTACAGTAGTACTTCTATTGTATAATAAACTTACAGAGAGTTTTCTATTTCTTGTATTAAGTTACAGAGAGCACTTGTAGATGCATAAACCCCATTCTTGCTATAGAACTATCTAATTGCTGTTGTTGTTATTAACAATGTTTTCCTTTGCGTTCAACACAATTTCATTGATATTCTCCAAAGAATATTTCCATTCCATAAGTGTGCTCTTGATGGCGTCCCAGTCCTGTGCAAGTTTCTGGTCCTCACCGGCCACGATGAATCTGTTAGCTCTAACCAAAAAGAAAGTTTCTTCAACTTGGTTCAACTTACCTTCGATCACACCGGCCTTAATGGAATCGATCAATAACTTTTCAAATGCAGCAGAAGAGGGAACCAATTCCTTTGGAACATCGCTGTATTTAAACGTGTTGCGGTGGCTCTCCGAGTTGTCAACAAGGAATCTGGTCAAGGCCAAGGTCTTGGATTTCTCCAAGACAGAGTCCTTGATTGGGGCAGGCACAGATGAAATCAAGATACCATTGGTGTAGTTTGAGAAAATCTTAACCAACTCGTCGGAGGAGTGTTGCTTCATGGCAGCAGCGACATTGTTGTTAACCAAGAAGGAAACGTCCACAACAGAGGCAGCCAAAGCGAACTCAATCAATTGATGCAACTCGTTCAAATTTAAGGAGAAAGTGGAGGTGAATTTCTTGATGATCTCCAAGGAGCTCAAGGTGAAGTCTTTGTCCAAGGCAATGAAGGACCAAAAGATCTTCTTGATTTCATCCTCAGAGGCACCGGCAGCATGCAAATAGCTCACCAAGTTGTCACCAATAGACGATTGTATCAATGCAAAGCTAACTTCAGTCTCCGAGACAATCTTCAAAATGGCCTCGATGACCTGGATTCTATTCTTCGAAGATGCTGGTAACAAGTTGAAAAAAGTGTTGAGGGCAGACAAGATGGTGGTCGATTTGAGGGATCTTCTGTCTCTCAATGAAGGTTCTTCGAATGGGGTGCATTGGATCAAGAGGTCAAGGATTTTAGAATCTCTGGCGAAGACCTGGTCGATTGAAAGCAGCTCAAGCTGGCCTATGAGGTACACCAAAAGGTAAAAAGTTGGCTCGAACTCCTTATTGCTCAAACCAGTCAATGTCTCTTTCGTGGAGGCGGCGAGTAGTTTGTTGGCAACTTCCCTCTTGTTGGTGACATCATCTCCAACGAAGGCTTTCAAGGAGTCGGAAAGCTCTGTGTTTTTCTGCACAGCATCTATGATCAGAGTGTACTCATTGATCGAGTCTTTCAAATCGTTTTCAACGACGATAACGGAGGCCATGATACGGGTTTTCACTGTTTGAAAGGGGTTTCTACTCTTCGTTGGTGTAGGCACACTTCTCTGTCCTCGCGTTGAGAAAAGTTTTCAGATCACGTGTGCCTCCAGGTGCTCACCGCACTTTGACTTTAAGCCCATGGGTGCAAAATCTCAGTCTAAATATTTCCCTAACCAATGTATATATATAATTATTCCTCCTCCTCTTCGTTGATGAGCTCAAACTTTCCAGAAGCACCTGGACTAATTGCACTCTCAAATTTACGCAAGGTCTGTTCACTATCTGTCCCCTTGGTAAATGGTTTGGCCGAGGCAGACGTGAAGTTATTGCTAGCTGATAATCTTCTCAAATTGTTTGGTAGCACGCTGAAAAGATGACCATTGCCTCCATTATTAGTTGGTTTAGCTGTTTTCCTCCCCGCAGGCGGTGAATAACACCGGTCGACAATACGATTGGGGGTCTGGGGATGCACAGGTGCGGGTGTGAGGAGCGGCCCATTGTATGAGTTTTTGGGCGAGTGGCTTGACTTCGAGCCACGAGATTTGCTTTTTGCCTTTCTCTTTAGTCTGATCCTTGGTGAGTTGGACCGGGATGGGCCTGCTCCACTCAGTGACCCTTCATCTGCTTTAAAATGTGCGCTGCTCTCATTGGACGAGTTAGATGAAAATCGCGTTAATGTACTTCTTCTTCTTGTGGCACTAGTACTAGAAGAAAGAATCAGAGTATCCGAATGTGATCTTAAGTTTTGCGGGCGCCGGAACCTCTTTGATGAAGAAGACACAACCAGGGACCTGTGATGGAGATCGTGTTGAGAAGTATTGATGGATGAGTTGTATGCATCATCATCAAAAAGCTCATCATCAGATCCATCCATGAGGTCATATTCGAACTCCGACATATTGTAAAGATGACTTTGTTGACTCTGCAGGCTGAATTGTGAAATGACTGATTCTGGTCTTTGGCGACGCAGGTAGCTATCATTGCTGACAGAAGACATGCGAGTGTTGGTTTGCATGTCGCTGCTTTCAGTGAAATGGTTAAGGTGTGGATTGATATCTTCCCCAGAGGCAGATGTACTGTCAAGTTTTGCGGGGTCTTTGGTGAAAGTAGGGGTGAACTGGTCAACTACTGCAGGATCCATGGCGTCACTCATAGGAGGTTGAGATGGGAGGTCGATTTTCAAAGCAGTTTCATCAATCGAGGGGCTCGCGGAATCAAGTAGAGTCTCAACGTTATCAGCTCTAGATGCCTCATTTTTATTCGGCTTTAGCTTTTTCCAGAACCTGAGTTTTTCAATGATTTGCTTCCCTTTGGAGTTGGCGGGGGTTTCATCTGAGCGTGAGGTGCTTGAGTTTCTCGTATCATCCGTGTAAAACGAAACTGTGCGGCCCATTATGCTCAGTTCATTGTTGTTCTGTTTTGAAAGCGAAGCGATTTTTATAACGGGCGAGGGCTCCGCCGAGGAATTATTTTTGCCCTCTAAACTTGGTTCCGGACGTAGGATTGTGGTGGGCGAAGGCTCTTGTCTGCTGTTTAAACTGAGTGAAGATAAAATTCTCTCAAGGGGAAGGTTGGAGCCGGGACTTTGTTCAGACAAGGAAAGAACACTCTTGACCCTATTCGTGGACTTTCGTAGTTGGTGTTTGGCTTCATAGTAGCGCTTCTTCTTTAAGTGACGCTTTTTCTTCTTTTCAAACTCGCTTGTTAAGGCGAGTTCATAGAACGCCGTCAAAACATTGTCTTGGCCATTGAGCTTGGAGTCTTGCAATGCTTGTATGTCAATATTGCTTTTCTCAAGCTTCTTGAGCAAGTGCTTCTCGATTCTAGTCTGAAACGGTAGCGTATTTGCCTTGTAGTATTGGTTGATTGAGATAAGCGAGTCGGTGTCGTTCTGAGAGGAGTTTCGGCGTGAAAGCCTTGCATTGGTCATGTCCATCAAGAGGGAAGAATTCTGGATTTCTGATAGCGTTGCTCTTTTGGAAGGATCTTTGGTGAGCATGTGCTTTATTAGGGAGTTTACTTCTTCAGAGACGGCTTCTCGATAAAGTGGCTCCTCATTTGTGATCTTGATTTTGGTCTTCATGTCATCGTCTTCGTCAAAGGGTAGCTCTCCATACACCATAGCGTACAATATAACACCCATGGACCATATATCTATGGCAAATCCAGAGTACTTCACCCCATTCAAGACCTCAGGTGCCATGTATGCAGTTGTACCACAGACAGTAGATAAAAACGAACGTTTGGATGGATTGAATTCACGGACAAATCCAAAGTCAGTGAGTTTGACAACCGTCTTTTTTGCATCTGCCATGAGAATGTTTTCCAATTTGAGATCTCGATGTGCCAAATTGAGTGAGTGCACGTAACGGATACCTTCAACGATCTGATAAAATATACTCTTGGTGGCCTCAATATCTAAGCGACGCTTCTCGTAAATGTGATAAAATAATTCATTTCCCTCACAGTATTCTAGCACAATCCAGAGTTGAGTTTCTGTCTTAACCACTTCAAACAACTTGACTATATTCTTGTGTCGAAGCTGCTTATGATAATAGATTTCACGCACGATATTCGGGTCATCAATCTTTCCACATTTAAGCACCACTTGGGAATGTAGTAGTACATGTTGTGCCAAGTAGACCTTGCCAAAGGCACCTTCTCCGATTTCTCGTATTATGCGGTAGTTTCCAATGTGCGTGATTCGGGACAGGGTAATTTGCTGGTAGAAGTCATTGAAATCCGCTGCTAGTTCCGCTGTCCGCTTTTGATCCTGTACCCGGGATGTGACAGCAGACATGGGCTTGTCTTGTGCGGAGGTGTTTGTTTGAGTCGGCTGGTTGGAAACGTATTTAAATCCTACCTTTTTCTGTTGTTAGGTGCACTCCTGCGCCTGCTTGGGAAAACAATATATATGGACGACTGGAAAAAATCAAAACTTGTCAGACTAGTTAGTTTTTCTTTAGGCTTTGTTATACTCTGATCGTCTTACCAATCATTAATCTCGAGTCAAATACTGTGCTCTAGCTGTGTTCTGCCAGGTGGCTGTGTTACTAGGGGAACAATACCAGTGTGGAAGTCTTTTAGGCGCAGTGTGCAACAGGTGCAACAGGTGCAACTCTCTGGCCCCTCCAAAGGCCTATGGCAGTTTTCGTGAGATCGTCGATTTTCCAGACGAGTGATTCCAAATACAAATTTCCATCAGATCTTTAAGGATTCACTCTATCACTCTAAATTTCTCTTACTTCTAAAACTTGGGTCGTATTACTAGCAAAATGTGTGTGCGCGGGATCTCTTGGCGCGGTGAAGAATCCTAATACTACTCATCGCTCCCCACAAGTCGTTCCTTCACACCATGCTCCTTTTAATTCGACATCATTTAAAATGTCTTTCAAAACATAGGATTCATACGCGTCTTATTTCTCGCCCCGCAACCGTGGAATTGAAGAAGTGCACGACTACTTCTCTTGAATCACTACTGAAGCGTTTAGCACAAGAGGCCACTTTCTTGGACCACCAATCCCAGTTCCGGCTGTTTAAAAAGCGAGTCTGGGATTCCGTCACAAAATTCGCGTCTAATAAGCATCAGGGGAAACCCCTAGACTCTCTATCTGTCACGGACTATCTAAAGCCAAGGATGGAAAACGTTGCAGCACTCACCCATCTGATTGCTTCTGGCAAATATCCACAAAATCTAGATGAAGAGACTTTCACTGGAAAAGCCGACCCTGCCACCGAGTTAATGGCAAATTTGTGGCATCAACATTGCCTTGAATCTGAAATACTAAATACTCCGGACTTAGAACAGGCAGAGACTAACTGGGACATTGAGAGGCCCAGCGAGTGGTTCCCTCAGGCACGCAAAATGAAAAGAAAATTCATCATGCATGTTGGACCCACCAACAGTGGTAAGACATACAATGCCCTACAGGCATTTTCCAAAGCCAGGTCGGGGTACTACGCAGGACCCCTTCGGCTTTTGGCAAGAGAAATCTACGAGAGATTCCAAGAAAAGGGCATCAACTGCAATCTTATCACCGGAGAAGAAGTCATTCCAGCTGTTGATCTGTTTGGGAACGTGTCTGAACTTTCCTCCGGAACCATCGAGATGATCCCCTTGCACAAAAAAATGGACATTTGTATTATCGATGAAATACAGATGATAGCTGATCCTTCTAGAGGTGCGGCATGGACCAATGCGGTTTTAGGGGTTCAGGCCAGAGAAGTTCATCTTTGTGGTGAAGAAAGTGCTGTTGCGCTCATTAAAAAGCTTCTCCAGAGTACAGGAGATAAGCTTGAGGTCAAGCATTACGATAGATTGGGGAAGCTCACTATGCTAGAAGGTCTGGTTAAGCGGTTTCAAAACTTGAAGAAGGGTGACTGTGTTGTAGCATTTTCAAAGCGGGTGATTCTTGAGTTGAAGTGCAGTATCGAAAGTGCCACCAAGATGAAGGTGGGCGTGATCTACGGCGCACTTCCACCTGAAATCCGGTCTCAAGAAGCTTCCAAATTTAATAACGGAGAGTACGATGTATTGGTGGCATCCGATGCTATCGGAATGGGTCTCAATCTCAAAATTAGAAGAGTTATCTTCTGGAGCGTTAAAAAATTCAATGGAATCAAGCAAGCCTACTTGAGTGTGTCGGCAGCCAGACAGATAGGAGGCAGAGCTGGTCGGTACTCTTTGGATGAAGGAGAGCTGGAGGGGTTTGTGACGGCATTCCATCCGAGGGACATGGTTATGGTTCGGAGGAGAATGAGGCAAACTATTCCGGATCTTGAAAAAGCATGCATTTGGCCACCCAACAAGTTTTGGGTGCAATACCTCTCGAGTTTTCGAAAACCAACATCAATGAGAAAAGGAGTGGGTACGTTTTATAAGTCCATTCAAAATTCTAACATGGAAACTTACTTCCTAAGTGAATCGGAACATGTGTTGGTGATCAATCTTATGTGCCAAAAAAGACTTGATACGCAGCTTTCAATCGAAGATCAATTGAGGCTTTCTCTAGTACCCATCAACTTGCGAAATGCAAATCTCGCAATAGTGGAGCACACAACACGACTCTTTCGGGCAATACACCAATCAGAATCCAAAACAGTTTTTGATTTCGGGATGCTCGAATTGGATATCTTAAGAGACGAGCCCTCAAAAAAAAACTCTGCTGAGAACATTCTAATGATCTTGACCCACTTGGAGCATAACCACAAGCTCGTGTTGTTGTTCATGTGGCTTTCGCAGCGTTGGCCTACTATTTTCATCGACAAGGAGAGCGCAGGCGAAGTCAAAACAATAATTGAGAAACGAATCAGTGAGGAGTTGAACTGCTTACGGATGGTGGCCGGAAAAAAGCTACCGCGCTAATGTATATAGAAAAAGCAGTCATTTCTCAATATTAATATTATAGCATTTGCCGGACTTGAATTGCGGTTCAACTTCTTACCCCAGATGAAAATTTCGAAATGCTTCTCGCACCCCGCGCCCCCGCCCCCACGCTTCCCCCACGAAACATATAAACCTGCGCTCTTCACCACCAATAGTCTCTTTCTTGCTTACTAATCACTTGAGGTCACAACTCTGCTGACGACCAAGCTCTTGAAATCATAACATCTAACCTCAAGTGAACAAAATGCCCACTGTGATAATTGTTGGGGGACCTGCTGGAACGGGAAAAACTACCACTGCCACTCTTCTTTCCAAACACTTCGAATGTCCATTCGTTGAGGGTGACGATTTGCATCCGCCAGAGAATGTCAAGAAGATGTCCGAAGGCAAGCCATTGAACGATGACGACAGATGGGGATGGCTACAAAAAGTCAGTGAGGAGTCATCCAAGTTGGCCAGGGACTCAAACAACAAGTCCGGGATCTGTGTGGCATCCTGCTCCATGTTGAAAAAGGTGTACAGACAAACTCTTATGAAGCACGGCGATGGTGTGGATTTCAGGTTCGTCTTCTTACATACGAGCTACGAGCTGTTGTTGAAACGGGTGGAGAGCAGACAAAACCATTACATGAAGCTGGATATGGTGAAGTCGCAGTACGAGATAATGAACATTCCTCAAGGCGACGAGTTGCTCAAAAACGGTGGCAATGCCATTGAAATTGACAATGGCAACCTCGGCCCTGAAGCCTTGAACGAGATACTTTTAGAGCAGTTGGATCTCAAGGAATGATGCACCGGTGTATCAGTGAGATCACTTACTTAAATAAAAATATCCTTACATAGATCTTTGCAATGATCTTTGCGGCAACTTTTGCACTGATCTTTGCCTTAAGTAACTCAGGTAATGGAATAACTTGCAGCACATTGTTAGATCCCCTATAGACAAGACACTACATATAGTGATTATTATTAGAGCCTCAACTGCACGATCATGTGATTATTATTAAGCCCCCGCCATGACTTCAGTCGTGCACGCGACCAATGCTTATCTTTATAAGGAGCACTCGATTTCTCTTGAGAATCATCAACAACATACTTGGTTGGTAACTATTTACTACACGCACAACAAGAACTTAACATACATAATGATTGCGAAATTGCTTTTCACCTACAAAACAAACACTCTTTTAACTGCGTATGAAAAAAAAATGTGGTTCTTATGGCTAAATTTGGAAACTCGCTTTTCCAAGTGTCTTTCATCAGCTTCAAAGCTAATTCCTCAGTGATAGTTGATTTCCTCATGCTTGCGCTGCGCTTGCTAGATCTTGCTGACCATGCGCGTGTACATCTCCCTTGCGCAAGAAAACTGCACGGCTCAGGAACCGCTCTAGTTTTTGTTAGCAAGGTTCACGCGCATCAGGAGCACGTATATTGATATACTCTATAGCATCTTACTGCATTGGCCAATCTCTATATGGCAAGACCCGAATACATACAAAAGGCCGGACTAATCTTCTATCTCTAGGAAGCTACTCTCTCAAGAGATGCCACTCGACTACGAAAGCCTTCCATACTATAACCCGAAGAAAGACCGACGGATTGCCCTCATAACCACCGGCAACTCGGGAATCGGCTGGTTCACCGTTCTCAATCTATATCTCCATGGATTTATAGTCTACATAGCGGGTAGATCAAAATCAAGATGCATGAAGTCCATGGAGGATCTAGGCCTGGAAGCCAAATACATCCTGGACCATTATCTGTCAGCTCACAAAGCACAGAGACATTTGGGTGAACTTCATTTCTTGGAAATGGACTTGGCCAACCTATCATCGGTCCTTAGTGCTGCTTCCAACTTCAAAAATTTGGAAAAATCCTTGAACATTCTCATTAATAGCGCAGGCATCATTGTACTGCCTTATACATTGACCACCGATGGCTTCGAGCTTCAGCTTCAGACAAACTATGTGGCGCCTTTTCTACTCACTACGAAGCTAATACCACTCATGGAACGGTCGGTGGAATTGCATCCCCAGGGAGACCCCCCACGGATAATCTACGTGACATCCAAAATGCATAAGCTATTTATACACTATACCAGCCTCAATCTGAGCTTCAATTTTTACCCTTCTTTTGTTTTTACTTGGATCAGGTATGCAATTGCTAAAACTGCCGGGATCCACCTCATGAAAATCTTAGCTTTACGCAACCCACGCATCTTATGTGTTTCTGTCCAACCAGGAATTGTCATGAGTCCAAATTATTTTGCCTACTGGACTCGACTCCCGTTTATTGGCAGTTTGTTCTGGGGACTTTTCCATATTTTCGCTTTCTTGTTTGGAGTTACCGTGGAGCAAGGTGCCGAGGCCATCTGCAAATGCTGTCTTGACCCAGACTTAAGTCTCACCGAGGACAACGGAGCTTACTTTGATCAGTTTGTCAGAACAAAACCTTCGAAAGTGGCACGAAATCCTGATCTCGCGGCTCGATCTTGGATATGGACGGTGCGAGAGCTCGAGAAAAGGAATATATACATACTGTAACTACGAGTCCTATCTTTGCAAATACAATCAAGCTATTCATTTATTGAAGTAGCAAATGGGTTTACAATCTGGCTTCATTGTCAAGTCTCTCGATGACAATTGCGGAAGCACCACCACCACCGTTACAGACACCAGCAGCACCGATCTTTCCTCCCTCTTGAGCCAAGACGGAAAGCAAAGTGACAATGATTCTTGCACCAGAACATCCTAATGGGTGTCCTAATGCAACAGCTCCACCGTAGACGTTCAACTTTTCTTGAGGCAAGTCACAGATCTTGGCGTTGGCCAATCCCACCACGGAGAAAGCCTCGTTCAACTCGTAGAAGTCCACGTCGCTGTAAGAGACCTTGGAGTGCTTCAAAGCCTTTGGAAGAGCCAAAGCAGGAGCAATTGTGAAGTCGATTGGGCTTCTCTCGGCCTCACCCCAACCAGAGATTTTGGCAATTGGGTGCAATCCCAACTCCTTGATCTTGGCAGCAGAGACCAAGATCACAGCAGCACCACCATCGTTCAACTTGGAAGCATTTGGAGCAGTAACAGTACCGTTCTCCTTTTGGAAAACAGTTCTGGCAGATTTGAGACGAGACTCATCGAAGTTCTTTGGCTCATCATCTTGGGACACGACGGTGTCTGGCTTACCACGGAAGCCCTTGATAGTAACAGGTGCAATCTCCGCAGCAAACTTACCTTCGGCGTGAGCCTTTTGAGCTTTAAGGTAAGAGTTCTTAGCAAACTCATCTTGTTGCTCTCTAGTGATTTCTTGTTCCTTGGCACATTTTTCAGCAGCGACACCCATCAATTTTTGGTCGTAGACGTCCAACAATCCGTCCTTCTGAACACCATCAATGATAGCGGCATCACCGTATCTAGCACCGGAACGAGCGGTTGGAATGTAGTAAGGAACGTTGGACATGGATTCGGCACCTCCAGCAACAACGATGTCAGCGGAGCCGGTGAGAATGGCCTGAGCACCCAAGATCACAGATTTCATACCAGAGGCACACACCTTGTTAATGGTGGATGCAATCACAGTCTCGGGAAGACCTGCCTTCAAGGCAACTTGACGTGCAGGGTTTTGGCCCACGTTGGCCTGCAAAACACCACCGTATATGATTTCATCCACCTGCTCTGGCTTGATCTGGGGCACTTTTTCCAAAGCAGCCTTGACTGCATGGGCACCCAACTCAGAGTATGACAAGGAGGAAAGCGAACCTTGGAAGGATCCAATAGGCGTTCTAGATGTGGCGACGATGTAGACTGACAGCATTGTAATGGAAGAAGTACTGAATGATGCGCGTCTGAGCGGTGGGCGTATTTATATAGAAGGCACTATACGGAGGGGTATACGACGAATGCGAATCTGCATTGGCCCGAGGGCCATCTTACAAATGCCGAGATTTTGTGAGTCCGGCATATTGGCTGGATCTAGATGTTGGTGATAAAGGGAAAGAATTAACCCGACTTTATCATTAAAGTTTTTCTCGTCTGGCCGTTTGTCATGGGCAAGCTTTTACGATGATGGCCTTTTGCTAGCATCGCTGTATAGCATTGTGCGAGGTCTCTGTAGCGAGACGCAACACTGCGGAACTCAACCTCTGACTACACCTCTGACTACACCACTGGCCCTATCAAGAAGACATATGTTGAAATCCTACCGCTTTACAAAACCTTTGGGATTGAGAACCATACATTCGTCACCCGCCAGTCTACTATTCGAGCGTAACGTGCCAAAACCAGGATCACATCAGCAAACCGATCTGGCTCAGCAAAACGGTGCAGCAACTGCAGATCAATATGGAAACCACCCCATTTTGAAGCGAATTCCTCGTATTATTCGGCCATATACTACGAGATTTATTAATGCACCGGTGTCTCACGTGACGGCGTTCTTGGTTCTTCATGAACTCACAGCTATTGTTCCATTGGTTGGGATCTGGTATACGCTACACAACTACCCTGATTTGCTTCTGATTGGCACCCTAGACTTGCCCTCATGGGCTATTGAAAAGGGGACCAAGATCATGGACAAAACCATGGCGGATTGGAACTTCACCGATGTTTCCATAAGTGAAAAATACAGGTTTATCAGGGAAGGTGCCTATGCATACGTCATAGTCAAAGGCTTATTCCCCGTCCGTCTAGCCATTTCTTTGCTTGGAATGCCGTGGTTTGCCAGGTGGTTCGTCTTGCCTATCACCAGAATGTTCTCGAGGAAACTGGCATCGAAGACTACAGACAAAGTTGCGGAGATGAATGAAGCTGCAGTCAAAAGCCATAATGCGAAAAAGGTCAACAAACCTAGACTTTAAATACTCCGAGCGAATGATGGAGGTCAACAACTCTAGACTCTAAATAAAATACGTGTGTGAAAAGATTAAGATCGTCATTCATCGATATTACATACACCTTATCATTCTCAGTAGAAAAAATACCATCAAAAAAGCTTGTGAGTGCTTGTATATCAGGTCTCCATTTAGTCGGAATCTATGGCCAATTCGTCCTCTGCCATGGGAACAAAATCACTCAATGATGTTCCCCTCGTTATGTTCAATCTGTCAGCCGCAAAATCAGGCACCAATTTCAGGTTCAAAGAAGGGTCCATGGACAACTCACGATCATCAAAGTCAAACAACTCCGGCAAATCTCTCACGTCCGGCTGACTGGAATATAATTGGTAGTTAGCGTTGTTTTGGTGGGGATAATGCGAGGAGTTGTTGTAGAACTGCTGACTGAATAACTTTCTATAGTTGGGAAGCTTCGTAGCCTCTTGTCTTAATTCGTCAAAGTATGGATCGGCCATAGCTTGGATACAAGATATTCTCTCTTGGGGCGAGTACTCCAATACCTTTGTCAAGAAGTTAATGCAATCATTCGACATCTTCTTGAAAATCTTCGACAACGGAATAGGTTTTATCTGAGGAAATTTGTACTCCGTGTAGTTTGGGTTCATGCATTTGATCTGTTCTTTCGTAGGCGTTCCCAAGATCTTGATAATTTCAACGAGTTGGTCGACGCCGGATTCTCCAGGAAACAACGGCTGCCCCACGATCATTTCTGCCATGACACATGCAGCCGACCAAACATCGATTTTGGTTGTGTAGTTTGTTGCTCCAAAAATTAATTCCGGAGCTCTATAGTATCTAGAGCAGATATATGACACATTTGGTTCAGAAGGCTTCAACTTCTTAGCAGAACCAAAATCACATAGCTTCAAAACGCCACTTTCCGGGTTGATAAGTAAATTCTGTGGCTTAATATCCCTATGGCAAATGCCTTGCGTGTGGATGTAGTTCAATGCACGGAACATCTGGTAAGTGTACAACTTAACTTCCAACGCAGGCATCGACAATCTCTTGGAGACGTAGTAGTGCGAAGCTTTGTATAAGGTCTCCGGGACGAACTCCAAGATTAAGTTCAAGTACAACTCGTTCTTATCATTGTTGGTATAGAAGAAGTACTTTAAATCCACTATGTTTCTGTGGTGAACCATCTTCATGATTTGAAGTTCTCTGTTCTTGAAGCGCTTGTCCTGGAGAACACGCTTGATGGCAGCTATCTCGTTACTTGGTAGCAATTGGGTTTGAAAGACAACACCAAACGATCCGTGTCCCACCATTTGCGATTGGGTGTATTGTATGGACTCCGCTTTCCCGGTGTGCCCGTTGTGAACAGATTCAGTTATCACTTCTATGGAAGACATGTTAGTATTTGAGACTCTGGTTATATCTTTGTTCGCAAGTCAATGCTTTTGTCGAGGAAGTCGTTTAGGAGCACCAAAATAGAGGCAGAATGAGTGACGGTTGAAATAATAAGGCTTGCAGGGGCTTTCACTCTGATTGGTTCACCGTGATAAAAAAGGGCGGATGCTAGATTTGGGGGTATTCTTTACAACAGAATTGCAAAGAAAAGGTGAAGTTATGGATGTGGAGGAGATCGCGGGAAGAAACCATGGTGCGCTGATGGTCACGCACTAAACTTGATTTTCGCACGACGGAGCCTCAAGCCTCGAGAGCATGCGCTTAAAATTTGAGCGGCTCCGATCTGCAGCTCCCAATCAACTCTGCCAGCATCTGCAACTTTTTTTCACCCAGCAAACTGGATTCTAGATCTCGAGTTTCAAAGATGTGGAGCTGAGCGTATGGCCCAAGTGTTTACCAGGGCGGGACGAAACCACGGTCCCCTCTTTCGCAACCTTGGCACGGTGCGTGCGTATTGCATACTCGCTGCTCTGAATTTTACCCCACACCCCGCAACTCACTGCACTATCAAGGTGTGAATACCAAAGCAAGTCAACGCCTTGGTACACAATGTACCCCTGCAAAACGCCTAAAATGGCAAAAAATAAAATTAATAATAACCCTCGACAAAAGGCATACACGCCCTCCGTATGAATTCAGGATGCCCCTCCATGGAATTCCATTGACGCACCCCTGTAGAAGTCTGGCATAGTACCCACGCGTCAATGTGTGGAATGTCACTCAGAAGGTATGCTCTGCTTCGCTGAACACACACCGAACGAAAGATTAGTAAAAGGAAAAAAAAAATACGTACGAGTAACTTCACTCATTCTTCGGCCAGAAGAATCTTTATACTTGAATTGGTCCTTATCGGCATCCCTCTTAGTGGTCATATTAGATTTGGTCTGGTCGAAGGAAAAGGTCCGACTCAAACTCAAGCTCTCGTGTTTATTCTCATGACGATTGTGAAGAATCAAGCCTTTTAACGTGGAGGAGAGAGACATCTTGCGGTTTCTCGGTTTTTGTAGGGTCAGAATGCTATTCTTTCTATCGACGCTAAGAGGTCCTGGATGTTTTTTGCTTTCCACGAGAGTGGTCTGGCCCGACTCAAATGGGTTGGTGAACAGGAACGAGTTTTCTGGCTTGGGAAATTCCTTTAGGCTCATAAGTTCACTCTTACTGTGCAACAGCGAGCCTTCTGGTCGGAGATGGCTCTTCCGCTGCTGCCTATGTTCTTTCAACAACTTGCGAGTTTCCTCTTTTTCCGATCTTCTCTCATTCTGGTACTGCTTCTTGAGCTCGGATCTCTTATCTCTATGTTCTTTTCTGAGCACCTTTCTTTGCTGGACTTGCTCCCGTATGAGACCTTTCTTAGCTCCATGCGGTTTTGGCTTGGTCTCGTTCGACACTAGTTCGCCTGTGACCATATCGAACTCCGCAACTTTCTTCTTTTGTCCCTTGGGTTGCTTGACATGCTGGTTCGCTTGCGCATAAATAGGCTTGTCGTGGATCATCGACTTAATTTGAGGCGTCAGATAGTCATAGTTGTGAATGAAGTTTGGTACATATTTACGCACCTGAAACCGTCTTTCCAACTCGTCATAGTCCATCGTTCTGATGAACGACTTGTTCTCAAGTTCACTGTCGCTTTTATCAGTGTTGCTCGTAGAAAGCTTGGATGTGCCCTTGCTAAATAACGTGGTCATGGTACAGAAAGGGAGTGTGAGAAGAGATTGCTGTAGAAATAAGACATCAAGATTTAGTGCGCTAGAATATACACACTACTATATTGGGCAGAAAACCAGACAGGAATTCTCGTGACTAGTGAGGCTGCTGTAGCATCGCTTAGCAGCACATGCGTGGTGGGGAGCCGTTTGGTGCGAAAGACGTGCCGATTCCCCGTTTCTGTGGGGGATGCATGCAAGAATAGCGCACCTGTCCCTGGCTGCGCACTCCAAAAGTGCTTATTTTCTCCCCGGGTCACGGGCCCCGACCGGCGCGATCTCACAATCTCCGCCCGGTATACCTCGTAAGCCTGAAGAATAGCTCCTGTACTTCGGTATCGTTGCACCGGGGCAAAAGAATCTGGGTGGGCTTGCGGTCATATTTTTTGAAATTCAATTTCAAAAAAGTCAGATCCTCTGCTGCGAGTCGTGGCCAGAAGAGATCACTTGTATCGTCATGCGGAGTGGGTGTTCCGAAAGCATTGAAGGTTCCTTGAATAAGCACCAAATCGGTAACTTCCCGATCGTCTCCCTGTAGATCAAATGTGTTGGCAGGATTGCCGGATGTAGAATATAGATATGAAATGAGGATTCCAAGCGACCAAAGATCCACCTCGTACTCGTAGTCCGTCACTCCAAAGCATAGTTCCGGTGCCTTGTAGTAGCCGGTGCTCACATCTGTGACCTTATTTGAATATGGTTCTTTTGACTTGTCCATATTGTACGACACGCCGAAATCGCCAAGAACTGGTTGCAGTAGAAATTCCAACGTGTGAAAAAACACATTGGCAGGTTTGATATCTCGATGGATGAGTTTCTGGTCATGCACGTACTTCAATGCCTCGATTAACCCGTGCACAATTGCCTTTGCGGATTCCACGGGAAGATTATTCTGTTCAATCACTTTATTATTCTGTGGATTTCCAAGGTCAAACTTGGTTTTTCTCTTCATATGATGGGCCATCACTCCAGTGAGATCGAGTGCGTAGAGAGGCATCACAAGGTAATGGTCTTCGCCTAGCACATATGTATCAACGTACCCCACAATATAAGGATGTCGAAGAGCCTTGACTATTTCGATTTCCTGTCTGAAATCATGAGGTTTTCGCTGGAAGTCTAGGTCGGCCACCTTCAATGCGTAGACACGGCCTTTCTCATCAGTGCCTTCGAAGACGTCTGCAAATGGGCCACTATGTATCAATGGACCTTTTTCGTACATCATTACGAAGGGGTTGTGATTTCATAAAAAAAAAGTGTTCAATTTTCAAGGATGTTGGGTTCAATATTTCAGGGACTCGTAGGGTTTATATATTCTGGTGGAAATGAGCAGATGATTACAGATCGCAAAGCGCACCGATATCTTAACCACACAGGAATACAGACCTCGTGAGCCCTTGGAACTAATAAACACAAGTCATAGTAAACGTATATTCTAGATGCTTGATTACTCTATCTATGCCTCTTCTTGACATTCCCGTCGTCCACCCCATGTCTCTTTGTTCCATTGTAATTGCTATTGTGGGAGGTGATGTCGATATCGTCCGTGTAGATGCGCCGCTTGGGGTATTTTGAGGTGGAGCCTTCGAATGCGTTTTCGCATACTTTGGGCAGCTCCAAAAAGTACGGGTGGATCAACAGCTCATTCGCAGATATGCGGCCCGCGGGGTCGAATTGTAGAAGGCTCTTGAGAAGGGAAAGACACCGCGGGTTCTTTCCTCCCACAATGTTGTACCAATTATTCAAATTGGGTGGGTATACCGTGGAGGTTGACAGTAGAAAGTTTTGTTTGAATGCAGGGAAGTCGGGGTATTTCAGTAGTGTGGGCCACACCTCATCGGTGGGAGTTCCCAAGATCTCGAAGATCTTCTGCAACTGGCTTTTTTGGAACGGAATGGATTTCTTGCTACTCATATCCATCTTTGCTTCTTCTCCTTTGAAAACTGGCCGGAGAGATATGAGCTCGGCCAAAATGCATCCCACTGCCCAGAGGTCTATGGCTGGGGTATAGTAACGAGTACCAAGCAATAATTCGGGTGCCCGGTACCAGATCGTCACCACGACTTTATCACCCGTATACAAGCTTTGGAGCGGGTTGTTGAATTTTCTCGCTAGGCCTAGATCTCCGATTTTGACCACGCCATCGCTAGACACCATGATATTTGCTGGCTTGAGATCACGATGGAAGATCCAGTTCTGATGCAAAAAAGAAACGCCATTGAGGACCTGCCACGTGAGAGACTTGAGTGTTTGCTCCGGAATTGGTTTCACCGTAGGATGAGAGTGGGAATGGATGATTTGCAAAAGATCGTGCTCAAAGAACTCGAACACCATGTAGATGGACTTGTTCTCAAGAAGAATCTCCATAAGCTTGGTGATGTTCCGGTGGTTAAGCTCTCGACAAAGCGACATTTCCCGCATGGCCGACTGCGAGATGCCCGTGTAGTATATGATTTCGTTGCCGTTGATATCGTGCCCATTACCGTTCATGCCCATAGGTTTCCCGGACAGGTGGTTGTCTGTCTTGAATTTTTTAATGGCAAACAATTGCACGTCCGATATCTGTTCTGGAGCATCACTGGAGTTTGGTACACCATTTGCCTTGTTGGGGTCTGCTTCGGTGTCTGCCTTGGTTGGTAGCTTGGACCTTGCCTTGTACACTTTACCATAAGTGCCCGCGGCGATGTAGCCGGTGATCAGGTACTTCAGTAGCACGGGCTGCCGGCTGAGGTCTTTCCGGTGCCGATATGGACCAATGGTAAGGATCAGCGACGAGGCCACAACAGCAGGCTGTGATAGTGGCATGATTGGGTGAAAGATGGGTGGATGGTTCGGGAATCCGAGCTATGCGAACGGTGCGCTATCGCGCTGCTGCGAAGCATCTGCAGCATATTTGTCGAACTCCAGAAAAAGAGTAGGGTCCTAGCGAATGTTGGGCACGTATTTTTTCATAAAATGGTTTGCGATATGTTTTGGGGTATATAAGCTACTAACTACTTTTCTTCGATGTACACGCGGTCGTCGGTTTTCCCTTCGAGCTCGCCACGGATGATTTCCATCTTCCTGGTCTGGTCTTTCCACATCTTCTTCTCCTCGCTGATGTCGTTCTTCGTAAAGAAAGAATCGTCTGGACGTCTATAACTGTTACCCAAGCGGTCCCACAATGTTGTGAACTGCCCGTAGTTGTAGTTGAAGTACAAGTGGTGCACGGTGTGGCATGCAGTTCCGTTAACCACTGGGTCATTGGACCAGTAGCTGCCGTCGTGGATCATGACGGTCCAGAAATTCACAAACGTGAACAAAAGCAAGTAAGACACCTTGTTCAAAGAGAAGAGCAAGGGGAAAATGTGGTATGGCAAAGATTGGGCCCATCCATCGACCGGGTGGAATGCATGCGAGGCAAACGGAGTGCAAACAATCCACTTGTGGTGGGGCTTATGGAGTTTCTTATAGACGGTAGGCCAGTGCAAGATGCGGTGGATGAAGTAAATGCCGCAATCAGTGAAAAGAATGAAAAAAGGTAATTGTAAAAGAATCGACGTCCAGCCACCAGTCGCTTTGTTCACATTGAAGTACAAGCGGGAGAAGCCGTTAAGCTCTAGAACGAAGAATGGAGATGTGAGGGCCACCATCACTGGAATGGCGGTGAAGGCTTGCCAGATCTCCAAAGACATCTGGTTCTTCAAGTATCTTGGATGGTTGAAGATCTTCTTGTCAAATACAACCACGTATGACACGGATGCAACAACAAAGTAGAGGATCCAGCCGAAAAGGATGGTGATCACCATGATAGAGGTGAACTCACGTATAATGCTGCTTCTTTCGAGGAAGGAATCATGGGCATATTCGGAAACAGGGAACAAAGTCGTGGGAACCTTGCCGTATATTTCCTTTGGGTTCTGGAGCTTCTTCACCTGGTTCCACAAAAAAGTCACAGGCAAGGGGAGCTTGTTGCCTTTGCTTATAATGGTGTTGTTTGCCACTGCAGCGTTGTCGAGGCCCGAGCTGAAGAACTGGGAAACAGACCCATCCTTGGGTAAGAGCTTAGCATAAGCGTAGTCAAAGAGATAAGTGTCAGCCGCCTCAAGAACAAGATCCATGATGAAAGTAGATTATGTTTAATGAAGAAAAGGGTCCACTAGGTATAAACTAGAGTAGAAATGGATAGCTAAGGCAGGAAAGAAAAAGGGAGTTCCAGTCTCGTCTTTCCGATGCGCCTCTATAAATTAAGACAAAAGATGCACCTCGTATAAACAAATAAACGAGCATACGAGGGTGGGCCGATTCGGCCGAGTGCTACATAGACATCGGACCATAACGCACATATTACGCCACCTAAGCGGGACAGTTTATAATTTACCTTAAATATGCTTTTAGATAGTCCCTGTTGCCTGAGAAGAAAGTGGCTTTGAAACAACGTGCTGGGTGCTGCTTGTGGCCATCACGCGATGTTTGTTCTTTAGGCACTAGCTCTCGGAGCATGGAAAAAAGATTTCCCGTAACTAAGCCTACAACAACTATGCAAGACATGAGAGTTTAATGTTATCGACGTGTGCAAATAAACATGGTTTCGGTGGGACTTGAGCTTACGGTATGCTTGGTTTCAGATTACTGCAGCTTTTTGATGACCTCGGGTGTTGATTATTAATATTATGCGTGCAACTCAAGAGCTCCCCAAGACTCTGCTCTCAGACCAATTATTACTAATTGTATGACTTCGAGCCTGATTAATATTCTTCTAGAACTCTCTATCTTAGAAAATTTAAGTCTGTCTATTCACGTTTAATTTCTTCTACTTATTATTATTTCTCTTATCTCGGACATTTAGTCGTGCTTATGGTACTGTATCGACACAGGTTAATGTAATCCAACGTGTGGTGGAGAAGCGCACTCTGGACGGACCTCGCGCATAGGGGAACTCCATAGTGAGCATGTGTTAGATAAGACAAGGCCAAAAAAGAAATGGAGGAAAACGAAAAAGATTCCGCGCGGTGCAGAGAACCTGTCTATAGGCCCGTCAGATTTAAACTAGCTGCTAGACAACCTGCCAACCTGCCAACCTACTAACCGACCAACCTGTCGACATGCCAACTTGAAGCCTTGGACCTATAGACATGTTAACATGCTTGTAATTATATGACCGTTCACGGACCTGGACTGCACTAAGGTTAGGCTGAGGTTTTATAGCTTAGTTCAATTCCGGTCCTGGTGCACTATCTATTATGTATATTTGGGACTTGTGTCTATTTACAATGAATGTGCGGTGAATGCTGCCTCAATCTTGGTGAAGATGGTTATAAAACAGATGATGACGAAATGAAAATGACTGTGGGTGTATGCAAGTGATGACATGATGGTTTTGAGCGGTGATGCTGGATTGTAGTGTTATTCCGGGTGGAATTCCAAGCATGTTTACATCGCAAACGTGCTGATGGAGGATTGCTCAGAGCCACTAGGGGCCTCGTTGATCTTTTCGAAATTAATAGAATTCAAGATGCGTCTGCCTCCGAGGTCTGTCAACTTTTGTGCCATTTCTTCCCCGGCTTTTTCCGCGTCTTCTTTGCTGTTGACGATGGCCGTCAATGTGGCCTCCACGGACTCTGTTCCATCGGGACTCACAATAATGCCCTTGAAGTAGAGCTCCAGAGTGATCTCGTCCCAGTGGGTCTTCACTCCAAGCGGAACAGAACATCCTCCCTCCAAGATTCTCATCATGGCTCTTTCTGCAGTACAGCAGTAGGCGGTGGGACGGTGCTCGAGCTCGGCAAGAATTGGTTTCATCACAGGATCATTTTTTCTGATTTCGATTCCAAGTGCACCTTGGCCCACGGCGTAGTACATTTCAGGCGCTTCCAAAGCACAAGAGATTCTTTCGGATAAGCCTTCTCTGATGAGTCCGGCCGCGGCCAAGACTATGCATGCAAAAGGAGATTCGGGGTCATCCAACTTGGAGATCCGCGTGGAGAGGTTGCCTCTGACATCGTGGAAGTTGAGGTGAGGACATGCCTTACGAAGCTGTGCCTGT
The DNA here is from genome assembly GCA_002374555.1 of Metschnikowia mauinuiana. Classification (NCBI taxonomy): domain Eukaryota; kingdom Fungi; phylum Ascomycota; class Pichiomycetes; order Serinales; family Metschnikowiaceae; genus Metschnikowia; species Metschnikowia mauinuiana. Next base: position 87,747 of record NKZY01000764.1, on the reverse strand, counting down.
CTTCTAAGAGAGGAGGTACCCACCACGGAGCCCTCTGGCAAGTCCAGCAACGTCTTGAAAGAAGAGCCTTTTTTCATAACAAGCACATCACGAGGGTCTTCACGTTCCAAAATACACCCCAACTCAAATTCGTCGTATAAGTGGGTGGGCATGTCCTTCAAGGAGTGCACGATCAAGTCCAACTTGGGGTAGTCTCCAATCAGTTCCAACAAAAGCGCCTCAAGTTCCTTAGTCCATAAAGATTTACCTCCAAACGAGTAGAGCGGTTTCAGTTGCACTTTGTCTCCAAAGGTGCTGAGCGCTAGGATGGAACACAGGAGGTCAGGAAATGCCTTTTCCACCTCGTGCTTGACGATTTTCAGTTGAATGACCGCCAACTTGGATTTCCTTCCTCCTATCTGGACATGGTTCCCAGGAACTTGAATGTGGGACATAGTGTTGTGGGGCATTAGGTTAAAAAACGATTGGGTATTGAGAAACTCGAAAGTTTGAGAAAAATTGTCTGGAGCGAATAAAATTTCAGATAAAAAATCGCACTTGGTCTTCTGCTATGGGCACTTAGCGCTTGGTTCGCAGGAAAATTTCAGCTGGACGCGGATGGTTAGGCTTCGGTGGTGAGAAGCTCGGTTGATGCCGGTAGACTTTGAAGCTTGAAGGAAAGATAGCTAAGGGGAGTTTAGGGATCCGAAGCTTGGGTTACTTGAAAAAATGAACTGTGTGAGAATCTCCGGTTCCGGCAATTTTTTTTTTGACCGGGCCTAATCGGCAGAAATAGGCTCTATTTTATATGGGCAGTGTTTAATCAGGATGCATGCGCTCTTTCTTTTTCAACCTACGCAGTGCTACTGTAAATCGATGCGTCAGCATAAACTATCGAATCGCGGAAACGGCATTATTCACCTCTGCAGGACGCGCCCGATGTGGAGCTTCCGACCCCGGCTTTCAGTGGGGTTTTGATTGGAACTTTGACTTTATCTATTTTTGAAGCATTTTTGGTCTGAGAACTTCCTTATGGAAAGACCGGCATCAAATTACATCATATCCCGTAAAGGCCCGGTGCTTGCCAGATGCACTGCTGGGTTTGATCATGTGCGCATTTGGCTACCTGAAAGCGGAAAATCTTCCAGAGTCTCAGTGCTCGTCTGGCCCGTCTTCGGTATCTGTGCGCTTACTCATCTCATCTTTGATTGATCACTTTCAGATGCTACATGGGGACTGCACACACCGCGTAACCCCACATGTGATTCCCTCTTGTTATCACATTATTGTTTACCTTCTTATTATTGACACTCATTATTACTCTCAACATTCTCACTCTTATTATTGATTCTCCTTAATCTCCCGCCTCACAAATATTCATTATTCTCGCCTATTATTCTCACTAGCCATTTACCCTCATTTTTCACCCTCACTCTTAACACTTCTGTTGTTCAATGTTGTTCACTATCGCATTATTCACTCTCGTGTTGTTCTCTCTCGCATTATTCACGCTTGTACCGTTCACTTTCGTGGCATGAGGCCGAGCGTTTATTATTGTCTCTTCGTATCATCACATTATTAGTCTTATTGATGGCGGTTGCTGCTGTGGAATCCAATGTTGGATTCACTGTCTAAGATGCTGGTGTCATCATGTGAATCCGAGTCCATCCACTCGTCCTCACTATCATCATTTTTCGGGCTTGATTTGTTGTATTCTCGGACTGCGAAATCATCGGGCGGCTCTTGGTACCTGGCCTTCCCAGAAACAAATTGCAGTACTATATTTTCGAGTGACTGGAGCTTCTGGAGCACTTCTTTATTAGACTTTGTCTCGCTCACGCCACGGCGACGCATTTTCTGGAGACGGATTTCCGACGGGTTTGACCGAAGTCGCCCCACATTGTACTTGCGACCCAAAAAGTCATCAATAAACATGGAATCAACCAGTCCACTCCGGAATCCCATTAATGTGTTTTGCGATTGCTGGGGTACCAACCGTGTCTTGGGCCGCACAACCCGTCCTGCATTCTTCTCTTTCTGCTCTGTCATCGACTGGCTTCTTTCAGCCAAGCCATTAGCAGGGTCATAATAGGAGCTTGCTCGAAGAGGTCCCATCTGCGATCCTCTCCGGGACATCAAGTTCAATGAGCTATTGTCGAAGTCGTTGTCGTTCAAAGTGCTAAGCAAAACCATATCGCTATCGGCATATAAGTCTTCCTCGCGAGTAAGAAAGGTGAAGTTCTTCAAGTTCTTTTGCTGGGCCTGCGATAAGATTCTGTTATCCTTGGTGATAATCTCGTAGAAGTAAATGATCAAGATGATGGGAAGTTTGAACGTCTTGACAATATAGTTTGTCCAGGCCACGAGCTTGTTCTCATTTTTGGGCGACATTTGTAGGCTTGCCCATTTCAAGTAAATGATCAAATTGGTGGTTTTCAAATACTCGAATTCCTCTTTGTTGGTTTCGCTAACCTTCATGAAAACATTACTTAGGACAATAGCAACAATGGTGGTGACAACAAATTGCATGAGCGATAAGAAGGCCAACTGCACTGATCTTCCCAAAACGTTATACCGGTTCCAATTGTCCCACACTGCGGGGGTGAAGCCGTAGAACACTTTTAACATGGCAAAGGCCACCTCGTAGATTGACATGTCGATGGTAAGGCTAATAAAGCAGAGGAAAAACCCAAAGATCAACGATATAAAGAGGCAAAACATGGCAATCACATTCCATGTCATTTTCTTCAACGACAATATGATCATGTTGAAAAACTCGTAGTTGTTGAAAACAGAAAGCATGCGTGGAAACAAGAGAATGGAGATCAAGCTGAAGCAGTTGTAGTATGTGCTGCTCTCGATCTTATCCAAACCGTAGAGTATCCTGAACACAAAGGATATATCGATAAGAAACACAATCATCATATCCACATAAGTCCAGATGATTTTCTTAAGGAACTTATACTCAATGTGGAGCAGTTTGATAATCACATCAAAGTTGAAACTCAAGGCCATTATCCAGAACAACCCCGAGAGAGCTGAGTTGATGTCATTAGTATCAGCGTTCAAATTCCTCTTGTGTTTGAAGACCAATGCCAAGAATAACAACGTCAAAAAGGCGTACTTGAGATTGATAACCAAAGATTGGTACTTCGGCACGACATTCGACCGCACAAAGATTTTCTTGATTGTTGTTCTGTTGAACCTGTATTTGACGAACTTTCTCTCATCGAAAAACAAGTCTGGCTTGGGGTCATCCTCCATGGGGTTCCAGGGCAGACACGGTTCCTCCATAAATTTCTGGGACCGGCTGGGACGAAGCACGTCCGACCAGCTTTTAAGGTCTATGTCGTTTTGTTCCTTGACGATGAGCTCTCCATTGTAGATCCTATCTAAGATGCCCACGATGGCAGGTTGGGACAAGAATTTCTTGGACTTGGAGAGAATCGAGAGCTCCAAAGTATTGAAACAGTCGAGATGCGTTGTATGTTTCAATTGTTCGTATTCATTGTGGTGTTTCATGGGGTTGATAAATAAAAGATTGATGCGGTTGTTGGAGCTATACTCTCTAAGCATTCGAATGGCCAAGAGCTCACAAATAGTGGACTTGGTGATAAGCAAGTCGTACATGATCAAGTTGTTTTCCGACTGGATCATGTACTCGTACTTAAGAAGCAAAAGCACATACACCACGTTGGAGGAGATGTGCTGATCGGATGGCTCTTCTGGAGGAAACGACCCGTACCCGTTTGGGCCAAGATGTAGACTCTCGTATGCATTTGAAGCGCTGACAGGAGAAGTATAGTTCCTAAAGATTTCTTCTAGGGTTCGGAGTCTGCTTAATTCGATGATCCGGGACACGAGAGGCTTGATGAGAGACAACCGGAGTTCCGGGGTCTTCATCTGCTCATATTTGAAACTGTATATGACATCTCTATTTATTAGTTTCTGGATTTGGAAGTAGAGGTACTTGAACTCTATACGGCGTTGCTTTGGGTCCTGTGTGGAGTTCTGGGGCTTGACATTAGCAAGGTCTCCTCGACAGGCACTGGGAAGTCGGAGCTTGTAGGACATTTTGTGGAGTTGAGGCACACTATAGAGAAGGCCAAATTATGAAAGTCTAGATTAAACTAAAAAAAATTAGGAAGTGGTTCAGGAGTGATTTCCACGAATTAGTTATTAAATATGCTATTATTATCCGGAAAATCTAGGGTCTTTGCTGTTGTTTTTGGTGATGGAAGGCTGCGGCTGCGGGCTGCATTGGTTTCATATATACGAAGCAAGCGATCCGCATCGAAAGAAAATATAAACATCTTTAAAAATAGACCTGTCGTACGCGCGCACGCGACTGCAAAAACGGCCCATTTCTCGGCTAAGCAATTTCTTTGTTGATAAAGTTCCAAGCCTTGGTGCCGTTTTCCTTGCCGATCATTTCCATCAAGGTCTCTTGGGGGAGTTCAACCAAATCTGCAATGCTCCGCACCTTCAGTATCACCGATAAGTAGTTCAAGTGGGTGATCCCAGGTATTGACTGAAGAAGATCTATTGCGTCATCATTGAATGCGGGAGGACCCTCTTTTGTTGAAATAGATGCATTCACACCTTTAGAAAGCGCCTCCTCAACGTCGGGCTCCTCTTGGCTGGCTTTGAGCTCCAAAAAAATCTGGGCTGTTTCGTATGGCGATGAAGACCATATGACTTTAAGCTTGGGGAAAGATACCAAGAGCTCGGTGATCTTCAGCTGAATATCTTTGTTCAGAATCTTGGCTGCTATGGTGGAGCTGGCCTTCTGCCCTGGAGATTTGTACTCGGAAAACGGCACAAACGAAAATGACCGTGACTCGTCAAACTCTATAAGTAGTGTGGGTAGCTCGTAGTGACGGAACATCTGCTCACACTGCTGGTAAAGTCGGCCACTTTTAAAACTGGAAATCAAGTCCGGGATGGCTTTTCTTTCCACGCAAATCTTTGGCGTTATAATGTAGTCGCCCACTGTCAACATACATGGGAGAACCTTGGTACCTACGCGGTACAAGAGGTTCGGTAGCGATGATGAGAATTCTCTGGTATCCACAACGATCCTCATCTCATCGTTTTCGGTTCTAAAGTTGGCTCCGCCTGCTATTCTGGTGTTGACCACCTGTGGCTTCCTGATTTGGAATTTCCAATTGTCTTTTTCGGTCTCGAAATGTTTGCCGAGACTAGCTTTTTCCTTGATTAATCTTGTGAATGCCAACTTCTCTTTCCTAATTCGTACCAAGTGCGTTTGCTCTTCCACGGACGTCCCGTAGTACATGAAATAAGTCCGTGCCGGAGTGTGGGGGTTCATGGCTTGGAATAATTCCACCCGGCGAATAAACGTTAGGTCGGGGTCATACATGATAATGTAAGATGGGCTCAACTCTTGCAAGAGAAACTCGTTGGTGTACTTGTCATAAGTCTCAATGATGATCTGGTTGAACCGATCAATATGTTCTGGCTTTGAATTGTCTTCACTTGGGTTATCCACAAATAGAGGTTCTTCTTCTTGAACTTCAATCGGTTCTGTATCGGAAACTTCCTCAAATTCACTTTTAAGCTGGTTCTCCACCGACATCAATATTTCTTCGTCTAAATCAACTGCACCAGAGTTCCGATCAAATGTCGTTCCCGAATATAGCCGGGATACATTAGCCACTGCCGCAGCTCCTCTTGTTCTCCGTCTTTTGCTTTGGGGTAGGTTATTTCCGCGACTAAACGATTTGGAGGTGTTGAGCTTTTCGTCATCCGAAAGAGAGGAGCTTTGTTCACCGTCTTCCTTCTTGTCAAAGTCTAAGTTAAGCTTCTTTGTAAGAGATGTGATGTTTTTCCATAGAATATAGTCATTGAGCTTTGTCACCATGTAACGCCTTGCAGAAAATGCCTTCTTGCCTGTAATGGAGTTTTCCTTCTTTCTAGACTCCGAAATCACTCGGGATAATTGTTCCACCGTCTGTTTGCCGGAACACATAATTAAAACAGGGCCCTCTGTCTTCAGGTTATCGAGCGACCTTTCATGCATGATATCATCGATGATGAGAGAAAGCTGCTCCCATTTGGGAAGCTCCTCCAAGTTGTAGACCACTTCAGTCCCCACCACAGATTCGTCGTGGGTATCAAGATCAACCAGTTTAGTTTGGATATTTACCTTGCCTAGAGCCCTTTCCTTCGCGTACGAAATGATGGTGGTTGCCTCGTCCATCATCAACCACGGGCTCATTGTGGTGGTTCCCAAGTTGCTGGTGCTAGAGCTGCGGATATTGGAGTCTAGAATGCCCTGAACCCTTTGGTAGTAGCTCAAAGAGTTTTCTCGAAGAAGACTCGAAAGTAAGTCGATCAAAGTCGAGAGATCGTAGACCAACTGCTTTGACGTCCAGGAGATTCGGTGCCATTGAGAATCTAGAGAAAGCCTCACTCTCTGAACAAAGTCATAGTCGTGAATGTTTTCCATGTCCCAGTATTCCGACTCAAGGCTAGGATTGTGTCTTCTCAATTCATTTAAGCACGCCTGTAAACACGAGAGAATGGCCGATTGAATTTTGGCCATTTTGGGAGACAACTTCACAGCTACTTCCGTGACCAAGCCATGGTTGGATTTCCGAGTGGCTGCAGATTGAAGCAACAGCTGAGACACTTCGACGTGGAATCGTGGCCATAAGAACACGTTCGATAGTCTAAGCACCTTTAGTTTTGTAGCGAGAGGAGTAAAGCCAGTGAATGATTCAGGTTCATCAGATATAGCCTTGACAAAGCCCCAGTCGTTTTTGTCTCTATACAAGTTGACGATGAACGACTCGTTCGATGTTTCTTTGACCCGCTCACTGTGCATTATGAATATGCCCGTTATATCGCTAGGCCGAATGATCCCAGAAAGTAAATCCACAACTAGGATCCGTGAGCTGATGGAAAGAACACCTCCCTCTTCATATACAGACCTTCGTCTCGTGGTATTGGAAAGATCGGAGCCATTCACCACTCTCAATGGAGCAGTCCACTCGTCTTCGTCATCACCGAGCGTTTCCTTCAATGATGCGTTCATCCATCGGAGTTCCATCATGGCATTGCTAAGCTGTACCATTTCCTCGTCTTTAGCATTGAGAAGGATCACCAAACTCTTTTTCTTTTGCGTCACATTGCCATGTTCCAATGACACCGACGGTGTGCTCAAGGCATAGAGAATGTTAGCCACAAGAATACCACATCCCAAGCCCCTGCCCAAGATCAAGAGCCCATCCTTGCTCAAAATGGTTTCGGCGATTTCCTGGTAGAAATGGAGGGGCAAGTTGCAGTAGATCTCTTTCGAGTCGTAGATTGGTATAGATGCTTGGTCCAGGTCTCGCACCACAGGAAAGGACTCGTTCTGGTTCTTTGGAGTCTGCTGATTTAGCTGTTGCTCGTAGTACTTCTTGGTGAGATCATCGGAGATTTCAATTGGCGGAAGATCTTGCTCCACCTCGTCGTCATTTGCAGCTTCACCGTGGTCATGGTGCTCAACGGTAGAAGTGAGATCAGTTCCATCATACTCTTCATCTTCCGGAACAAAAAGCATCGACATTTCGAGCCAAGACGGAAGATTGTTTAAGTTTTGTTTCGGATATGTTTCAGACTGGTTTTAGACTGTTTTGGGTTGGTCTGCGACGGGTCTAGGACTAGTCTGTAGATGTTGCACCAACTGATTACTCTGTGCGATTATTGCTGCGACTAGCTTTAAAGTTGCAAGACTCACCACACTGAAAAAGGTGCAGGGTATTTGAATCCAAAGCCAGCCGATAATGTCTAGATTCTATAGTTTCAATAAGAAACACGAATCTTCAAAATCAATTAATACCTCTTAGTAAATAAATTACACAAGCCATTCGTATATGTATCATTCCATATATTCACTGTATACTAATAGCATTAGCCTCACATTAGAGCAAAGGTTATCTACAGAGCACTTGACTCAGGACGGTTCCATTTATGGTTTCAGGAATAGTACAAAATTCATTAATTCGAAATAATCCAGAATCCCAATCAAAACAAGCAAAATTAAATATCAAATTAAATATTTAGAGTACCTCATGGCCCCACTCAAATGTACCGTACATTGGCAAGTACATTATTATTCATATCTAAGACGCGAAACGCGTACCATCTCATCACCATGACCCACCAGAGTGGATCGTTCGTGGTATCACAATACGAAAACCAGGAGGAAACAAGGCTCGAGCACCAGCTAGTTTGTCGTATACTACGAATAGACAACGTGTCGGAGTCGAAAGAAAAGACCCTCGAGGAATGGAGATACCTCCATAATCCCAACACTGCGTTGTTCGAACGCATGGAGCACGTCAGCAGGCCCATCATCTATGGCATTGACTTGGACGCCCCAGAACACGACCCCAAGTCCCGAACATCAAAGGCTACTCATAAGCTTCTACTAGCGGATGGCCTGAATAATCACTTTTATGGCATAGAAATGGAAGAGCTAAGGTTCTTGAACCCTGCTACCTCTTCAACAAACAACCCGTTGCCCATTCCTTTGGGCGGACAACTAGTGATCAAACAGGGCACTACAGTTCTGTACGGCATGCTTCTACTCAGAAATGGCGATATCACATATACTGCGCCGGACCTCAACTCAAGCCCTGCACTGCAACTCAATAGTGGGATTGTTAAGAAATATATTGATGTGTTGGAGACTGCTCTCCGAGAACACAAGTCAAGCTCGTGATCTCTGGGTCTTTATGAATAGAAAAAAGAAGGCCGGCCTAAAGCTTGGAGTTGACCTTGCGTGTGAGTCAGTTTTCTAGCAAGGTGTTCCATAATGCATACTCATCGGTGAAGTCGTGATGAATCATACTAATCAAGTAGTAATCCTCATTGATCGACGACAAGAGCTTGTGGCTCTCTGTGTCCTTTTTGTAGCATCTGGCCCATTCTATCCATAACAAAAATGCTTCATCATTCCAAGCCTTGAACGACTCGTAGTCGATGATCGTGGGTTGCAAGATCTCTTTGGATGCGAACACACCCCATGTGATAGCAGTCTTGGTGTTTTGATCTTCCCTTATGCGTAAGTTTGATTCAATGCCGCCCTTTGAGTCTCCCCGGAAGTAGGTGATACTTTGCTCTTCAATGAGATCCTTCAACTGAACTGAAAGTTTAGTGTCCCATTCGACTTTAGGGATGAAGAACTCAACAAAGCCTTTCTGGAAGAGATGTCCGTGTGCAGGCCCCCATCCAAGGATTTTGTCGGAGGAGTCACAAGCATTGACTGCAGGTTGCGACGCCAAAGTGAACCAGCCCTTGTTGTTGAGTTCGAAGAGCTCTTCTTGGATCAACGCCGTCTCCGTGGACACTGCTTGGTCTACCCATGGTAAGACATTGATTTTGCCCGATAAATATTCCTTGAACGAGCGTGAGATGTCTTGTACCGACGTAGGAGAGCCCCAAGTTTCAATAACCTTTTCTATGCTGTGGAGTTTCAAGTTTGGACCGTAACCATCAATTTCTCCGTACGCAGGGGAGTTGGAGTCACCGAAACGGCCGTTGGTAAACTCATCCCACGTAGCATCCTTGCCCAACGCTCCTTTTCCTGTACTTATATCAACGATGGTTTTCCGGTTTTTCTTCCGGGTAATGGATGTGATCCGTTGGTCATCAGTGAAACGACCCTTTTTGTTCAAGAAACCCTCCTGAGAAGCTTTTATGAGCAAGTCTTCTCCCTCCGAGTCAGACCCCACAGCATCCTCATGATCCACTACGGGCTCGGAAGATTGCAGCCTAAAGATCTTAGAGTTTTCAACAATGTATGCAACAGACTTCTCCAAATTAAGAGTGTAGAAGTGGTAGCCCTTGATTCTGCCCCCTGTTTTCGCATCGATCTGCGAGATCATGTTGGTGAGGATGTCGATACCAATAGATTTGACCTTATTGTCGTCGTTTCCCGGAGCCTCAAGTTGGCGAGAGATGTCACGAGGAACAGAAGCATGCGATAACTTGGTCGAGCGAAGAAACACCTTGTGCGTGGTGATTGGCATCAACCCAGGAATGAGCACGGTGTTGGCGAGCTCGGGCACCGAACTGAGCATCTTTTCGTAAGCAACAAACTTGTCCACATCAAAAAACAATTGGGTTATGATGAAGTCGGCACCGGCCTTGACCTTCTCAATCAAAAATGGAAGATCTTTTCGGGGGTTCTGTTGCGTTTCGCTGGCACTATCCACATGTCCCTCCGGGTACCCCGCAACACCGATACAGAAGTAGTCTCCGTGATGCTTCTTGATATATTTCACCAAGTCAACAGCATTGTTCAAGTCACAGTTTGGCGTCCAGTATTCCCTGGTTCTGGGAGGATCGCCCCGGAGCGCCAAGATGTTTCTGATCCCGGCCTTTTTGGCCCGCTCCAAAGCATCGTTGATGACCTCTTTGTTGGTATTCGTACAAGTCAAATGCAAAACCGTGGTGCTTCCCAACTCCTTCTGGCACGTTGCAGCAAGTTCCAATGATTTCTGGCTGGTGGAGCCTCCTGCACCCCAAGTAACAGTGATGAAGAGAGGGTTCAATGCCATCATTCTATTTAATCGGGCAAGAAGGTTTCTGAATCCAGTGTCTGTCTTTGGGGGAAAAAATTCCAACAGGCAGAACTTTTCATTGGGCCCTAAGGCCTTTATGCTTTCTATAACTGTTGTCATGGCAAAAATAGAATGGGAATGAGATGTGGATTATGCTCAGCGGAGTCAAGTGTGGCCTAGGTTTTTTCCCGAGTGAGCTGTCGGTGACTCGTGTGCACTGACGCATTAACTTGTATGTAGTCTCCAAGGCCTACTGTATACATCATCCAAACGAAATTAATTCTTTCATTCATATATTTGATATCGGACTGGGCCGATTTACAAGTGCTTTGGTGCTGAACTTATGTATTATTTAAAAAGTGGAGCGTCGTCCTAGACCAGGAATGCTGGTGTCCAACGGCTCCCCACAACACCATACACCAAGTAATAGAACAATGGCTCAAATGCTAGAATACCATGTTTCCACTGGCTTGTTCAAAGTTGGAGATCAATTATGAACACCAAGAACACATGGTCCGGGTTGTAGAAACGTCTTTTTAGACTGCACTATATTCGCCTCTGTTCGAGTTGCCTGAGACCTTCTCTATAATCTCCTTTATAAAGCTGGGCAAGCCCTTCAAAAGATCCACAAAGTTTTCCAACACTTCCTTCAATGCCGACTGGAAGTCAATGGAGTTGCCTTTGCTGAACTGGAACCATGCACCACCAATGATGTAGATGCTCAAGAACAACACCATGAAGATAAAGATCCATGTGAACCAGCCCCACGACTCGCTATTGTCCTTCTTTGGGGCCTTTCCTGGCGCCTTCTTCTTATCGCCACTCGTTATACAAGCAGCAGGGGTCCGCATCTCACTCTCGAACGTCACACCGTCCCATTTCAAGAGTTTAAGTTTGTTTTCGCCATCTGTTCCACTGTTGACGCAAATAAACTTGATGCTACCGTCCACCAGACCTTCGCCCCATTTGACATCCTTGTAGGTGATGGTTATTCCGGCTTCGCTGTTGTCGCCATCGGTGGAAAATGGCGTGTAGGTCTTTTGCACGTTGACATTGAAGTCAATCACCTCAGACAAAAAGGTTTTAGCGTCCACGCTGACCCTTGTGAGACCACACAATTCCGAGTTCTTCGGGCAGTCCTTTTGGGTGTCGAGGTTTTCACAGATTCCCACACTCCAGGTGAAAGTGGTTTTGGATGGAGGCGTCGACCTGACGGACTCGGCAGAATAGATTCCTTTTATGGAGGCAAAATCGTATTGCTTCAACTCTTTGGCTGAACAGTCGAACGCCAGAGCCAATGAGGAGCATAGACCCAACAAGTAGAGGAATTTCATTGTTCTGTAGCTGAGAGTGGCTCCGTTTCCAGTTTGAAAGCTCGCACCTTGATACCGGTGTACGGGTGTCATGCTCGTCTTGCTTGCGGACAGCAGCTTTCAAAACCTGTACCAGAATCTCACTAATCTAAACGTCTTGATCAAGAGATCATATCATTAAATGGAGAAAATCATGTACCCAATGTAACAATCTATTTAGGTATATTTCTGGAAAAGAACAACTCAAGTTGTTCTCAATCTAGTGCTTTTTTTGATCATTTCAGTGCTGTTCCGGATCATTCTAGTGCTGTTCCTTGGTCGTCCAGTGCTTTGCTGCTTGGCCATGCTGTGAGCCATTGGCTTATCTCATGTGCCATCACCTCTCTAGCTATCAAGAATTCTCATCCAATATAAATCTAGGAATTTGACTCCACTAGTAATGACGAATACCCGAATATAGTCAGTAAGGATTATAACAACTATTGGTGTACCGGACTTCTCTTTGGTATGCCCCGTGGAATGGTCTCAGATCTCGGGTAAAGTTGCAGCTACTCTCCGCATTATCCCCCTCATGCACCGAGCCTCGGAAGGCCATGTGCGATTCGCACCCCGAGGTGAATGCGACGCCTTGCAGGTGATTGGAACCTTTTATATCGAGCCTTTTCCCGGGGAAATTCAAAAGTGTATAAAATCAAAGATTAAAGAATTTCTTTTTTTGCTCTTAGATCATAATGGTGAAAGTCACAATTTGCGGAGCCGCTGGCGGAATCGGCCAGCCACTATCAATGCTTATGAAGCTTAACCCCAAGGTGTCTCACCTTGCGTTGTTTGACATTGTCAATGCCAATGGTGTAGCCGCTGACTTGTCTCATATCAATACCCCTGCCAAAGTCACGGGACACCAGCCACAATCCAAGGGAGACAATTCAGCTCTTCAGGAAGCTTTGAAGGGCTCGGACATCGTGGTGATTCCTGCGGGGGTACCCAGAAAGCCAGGCATGACCCGTGCCGACTTGTTCAACATCAATGCGCTGATTATCAGGGACTTGACTGCTCAAATTGGCAAAACGTGTCCAAACGCTTCCATTTTGATCATTTCCAACCCGGTCAATGCTACGGTCGCCATTGCTGCGGCTGTTTTAAAGAAGTTGGGTGTGTTCAACCCACGCAAGTTGTTTGGTGTCACCACTTTGGACTCTGTTAGAGCAGAAACTTTCCTTGGTGGCTTGATTGGTGAGTCGCCTGAGTCGCTCAAAGGCAAAATTTCAGTCATTGGTGGCCATTCAGGAGATACTATCGTGCCACTTATCAACTTCGATCCTTCCATCACTAGCAAAGTGAAAGCTCTATCTGAAGCAGACTACAAAGAGTTTGTGCACCGAGTTCAGTTTGGTGGTGATGAAGTGGTCAAGGCAAAGAATGGAGCCGGCTCCGCCACCTTATCGATGGCCTATGCTGGTTATAGGTTTGCAACTTATGTCATCGACTCATTCAAAGACCATGGCCCCGTGAAGCTTCCTGACTCTGCGTACATTTATTTGCCAGGGATTGATGGTGGTCTGAAATTGGCTTCAGCTCTTGGTGGGGTAGATTTCTTCTCTGTTCCTGTGCATTTACAGTCTGGGCAAGTGGCTTCATTTGAGGCTCCTTCAAAATTAATCCAGACCAGCAACGAGGAGCTGATGGTGAAGGTGGCAGTTGAGGGCTTGAAGGCATCTATAGCTCAGGGAACCAGCTTTGTTGAAGGGTCAAAGTTGTAAACACATATTTAATTTTGATCTACGTAGATGTACAGAACACTAGAACGAATCAAGAAGTTTTATCCAAGACATTTATTCCCTAAAGTAATCCAGAACCAAACCAAACCAGAGCTAGTGCAACCCAAGCTTATCCATTCTGACTTGCACTGCGTTACGGTGGGCCTCCAAGCCCTCCACTGCAGCCAAGGTCATCACAGCGTTTCCAATGCTCTTTAATCCGTCTTCAGTAACATTCTGTGCAGTGATGAATTTCTGGAACGTGGCGGTGTTGACTCCAGAGTATTGTCTGGCGTAACCATACGTTGGCAATGTGTGGTTGGTACCACTGGAGTAGTCACCACATGACTCTGGAGAGAGGGCTCCCACAAACACAGAACCAGCGTTTTCGATGTGGGAAGGCACAAAGCTTTCAGCATTATCAATCTGCAAAATCAAATGCTCGGGTGCATACTGGTTGCTCAAATCAAAGGCCTTTGCGTAGTCCTCCACAAGAAGCGTGAACGAATGCTCCAAGCATTTAGCCACGATTTCTTTTCTGGGCAAGACCTCTGCCTGGCGACGAACAGCAGCATCGAATTCAGCAAGCTTGTTCTCACTGAGGCCCACACCAATCAAAATGACTTGAGAGTCCACTCCATGTTCTGCTTGTGAGAGTAAGTCACTGGCAACAAAGTCTGCATCCGCATTTTCATCTGCAATGACCAACACCTCCGATGGACCTGCTGGCATGTCGATAGAGCATAAAGCCTGGGTATCGTTCTGGACATGCATTTTGGCAGCAGTGACAAACTGGTTACCTGGTCCCAAGATTTTGTCACACTTCACCACAGTTTCTGTACCGTATGCCATGGCAGTGACGGCCTGGGCTCCACCCGCCATGAGGATGGCGCTTGCTCCTAGCTTGTGAGCAACGTAAACCACTTCAGGTGTCAACTTTCCGGTGCTTCTCGCAGGTGGGGATGCCAAGATGATGTTCTTACATCCAGCAACCTTGGCTGGTACTCCCAACATCATTGCAGTGGATGGTAACACTGCTGTTCCTCCAGGGACATACAAGCCGACATTTTCAATGGCTTTGGCAAACCGCGAGCAGAAAACACCCTTCGCCGTCTCCACGGTCATGACCTCTTCCGCAGGCAATTGAGCCCTGTGGAATTTCTCAATGTTGCTCATGGACAAATCAATAGCATTCTTCATCTCCTCGGAAATCTGCATGAGGTCCTCTGGGAAGGGAGCTTGGAGCACCGGAGACTTCAAATCCACACCGTCAAACTTGCTGGTAAGCTCGAGTAATGCTTTGTCGCCATTGCTTTGCACATTACTGATGATGGGCAACACCAACTTCATAATGTCTGCTGTTTTTTGGACCGGTCTCTTCAAAGCCTTGGAGATTTCCGCCTCCGATGCGTTTTTAGTGTCAATGGTAAGCATCTTGTAGGTGGGTAAAGCCTCTTTTTCTTGGGGCTTGACACTCTCCTGAATATACTTCTCCTTTGCATCGCCCTTGCGTCTAGTGACTTTGAGACTTTTCTTGTCCAAGTTGCTTTCGATGTCCGCCAAGCGCACGCCGTTTTTGACACAGTAGGCCATGACAAAGTATAGAAGGTCTGCGGCCTCCCAGGCCACTTCATCCTTGTTCTCGGGTTTCTCTCCAGCTTCAATGAGCTCGTCTAACTCCTCTTTCATCTTGGCAAGTAAAAGTTTATCGTCGTTAAATAGACGTTTGGAGTACAGGCCTTCGGGAGCATTGTCCTTTCTGTCAGCCAAGGTCAAGTCGAGTTTGGCCAAACCAGATCCATTGCTTTCAGTAGACTGGGCCAAGTCTTCGTCGTGGAAGCACGTGTTGTTGCTTGGGTTGTGGCAGAACCCAAAGCCTTTCCTATTTTCAACAACGAACTTGACAACATCATTATCACAGTCTTTCTCCAAGCACAACAACTTTTGCGTGGCGCCAGAAGTCTTTCCTTTATACCATAGCTCGTGGGTTCTCTTGCGGGATTGGTAGACGCCCTCTCCGTCAGCAATAGCGGCCTTGATGGAGGCCTTTGAAGAGTAAACCACTCCCAATGCAGTGTTCTCGGGGGCAGCCGTAGTCACCAATGTAGTGTAAAGACCATCAGGACGATCCGTCTCCAAGGTCGATGTGAAAATATCCGAAACAGAGATTTTACCGGCAGTGTCTTGTTGCGTAGACAACTTGGACGAATCCACAACTAGTGTGTAGCCAGCCTTGGCCAAGTCCAAAGCCAGTTCTGGGGAGACCTCTCCTGTATAGTAGACGGACTTATCACCATTCGATGAGTAAGCCTTGAAGTCCGAGGACTCTAATTGTCTTGCAACTGCAAAAGAAGCTTTGGAGGAGAGTAGCTCCGCTGATGCCTGGTCCGTCTCCACTATGAATCTGACCGAGGGAAGGCCAGCTGCAGCCACTTCTTCAAACTGTTTCTCGGAAACAAAAACTTTCTTTGCGCCGATATTAAGAAATTCAATGATTGTGTCTAGCGAAGCCTCATCTTGGGAGGCCCTGATGAAGACATCCAAGAAGTGGGGGAAAACGTTCAATGCATGCTTAGTGGGTTTGATGGAAGAAGACTCCAAGAGGATTTTTCCGGCAACTGCAAGTTTGCCAATTGACTCGTCTGCGGATACAATGGGCAATAATGGGAAGGTCATGGTCCACTGATTGAAGAGAAGTGCTGGTTGCGTTGGGAGCTGTACAGATAAGCGGAAAAGTTTGGGGCTATCGTTCGCATCGTGAGTCATACAGTCTTATCGCACATGACTGGTCAATCAGATGGCGTCTCACAACTAAGTGAGTGTTAGAAAGTCTCACTGATCAGTGACCCTACAAAGTTAAACTTGTCTGTCAGGAAAATTAACCAATGACTACTTTCATCAAAGTCTATTCTAATGCTACGCTAGGCAAATGCAATATTAATACTAAAAGGCTATCTTCTAAAATGTAAACCCTTCACGGAACTGGTTCAAATCCATGCCCGGCTTCACCAATTCAACTAAATCCCGCCGATCCAGTGCGATGAAAGCTCTCTTTAATGTCTCCAAGAGAGACGATGATTGGTTGTGGTTGAGATCCGATCCGCCCTCCACTTCATGCATGGCCAAGCCACTGAGTAAGTGCTCTGCAGCTTCATGGTAGCATCCTATGTTGATACACGAGACCCCTAAGTTGTAGCGTGCTCGGACAAAAGCAGGCTTTAACTCCAAGGCCTTGAAGTAAGCATCCACGGCCTCCTCGGTCCTGTTCAGGTTGGCAAGAGAGGCCCCCAAACGGTTCCACAACACTGCATCATCAGGTCTGATAGAGAGTGCTGCCTTGAAACAGTCGATTGTCTTGTCGAAATCCTCGTTGGCGTAGAATAAAACTCCAAGTCCCATTTGGACATCTGCATCCATATTTGCCAGATTTGGCGACAATTGTGCAGCTTGGATGAAGAGTTCGGTCACTCGCTTGTTCAAGGTAAACCTGTCCTCATCAGTGATGACGTCATTCTCCTGCCGTGCTTTTTCAACGACATTTGGGTATTTGGTGGAGATCCAACGTTCTAGAGTGGCGAATGCAGCATTGTCGTATCCTTCATTAATGTAGGAAATGGCCAAGGTCATCAAGGCCTCGGAATTCTCGGGGTGCAACTCCAAGCACTTCTCCAATGCGGTAATTCCGGCTATTTCCTTCTCGTTTTGAGTCTGCACCTCTCCTAGCTTGAGCCAAGCCTCCACGCGTCCCGCGTCTTTGCTAATGGCAGCTTCAAACGCCAATGCTGCCTCGGATAACTTGGCGCCACACTCCATTAATTCAAGACCAATCTCGTAAGGATCCTGGTCTGCAGGCAAATCCAAAAACTGGTTCTGCTCGGCATTTTCAAACTTGTAGTCACCGAAATTTGCTCGGGTCGATGCATATCTCGCAAAGTCTCTCTCCCATTGCTGCATATCAGGAGGAATGGTTTGCTCCTGGCTCTTTTTGAAATCCTCGTATTGTTGAGAAATAAAGTCATTTTCCACTTCGTCCAGGTTCAACAGATCCCACACTTCCTGGAACGTTGCCTGATACTTATCATCAATGACGATTTCCTCATCCGCTGTGGCATCTTGGGTAGCGCTTTCTTGGGCAGCATCTTGGGCCGAGTCGCTGAGCTCTTCGATTTCCTTGAATCTGTTATCCCAATCCACACTTGTTTCCTCCTTCTGAGCCGGCTCAGCCATATTGCTTCGAGTGGCCATCTGAGACATGCCCATCATTGGACGATAACCCCCCATCATCTGCATAGGTCTGTTCTGCATGCTTTGATAGTGGTTTTGGGGCTGGGACTGGAGCTGCAGAGGGGCACTCCGATACTCAGCACTCCATTGTGAGGAGCCGCTTTGTGATTGTGACAATCTCATGGCTTGCGGAGCATTTGCCGGGGCCTGGGCTTGGAAATCTTGCAGCCAGTTGGACGTTTGGTTGGGCGACTTGTTAGAGATCATGTTGAGTTCGTGGTGCATTGGCTGGAATTGAAACGCACTGGGTGAGCTGCTGCCGCCGGTCATGAACCGCTCCATATCCATCTGACTCATCCTGTTGTCTGTCTTGAAGTTTTGGTTGCTGGCCATAGGCGCCTGGTGGGTCTGCCTTTGGAGTGATCTGTCCTGTTGGGAGTGCTTATTAAGCTGAGCCACGGCATTACCGTTGACTGAACAATCGGAGCCACCTAAAAACGACATGTTGAGTTTTTATTATTATTGTTTTCTTTTTAGCTGTGGAAAAGCAAGTATAGCTTAGAGAAGGCGGGGCATGAGTTTATGAGTCTTTGGATTTTCTCCACAGCGTGAGGAATCGCCCGCGGAAGGTGTGCACATAACTTACAAGCCGTGGGTTATCTTGTGATTAGTGATTAGTGTGACCCACTGCGGGTTGAGCCCAAGTTAGAAAAAGTCACATGATAGACCCACTTCCCCGTCGTCAAGTGCACTATTTAATTGACTTTCATTAACAATTTCTATCGCTTGTTTCTGATATTCTATGGTATTTATATATTGATCACCAGTCCATGGCACTCTTGCTGTTCTCTCCAGATGCACACTCCAACTTGTTGCACAATTCGTTGAGTTCCTGCACATCCGCGCTAACCGAATTGCCTCCGATCTTGGCGGGGTCCACGATCCCACCTCTTTTTTCTTCAAGCGCAAAGTGCTCCTTGACCATATCTCTCACCACTCCTTGGTAATACAACACGCCCTTCTCCTTGAGTGGGTGCAAGTACCCGGAGTCATAGATACCTTGGTTCAAGTTCTTTTGGGTCAAGACACATAAGTTGAAGTCCTCCAACTCCACCAATTGCAAGAAGTCAATGAACTCCTTGGCCTCGGCTGGTGGCAAGCCTTTCTTGGTGTAAATGTCATACTGCAAGATGGTGTCACTAGGGCTGATTGGCAAGACCCGGATCGAGTACCATGCAGGGGAGTAGCAGTTGATACCGTTGGATGGGAAGTTATAGAGCCACAACCCATCAAAGTCTCCACCCACATTCTTCTTCGCCTCGGACTCCTTCATACTTGCAGCAGAGCTCTTTCTTCTGAATGGGAACCACGAACCCTCATCGGGCATTTGAACGGCCACAGGCACTGGGGCCGTCCGGACAATGTCTGCATAGTGTCTGCAATATCTGGTCTTGGGGACCACCTTGTAAGTTTCCATTTTGAACGCAGAGTTCAAGCCTGGGTGTGCAGTAGGGCAGTGGTAACATTCCTGGTAGCCATCCATCAAGGTCTTCCAGTTGAA
Organism: Metschnikowia mauinuiana; assembly: GCA_002374555.1. Classification (NCBI taxonomy): domain Eukaryota; kingdom Fungi; phylum Ascomycota; class Pichiomycetes; order Serinales; family Metschnikowiaceae; genus Metschnikowia; species Metschnikowia mauinuiana. Next base: position 68,339 of record NKZY01000764.1, on the reverse strand, counting down.
GCTACCTCTCAACTCATACGACATGTTGTACTCGTAGTCAGAGAAGTCGAACTCGTCCATTTCTTTCTCAATGCCCTCGAAGAATTCTTCAAAAGGCATCAACTGCTCCGGATCGTTACAGAAGTTCACGTAGATAAGCCCCTGTGCAGTGATGTGAGTCTTGATCTCAAACAAGGAATTCTCTTCCTTCTTGAAGCCCTCAATCTCCTCGAAATGTGGTGCCTTGATTAAAAGACCTTCGGCGTTGTACGACCATCCATGGTACTTGCATCCGAGAACGGTAGAAGATCCCTGCTCTTTCTTGACAATCGGATATGCTCTGTGGCGACAGACGTTGTGGAAGGCCTTGATGGAGCCTTGTTTTGTTCTGATGAGGAAAAACTGCAAACCAGTCACAGTAAATTGGTAGTAATCACCCGCCTTCTTGAATCTGGAGCTATGGGTGCAGAAAAGCCACGACTTGTGGAAAATGGCTCTCTTTTCTAATTCATAGACTTTATCGGAGGTCCACCAGGATGCGGGCAAGGTGTGCTGACCGGGCATCAACTTGGCCGGAGGTGCAGATTCGAGCTTGGGTGCAACAGGGGTTACGGTTTGAATGGGTGCCATTCTGGAGTATAGGGTTTAGAACTGGAGAAAATGAAAGTATAACGTTTCGAAAGTGTCTTCTATTTATGTGATGTCAATCTTATCTAGAAATCCGGCGTAGGTTGCCGAAACCCCCGTTTCTCTGCCAATTCGAGTTAAAGATACCGTGCATTTATGTGCAGCGCTCCACCCTGCATGAACCCGCATATCTTATCAAAGATTGCACTTATCGAGGATTGCACTTGTCAAAGGTTGCATGGACGTCGCGTATTTTAACTCAATTTTTGCAATAATTCATGGAACCGCACGATCTCCTGCGCAACATCCAGATCGATGCTAGACGCAAGGATCGTATTAAGCACAAAATCGCTTTCGGGTTGGACCCTGTATAAGTCAATCAATTCAAGGAATTTCTCCTCGAGGCCCTCAGGATTATCCAATTCCTGCCCCTGAAGCGCAGTCTTCAAGATCACCGCATGCGACAATAACGAGTTTATCACCACCAATGACTTGAACCCCACATAAGACAAAACCTTGTGCTCTGCATTTTGTCTTTGGAATTTCACGGATTCCGTGATCGACGAAATAGTGTTTTTGGCAAGGTTGAAAAGCAACGGACGGATGTTGCCCATAAGCCATGAGAAGGGAAGCCGGACCAATGGCCCATTGACATCCTCAATCGATATCGCGTCAATCAAAAGTTTGGCTCCAAACAACGCCTGAAGAACTGTAGACGATCTTTGTAGAATGAAGCTTGTAAACTCAACCCCGCTCATTGTCAAGGGAATCACACTCATGAATAGTTTGAAGCATCGCGTGTAAAGAATACCTTGTTCTCTTTCTTCTTTTTCGCTGCCGAGATATAAATCCACTAATTTTGAGGTCTCCTTGACATCGTCTTGAGTAATTGACTCCGTTATCCCGTTGACATGCGAGAAAGCTGAGGTATTTATGGACCCAGAGAGAATTGCCTGGAACAAGGCTTTGTTCTTTGGTTCCCTTACCAAAAGCTTCACAAAGCAATCCACCGCAAACGGTAGGTATGAATATGTTGAGAGTGAACAGCTCGGAATCAGAACCTTTTTGTCGAGTCTTTTCGCATTTTCAGTGTAATTTGGCCCAAACGAAGAAAGCAAAAGATATGTCAAGAATGCTTCTTCGAGTGTGTCAAGCTCCATGTTATTAGCGTTCCGATCTAACATCAACAAGCAATCTTTCAACAAGCATAGCCTCTTTCTTTCAAAGGCGAAAGCCTCTGGATGAGATGCCACCGACTTCACAATTCTGAAGATGAACCTCTTGAATAAGGGGCTATGCGACATGAAATTGGAGCTTTCATCGGTGAAAGAAAGGTTTCTCAATGTCATCGTGGTGGTTATCAAGCTATCAACAAGAAACACCACATCATTCAAGGCGCCCTTGGTCTGTACCTTACTAAAATGGTACTTATTTTCATCTCGAAAATTGCGCAAAGAAGACATGAAGTCTGGCAATTGGCATTTGGTGACATCCGGCGTCTCTTTCATGTTAGAGGATAATTCGGTCATCATTTCTTCCGAAGTAAACAACTCGTCAATATCCATATCTGAATCCTCGTCTTCGATCACCTCACCGGTCAAAGAGTCTACCACATAAGTAACGTCTTCACCTTTCATAGTATCGTTTCCAACGTACTTTTGGAAAATGTCGTCCATAACAGTAGGCTTATCCGAAAGGTCACTGTCATAATCACGCTTATCGACATCCTGCTGCATGATCTGGTCCAAAAGCTTGGAGCCTAAATCCACCAAAGCATTCAATAATTCAGGAGCATCGGTGAGATTGAAATGAAAACTTGCGTCTGTGGAAGTCACGAGAAGGGTGTTTAGCGCAGACGACACCTCACCTGGATTGTTGGGTGTATAGCTCTTCAAAGCCATAATCAAAGCATGAATATTCAAGGATCCAAGCTCTGGAGCAAAAAGATACACAGGCTTGGTGAGGTCGATTTCGTCTCCCAACTCAGAAACTCCTTTCAAGAACATTTTTCCATAAGAGTCCAGCTGCTTTTTGATCGGAACGTACTTTCTGATCGTGTTGGGGTTTGCGTCATCCTGAGCCTCTGGTGCCTTCTTCGAGGTCATATTGGGAGTTTTCAAGTTACACTGCGATGGCCTTTTCATGTTGCTTAGCTGTGGGGAAGAAACAGACTGACTTTTCAGTGCTATTTGAGGCGATTCACTATTAGATGGAGAGATGTGGGGTCCCTTGATCGGCATGTTCGAAGTTGGAGTGGAGGCATTCACAATGGTGGACCCTTTCGAGGTGGAAGGCACCATGTTATGTGTAGAGTTCGAGACTTCGGGTGACTGAAATTGTCTCAGTACTGGCTCAGACAAGTTCTGCGATTCAGTTTTCTGGTTTTGAAAGTCAGGAGGCATGTTCTGTACCGAAGCTGACATCGGAGTCTGCGCTTGTTGGGACTGAGGAGTTGGTGATGCCGTCTGTGGCTTTTGCATCTGCTGCTGTTGCAAGCGCATGAAAAGCAGCCTTTGGAATTGAAGTCTCCGACCCTGAATATCCTTCTGGCCCTCTTCGGTCAGTGTGTACTGCTCGTACGGGAGAATGTACTGCAAATAGCAGGAGCCCAACTGCTTCTCAACTTGCTGCTTAGCCTTGTGATTCGTTTGGAAATCAAAGCCCTCAAACAAGCCAAGTTTGTGACAAATCGACGACCATTCAGTTATCTTATTGGTAGGCTGGCTGAGCATCTGGAGGTTCTTAAGCACCGCTTGCATGCCTCCTATTTTTCTGCCTAGAACTTGTAGAGCAAGCAAATTGACCTTCTTGTTATTTATCATTGGAAACTGTGTTATTGGAGTTCCACGCCGGGCCATGAAGTCATTGAGGGTCATTTGGAAAAGTTCATGTTGTAATTGAGCAATCTGGGCGGGGCTGGGTTTGGAGCCCATGCCTCCCGGACCCTGTCCTGGCTGGCCCGTTGACATTGGGTTATTTTGGACTTGTGACGATTGGCTGAATGAGGGCTGCATTGCCGTGGCCGAGTTCTGGCGAGACCCAAATTGGACTTGGTTGTGAGGACTTTCACCTGCCATTGGGCCCTGAGGCATATTATTGAACGAATCCTGAGGCATTCCTGTCATTCCATTCGCCTGGTTTTGTATGCCAAAGTTTTCTCCTCCCACTTGATCCTGAGCCCGTTGTGGTGGTACCTGCCCTCCCTCGTGAGAGTGTTGTTGTTGCTGTTGTTGCTGTTGTTGTTGTTGTTGTCGATGAAGCATTCGCTGATGCATCACTTGTTGACGCATTCGGGATAATTGGTCCTTTTGTTGCATTTGGTCCATTTTGGGAGACGACACATGGCCGGCCTTAAGAGCCATGGCTCCGGCCTGACTGAGCGATTCGGGTTGTCTGGCAAACATTGGCGAATTCTTGGCCTCGAAATTGGGAGTATGCATTTGGTTGGACGTGCCCATTTGTTGGAACTCTTTGCCTTCGAACATGCCATCGTCTTTTTGGGGTTGCATGGAAGGAGCCATTTGTTGCAGGTGCCCTTGTTTCTGTTGGTCGAAATTGCTAGATGAAGCTTCCTGGGGCCTTCGAGAGAAGTCATCGTACATGGTGCTGGCGAGATCGTCCTCGTTGCCTTCATTGGGCGCCAGCTGGAAAGCATCTTCGTTGAACCAAAAGTTTGACATGAGTATGGAACTTAGCAGTGGTTGTTTAGGACTGTCGTTTTTAGTGAGACAACTGGATTAAGCTTATCACGTGATCCACCCAGACGCGATACCCTGCTTTGAAAGAAGCCTATTGTGTTGAAAAAAATACTCTATTATGTAATCGTTATTAGATTATATCCTGTTATGAAATGCCTCGGCCTGGCGGGTCTGACTTGATTATTTTTCAGCATCCAGTTCTCGGCTACTTTGAGTGCTACTTGTTTAACAATATGCACCAATCACCAGAAGTACCACCATTTCTTAAGGCTCTTGGACAATGCTTTATAGTGCTCCATCTCGCCCCAGCAATCTCTGCCGTACTCACAGCCGGCCATATTGATCACGAAATCGCCTTCTTTGTAGAAAAATTGCGGGTCATCGGCCATGTCTGCACAGGCTCCTGGAGGGAACGCGTTGACCTCTCTCAAAGGCAAAAAGCCGACTCTTTCTCTGATCCAGGACTGGGTGGAATACAACGACTCCAATGCATCTTGCTCCTTGTGCTCCCACTGCATATGCATTTGCTCATACATGGCAGGGTCCCACCAAAGATCCAACAACATCTCAGACCAGGAAGATCTCCTCATTAGGAAAGATCCCAAATTGAAACCTCCGCAGTCTTGCGTGATCACCATGTCTATAGGTGCTTTGTAATCAAGGTAAGGCAACTCCAAGGGGATGTTCAATGGGTTGAACGTGTCCAAGGTTCTATAAGTCGCGTTCTCAAGGTTGTTCAAGAACTTATCCTCCAACAGCGAGTATGGGTCCATGATGTAGGTGTGCAAATCCAACCACCAGAACCACTCGGACTTGGGGAACTGGCGCATGGCTTGCTTCATGATGTCCACCTTCTCCCATGACTCCCTCCATTCATGCGAATACCTCTTCTTCACCGTCATGTCCTTGATGGTCAAGCCATAGCCATGGATTCTGGCGTAGTGCTTTTTGTTGGCAATGGAAGAACGCTCCACTGACCATTCCTGTGGGCCCTTCCACTTGAACACCCCACCTCCTTCGTTAGCGGCCAAAATAATCACCACTTTGGGATCACTTTTAGATATGAAGTGAGGGATCAAAGGTGCAGATGTGAACAAGGAGAGAAAGAGTAAGACGGCCACCGTCAAGATGATTTTTTTGTTCATGAGCATGAAGCCCGAGATGCTGTCGCTGAGACCCTTGATGCCATTTTCGAGCTTGAAAGACGCGCTTTTCAGCGGCTTGTAGGTATTTGTGTAAGTTTCTCCGACCAACTTTTCATCGGCATCGGAGTTGGGCGGAATAGTCGAGTGCTGGAGAGAAAAGCCACGACTACTCATTGCTGGGGTGATGACTAAGAGTGTTGCGTTGTGTAGGTTCTCGCTTCTTTTTTCGCTTTCACATGGTGGTTTGTGCAGGTTGTTTAACTAGTATAGGTGTAGACAACGTGATCCATTTCTCCACGACTTTTTTTTGGAAAAAAACAATAATTTTTAAATCTTATACATTATTTTCAGAATGTCTTGTAAATTCATTCAAGATACGTGAATTCATAATAATTTCGGGATTTTGAAGTGTCCTTCTGTCTCCAGGTCACTTCCTATCTACTTGCTGCTCCATGCTCTGCCTCATACACTGCCTCATAAGAACTGTATAGGTACTGTCTGCAATGGTACTATCGCAAAGGAAGCAAATTCTGCTCTAGACAGCTTTGTCTGCACAAAGGGCATTCCGGACGCTCACGGACCCAGTCCACTATGCAATCCCAGCAAAACAAGTGCCCACAATTTGCTGCGGAAGGATTGACCATGGCAGAAAGACAAAGCATGCAGTTGCGGGAGTTTTCTGGAATGTAAGGAAGTGCTTTGGCGTCCGAGAGATCCAAGGCTAATTTGTCGTTCAACCTGGAGTTCTGTTCTAGCAAGTGGTTGACCTTCTTGACACTCTCAACGGTCCGGAATACATCCTCGTGTTCAGAAATAAAGGATTTTTCCTCTTTGGTCTCCTTTCTATTTTCCTTGATATATTGATTTGATTTGATAAGCAGCTTCACTGCAAACTGAAGAAGCATGATGCATCCTAAGAAAGAGTAGTTGCCTGTGCTCTGGAGCTTCTTGGGGTCCTTGTTGTGGCCAAAAGCATACCTCATTCCAAAGACTCTCTTTGATATGGAGTAAAACAGCCCCTCAAAGTAGAAGATCGCTATGTGGATGTTCATAATCGTATCTAGCAAGCTGGGGTAGGAGGTGAACACCTTGGAGAGCCACGACCCTTCGGAGTTCTCGTCCTTGGCCTTTAGTTTCCTGACAAGTCTCGTGACAAAGTATGGCAAAACCGCAAGCGAGAGTGTGAACATGAGTCTCTTCTGTAGTTGGGGAAACCGCCTGCCCAGGCGATTCACGTAGATAATATCAACATACTCCTCGCCTAGAGTCCGTGCTCCGAAAACAGTAGTGGCCAAGTAATAGACCAACTTCCCGAGGACGGTGATTTCCTCGGGGTACGAGTTCACGTACCTCTGGCCCTTGACGATCTTCAACACCTCCTCTATCTGGGATCGGAGCGAGCTGGTGAAGTAATTGTCTTTCTGGTTTGCCCGCACTGGAGGTTAGTAAATGGGGCTGCGAATGGTAGAATCGGGGTTCACTGGGATCCTTCTACATACCTATAGTGGCAGCATCTGCGTAGGGTAGCGCATTGGGGTTGGCTCTGAACATGACTGGTGAAATGTGGAGAAGATACTTTACTTGGATTGAGAAACGCTCTTGAGCCGCGGCCCGACATCCGTACATCACCTAATTGATTACTGCAATTTCCAAATGTAAGGTCTCTAAATTTATGCAGAAAATTGGTGATTAATTGGTGATATGATTATCTTGGAAGGTTTTGAAAAGTCTCTTAACTTCGTGGTCCAATCCAGTGGATTATATGTGCAGAAGTTTGGTCCATGAATTAAGACTAGTACGCGTTATCAAAGTGCACCTATAAGTTCTTGAAGTTCATCATTAACGAATCCTTCGAATAAATATTGAATTCTTCAGGAGAATTCTTTCTAGAGGCCTATTTCTTTGGGCCTATTTCTTTGGGAAGCTTATCTTGGATTGGCCTCGTTTTCGGACCTTGGCTCCCTCGTTACCATGGGCCCCAGTGTTGAGTTTGGACGAGAGCTGTAGGGCATAGTGGTAGTCGCTATGCTCAAAAACATCCTCAACTTCCAACTTGCAAGAGTCACAATACTTCGACTTCATTAGAGCTTTGAGATTCCTCTCCGTCCAATCGTTAGCTTCATCTTCTGTTTCTACCTTCCGGGGTTTTTTGGCAGGCACATGATCGAATGGGCTGCCACCATCACTTGAAGGTTCCCTGACTTTTTGTTCTTTCTTGGGACTCTCGCTCACCGCTCTTTCCACTTGAACACTGGTGTTGAAGTCGTCGAACAACTTGTTCACATACAGCTTGTCCTCCTTAAATAGGCCTTTTTCTTTGGATGTGGGCACCAATGTGGCATGACGAGCCTGGCGAGCTTCTGACTCATAATCTGCAAACAATTTCCTCAAATACGAAGTATCTGGATCACGCTTTTTGGGTTTTAGCACCTCAACAGGCGCTGGAGCTTTTTGATTCACCTCGTCAAAAAGCTTTTTCAAGTCTTCCGAGTTTGCTGCGGAGGAACCATTGGCAACTCCATAAGAATCTATAAGGTTCAGATCCGTTGTGGTAACGAAATTAGAGCACACAACACCCATGTTGGCCAAGCTGAGACAGCCTACCTGGTCCAAGTTCTCGTCTGTGGGTTTGATCTTCCTGTACAGCGTGGGGTTATCGCTTGCTTTGAGATTGTCCATCAACTCACACAAAAGTCGGCAAGCCGTAGACTCTAGAACTTTTTTAAGTTTCTCTAGGTCTTTGATCACGGGGATTTGCGTCTGTCGAGACAGCCGTGACCACGAAGTAGTTGTGAGTTGAAGACTCACTGTTCTTGGCCTGAAGATTTTCTCTTTTTCATCTCCCATTTTTTGCAGGATAGAAAGATTGAGATTCTCGTCGTCAAGCTCGATAAGTCTACCATATAAGTCGCCGCAATAAACACGAATCCAGTCAAAGCAGTCACCAATGGTATTCACCGGAGTTTGTGATTGGAAGTTCTTTCGAGACATCATGGACTTCACCGAAGTCCTTAGCTTTAAATCTTGACAAAATCTGCCCCTGCTTAGATCGTAGACTTTTTGTGCCAACAGCTCCTCGTCTGCAAACTCTTGTTTAAGTTGATCAAGAGTCCAATTGCTTCGTAGGTAAGACAAGGAATTCGTCCCTGGAGGTGCTTCCAACTTCTGCAAGATGCGCTCGCCTAGCTGCCCGCCCATTTGATTAAAATCCTTCAACTCGAAGTTATTAAGGAACGGATACATTGCGCTCGAGCGAATGATGGTTTGGAAATCTGGTTTGATGAAGCCTCCCGCTAGCTTGGCCACCGTCTTTGTGCTTGCCAATCCCCCCGATGTAGTATATTTGAGTTCCTTGTAAACCTCATTTCGAATGTGGTATAATATTTCCGAGCCAATGAGCATACAGATATCATCCCAATCGGAAATGGTAGCAAATGTATCTTCCTTCTTTGTTTCAGGGGAAAGTCCAGAGTGGAGTGTGTTTGAGTTTTCAGCGGATGTTTCCTCTTGGGTGGGGTGGATCTTGCCCTGCCATCGAAGGTTTGCAGGTAAATGATCCGGCACCATGGGCAAATGTTCATCCTCACTCAAAGTCAGTAAGTGGGGAAAGAGCTCGAGTAGCCTGGCGTAGACAAGCCTTCCAAAATCCAAGTAGCACTCATCCACACTTGCTTTCTCCACCAAGTCACATTCCCGACTCAAAATCTTGAAGATCTTCCTCAGCTCTCTACGGTAAGGGTCCAAACTCACCTTATTAACTGCCTGATCCGGCAATCGATTAAGGTATTGCCAATGAGAGTCGCCTTTCTTGAACACCGCAGCATGGCCCACAATAACTCCCGGACACTTTTGCTTTGCAGAGGCAAGTGTATCCATTCGGCTGATCCCGTACTTTCTTGCAGCATAAGAAACCGCAATCAAAGACTGCCACTGGCAACACACCACCGGATCATCCAAGGTACGGTTGAGGCGGATCTGTTCACACTGGGCAAAGAAGGCGTTCATGTCGATCAATGATATCACGGCAAGGGGCAGTAGATACGCCCTCGACGGGTCATTAAGCATCTCCAAGTCAGAGACCTTGAACTCCGACGGCAGAGCCGAAACCTTTATATATTGCTCATCTTTTCCTGGCGCGAGGACCGACATGGTGTGACGGATTGGGGCTTAGATGAAATGCTCACTAGATGTGCTCACAATCTGAGCAAGCTTGAATTCCAGACACCACCCAGAGCAATGCTGCTTGAAGGTCTTATGAAACTGGAGAATAGACTCGAGTGATTTATTGACTTTATATCAGGACATGGTTAGAGAAAAGCCCAAACCTGATTTTTGCAAGCTGGGTTCTTTTCTTGGGGAAATGTAGTTAGAAGTGAAGACTAATTTAATTAACCGATCTTTTCGCAGTCTCTTGCTACTCTTGCAGAAAAGTAAAAAGGTACTGCAAACAGACCACAGAGACATACATAAATACCAGACATACCATTTCCATATAAGTTTTTTTTTTTTTTTGACATTTGATTTTTTAAGACAAGCAAAAAAATGCAATACAGGCAAAAGAAAAGTATTTTTTTGTCGTTGGTGTTTTTATATCGGAAGTAGTCTTAGACCTACCATGAGTTTCTCAGACCTACCCTGAGTCTCTTGTATACTGTACAGGGTTGTCTAACGAAAGAGTTGATACTGAAAGTTTCAACTTTATTTTTCAATAATTTTTTTGAATAATTCGACGTGGGTATTTGTGACTATAAGCTTTCTTCACTGTAGCTCTCTACTAGGAACTTTCTTCTACTGTGAGTCCCACTAGTGCAAGTTTTGATAATGCAAGTCTTCACTGGGGCAGGCTGCGGGTAAAAAGTTCTATCAAGGGTTGAGGGTAGAAAGACGTTTGAAGTACTCGATAAACTTTCATTTGCCGTTTCTTGTGACATTTGAAGATTTGATTATAGACATGTCTTAAGTCAATAACACAGACATGTCAATCAGCAAATTTTATAACAATATAAAATCCGATATGGTGTAATGGCTAGCACAGTTCGCTCTCACCGAGCAGATCGGGGTTCGATTCCCCGTATCGGAGTTCTTTTTTTCCTTTGACCTTATTGTGAGTTTTTTTGCTTCTATCGCATTTTGCGTTTTTTGATGCTGCCGTCGCGCGTCTTTCGAGTTTTCCGCGTTCCGTTCCGCCGAGGAACGCGCAATTTTTGCTGCAGGGATCTGAAATAAGCTTAAATACTCCATTAAATAGATACTTAAGAAGGCACCCGAACATAATTCAGACTGGAAGGTCAATCGGCCAGTACCAGCTAAGATCTTGGCGTGTAGAAGTATTCCTTTTAGGCTCTAAAATTGCTTGCATTAGAGTGTATTTTCTGTGACATATGCTGCAATGGCAAATCGGCTCGGGCATGCATGCGGCTCGGGGATAAAGCAGATTCCGAAAATTTCAAAAGACTCTTAGTAAAAGCACCAGGTTCTAAACATCTCTACGCAGCCATGTTTTTCAAAAAGGAAAAAAAGCCCGTTCCTGAGGTCAAGGTCAACGAGGAGGTCACCTACGTTCCTTTCGAAACTCCCCCACAAGAGAGCAAAGTGCCCGAGGAGCCTACTTTGACTCCGGAACAGAAGCAAAAGTACGGCGATGTGTACACCCACTTCACCAAAGAAGATCTCACTCTTGCAAAGGATGAGGAGAGTTTGAAGCAAAAAAAAACCAGCGAATACACTGCCCTTAGCCGAGACGAGGTTGCGTGGTTATCCCGAGAATGTCTCTTGCGGTATTTGAGAGCCACCAGCTGGAAAACCAATGAAGCAATAGATAGAATAGAGGCCACGTTGGTTTGGAGAAGGGAATTCGGGCTCTCCAGCATGTTCGAGAAAGATAACAAGTTGAACGGGTCAGTTGTGGCGGAGGAAAATGAGACTGGAAAGGAAGTGGTCTTGGGCTACGACAACGACGCCAGGCCATGTCTTTATTTGAAGCCGGGAAGACAGAACACCAAGACAAGTCATAGACAAGTGCAGCACATGGTGTTTATGCTTGAGAGGGTCATTGATTACATGCCTTCGGGCCAAGACTCGCTTGCCCTTTTGATCGACTTCAAGCCCTCGCCTGCAGGAACGGTCAGCTCCAAGATTCCTCCCGTGGGAATCGGTAAAACTGTCTTGAACATCTTGCAGACACACTACCCTGAGCGGTTGGGCAAAGCCCTCTTGACCAACATTCCTTTTGTTGCGTGGACATTTTTGAAGATCATTCACCCATTCATAGACCCTCTCACCCGGGAGAAGTTGGTGTTTGACGAGCCATTCCCTGAATACGTCCCCGTGGCACAATTGGACAAGGACTTTGGTGGACAGGTGAACTTTGAATACGAGCAGGAAAAGTACTGGGAAGAGATGATCCGCATATCCCAGGTGAAGAAGCTGCACTACATGGAGAGGTTCGACAAGTTTGGTGCAAAGGTGGGCTTGTCGGAGTACGACATGAGAGGCAGTTCTGACGAGGTCAAGTATTCTGTCGATTGGTACAGTTCATAGCCGATTGTGGGCTCAGCATGCATTATTTATTCGCCTGTAATAACTTGAGAATTAAGGACATCTCAATTGTCTAATTATTCGATCTGACACAGGGGCTGTCTAATCCTGTCCAATTCCAGCTCTGTCTAATACATTACTTTTATCTAATACATTACTTCTGTCTAATAATACTTCTGTCTAATATTACTTCTGTCTAACATTACTTTTGTCTAACATTACTTCTGTCTACTTCTGTCTAATACATTACTTCTGTCTAGTTGTGTCCAATTCTGTCCAATACTAACATTATAATACTATGCCTTCTCTAATATTACTCCTCAATTTAAAATAACTATTTAAAACAACTTGGCACACTTGCGTCTTTCCTGCACGCCGGTCTTCTCACAGACCATGGTTTCCCAATCTAGGGCCATCATCTGTCCTCCAGCACCACCCTCGCTTCTGGCAAACACAACTCCCAAGTCGTTTCTCGCCGTCGTCAAGTAGTAGTTGGAACCATCACCCAAGGAAAGAACCACGGCCTTGACCAAGTCGCCGGGCCTGAAGGAATCGATGATCTTCACCTTATCTCTGTCAGTAGACCGGACATCCTGCGTCCGTATTATGCCCTTGAAGTTCTCGCCAATGTCCAATGGCTGTGCTCCTGCTAGTATGCTTTGACTGGAGGCCACGGCGGCGTATGACGATAATATCTGCAGACCTCCGCCCATGGGTATAGATAGATGCGCCGACGAGCCGTTTGACCCCAACCCTCCATCGGGTGCAACATTGCCGAATCCGTAAACACAGAGGATTTCACAGAAGGCTTGTTTCAAGTTAAGCCGGGTGATTCTCACCAACACCTCGTCGCCTTCACGGGGCAAGTTGGTGGCGGTGGCTCTCACGGTTTCGGAAGCAGACGCATCGATCGTCTTGGCGTACTTGGCGTACTCGTTCTGCGATCCCGAGATCACAGACACAAGGTATTTTTTGATGGGAGTTTCCTGCTTTTCCTGCTTTTCCTGCTTCTCTTGTTCTGGTTGCTTTTCCTGCTCCTGGATCTCCTGCACAAGTTGCTTCCCCAACACTGTAGCCACAATCACCGGGATGACTTTGGACCCACTGGAGATTGAAGAGATTGCTGCACCTTTGCCAGGAATATACCGCAGGATGACTTCTCCGCCCTCGCCGGCCTCTGTTTTATACTCCGGAAGCAAGTATTGCCCGGGAACTACTGCAGACATGGAAAAGAAGATGATGTTGGAGGCATCGCGCGAAGAAGTAGACAAGCGAAAAGCACCCCACACGCAAGCACAACAGCCGAGATTTCGACCATGTATTTGATAATGGGTTCTTCTTGTGTAAGTTTTGCCAATGAGCCAAAAAACAATGTTTCGGGGCTCTTGAAGTGATACTTCAACGGAGACGTGCGCGAACCACATCAGTAGAAGTAGACCTCTCTAAACCTACATGAGAAACCACACAATGGCTTCTTACCCTTCTTACGTAGATGGTAAACCCCCAGTGGTTACTCTCAAGGAGTACGACACAGCCCCATGGGCCGGAACAACCTGCATAGACAAGAAGGACGGCTCCTATATGATCGTGGTGATGGAGGAGCCCACCAAAGTAGTGGCTACTGTGGACGAGAAGGACAACCAAACGTTGGACACCATTTTCAAAAGTGCTCACCAGGACTTTTCCGACCAATTGGTCGAGAACAAGGGGGACGTGCCAAGAAAATAGGACTGTATCCCCATCCATTTTATTTTGCAGTGCACGCTATCTATACTGTCTATACACTATGTAGTATTATGAATACACATCAACTTAAAAAAATTGTGTGTAGCAGATGCTATCTGTATGAACCTCCATGTTCGCCTTTAACTCGTTCAACTCGTCCTTGATCTGCTGCGCCAAAAGAGGCGTCAACTGGTTGCACGTGCCGATCTCGGGGTGCCGGTCGTACTCATCCTGGTGGTATGTGTCGTAGAGAATGATGCGAGACGAGAAGTTGACCTTGGGTTTCTGGGTTGCTATTGTGGGCAGAGCCATGGGTGATCTCCGGATCCGTGACATGAAGGAACTCAACAGCTTTGGGCTCGATGTAGCACTATGGTCGGAGATCGAAGGGATTCGGTTGTGATGGAACGGAACTGATGCTCTAGGCGGTTGAAGATCCAACACATTTCTCATGTGCTGCTGTCTCCTGCTGCTAGAGCTAGTGGTATTGTTGATACTGTATCTCTTGTTACTCTGCGGACTGGAGACCTGGGATTCTTCCGAGGTGGTGCCCGAAGGAGAGTCGATTTCACCCTCAAAGTCCGAGTCCTCATCTGAGGAGCCAAAGCCTTGTCCAACCGGTGAGTTTTCAAACAGATCGTGGTCAAAGTGAAGCAGCTGGTGTGAGCCCGATTGCACCAAGATCTTGTCTTTGAAAGCAGACCCTTTGAATCCTTTGAAAGACATGGACACTGGTCTTGCTTCTTTGGATGGGTTTTGTTCGCCATGTCTCTCCACTGCAAACTCGTATGTTCTATCCAAAGGCGATGCTATCAACTGAGAAGGGCTCGACAATCCAAGTTGTGAAGTTGCAGAGGCTTCTTGTTCGGGGCTTGATGCCGAGGAAACATTGACCACATCGGGGGCTCCCATCACAGGCGATTTTTCAAGACCCTCATTATGCTCACCCAGTGAACTTTCTGGATCAGCTTCCTGTATTGAAAGATCTGGGGTAGGTTCGTTTGGAACCGGTGAATCTGCAACGAAGATCTTGGGGGTCTCGGCACCGATAGAGCCTCTGGGCGATGAAACGCTTCTATTCCCGATGGAAGGAGAAGCTGCAAAATCAAGATTCTCAATATCAATATAGTCTGAGAACTCGATGAAATCTGTGAATCGTTCGTCATTCATTGAAGCTGGGGAGTCTTCGTAATTGTCGAGGTGAGGAGGGTCGAACTTATCAGACCTTTTTGGCGAGTTTTTGAAACTGTCGTTACCATCCAAATCATAAAGATCACTTTTCAACTCCCGACTGGACAGAGAGTTTTTCAAAATGCCTCCTGAATTTTTCATAGACGGTTGGCGTAACACCCCAACTTCAGCTCCAAGAATAATGTTTTCATCAGACCCATTGTAGTTGATAAATGAACTCCTCTTGGCGTTGGACTTAATGGACCGCATGGACCTAGATCTTTCTATGGACACAATGCTCTCCACTTCATGAGGATCAAGGAGTTTGGGGAAGAGCGCTTCTCCTGCTAGTTGTGCGTTCAAGCTCCTACTGGATGTTGACTTGAGCGATGGTCCTATATTTGGAGATTCGCTGAACATCCTGCCATTTCCTTCATTGACACTGTCTTTATCATATGAAACCAGGAACGGAGAACCCATATCGATGGGATTATTGGGGTCGAGAGACTGGCCAAAGTAACTCGGCTGTGGATTTTGCATGGATGGGTCGGGGGACACTATCGGGCTTGAAGCCTCATCTGAGAACTCCGCATTGACCCTGGTTGTATCTTGGTAATGCTCTGGTAAGAAATCGGAATCGTCAACTTCTCGAATGGTCTCGCCTTGATGGAGCAAAGCGGTCGAAGGTGTTTCCACAGAGAAAACGCTCGCGGAAGCCATCGAGCTCTGCTCCAACGTTGGACTCTTTTTTGACATGACTGAAGGAGTGAATTTGGACAGGAAGATCTTTGGAGAGGTTGCCTTAGGCGTTGACTTTTCGGGAAGGGGCTTTTCAGAATTTTTGGAAACAGGTTTTGCAGTATCCTGTTTTGCATTTACCTTGGCCGGCATTGGGCTGTTCAGCTGAGCAGTCAAGCTGTTACTTCTCTCGCTTTTTCTTCTGGTAAACAAGCCTTTGCGGGCCTCTGGTTTTCTGGCCTGAGGCTGTGTTAGCGTCAGTGGCAGTGGAGGGTTTGATGACGTTTTGAAAGAGCTAAAGTCGGGAGTAGATCTGGATTTCAGACTTAGCTTGACTGGCTTGCTTGGCTTGACTGGCTCCTGTGATTCTGGGACTAGGTTCAATTGTGAGAGAGAATGGTTCTTAGACTTCGACTTGAACAATGTCCGGAAACTGAATCTTTTCGTATTGATGGGCTTTTCGGGTGGAGGCTTTGACTTGCTGGCCTCTTTTGTTTCCTTCAGACTAGTTTTTTGCGGAGAGGGCTCGTTTCTTGGAATGTCTTTTGAAAGTTTTCTTGGAAGATCTTTTGACATTTTTCTTGGAATGTCTTTTGAAAGTTTTCTTGGAAGATCTTTTGACATTTTTCTTGGAATGTCTTTTGAATCCTTTTGTGGTAGTGGTTTAGAAACCGCTGTTTTTGGTGCCGACACTTTCTCGGCCGTTGGAGCCGATTTGAAGGAAGTGGACTTATCGTTTGTACCAAGCATGGACAGGTACTTTGGCTGAGATTTTTCATCCAGCACTTTTCTTTCTTTGTTTTCCTGCTTCGACATGACTTGATCAGTAGACCCGGAAGACTCGACTGGCTTTGTAGTGGCGACCCGGGTATTGTTTTGCGGTTTGGAGATGGTATTTGTTGGTTTACCAGATCCCGAAGCTTGAGGGGTTCTCTGTTGTTGGCTGGGTACAGGAGGCAACCGATCGTTTTGCCTCTCCACGCTTTTCAAAGACAAATTGGGAGACACAGAGATCGGCTCGTATGTTGGAGTAGAAGCAGAAATGTCCTGATTAGCCTCTACCACAGGACCACCCAACTTAGGGGTTGTGTCGTCATTGTCTTTGATAGGACCACCCAACTTGGGGGTTTTATCATCGAAATCTTCAATAGGACTCGAAGAGGTTTTTTCCTCTTGATCTTGAACCGGGCTCAACGTGGTGGCTGAAGCAGAGCTTTCTGAGCGCGGATACTCAAACTGGCCGATTCGGCCAGAAGATGCAGTTTGGAACGTCGCCACTGACAGAGCCAGAGCCGTTTTCTGCATATCATAGGGCCGGGCTAGCACTTCCTTTTCCGGAGTTGCATCGCTATTTTTCGAGGATGCCGATTCCTCTTCCTCCTCTATGATAGTTTGGGGAAGCGGAGCATTCCGGCCATCCTCTTTGTTGAGGATCTTCTCCAAGGCTATCAACGATGGAGAAGCCTGAAGCGGACCCGATTTGGTCAGCATTAAAGAACCCAGTTTAGCCAGGTCATTAGCCAGGCGGTCGTTCTGTTTCGGCGAGTCCTGGAGGTATGCGCTTATCAGCTGTGACAGAGCGGAATTCGGCAAGACGGTTTTTTTCAAATTATAAATGTGATTAGACGAAGACAGCCCCGAAATGACGGACGGAGACGAGTAAAAGTTGTCATTCCACAACGCGTCGCCAAAATCGTTTTCCTGTCCCGAAGTGGACATTGTGAGGCGAAGTAGTGCTCTGAGAGCCGGCAGAAGGAGGTGGGTTTGATCGTGCCTCTCTGGTGAACAAAGAACTCTGGATAGCTTGGACTGGCGAAAAAAAAAGCTAGTCACAGGATGATTTTTAGGTGTGGGGACTCAAAAGCGAGTATGGGGCAGCACAGGTATGGAGAATTCAAGTGAGAAAGAAGTGCTGAGATTAAGAGAGTTTCCGGCTGTCGCGCCCGGTGCGAAACGCAACGGCCCACACTTTATGCATAATACGCTAGAGAGAATTTGAAGGCTTACACATTGTATGGAGGTTAGGGCCTGCATGTCAACACAGGAAGTTGTGCCTGTGGGGACATAGAAAAGGCGGATCGTGAAGATGGTAACCAGGCGGAAGGTTACTGCACCATTTAAATGTCGCTATGGTCAGGGCGCGGGGAGTGCATTACACTGTGCATATAGTTCGAGACTCAATTTCCGTTCCTAGGTTAATGAGACGCGTTCGCGAAAAGAAGGCACCACTCGCCCTGACCTCGTAAATCCTATCATGAAACATTTATCGTAACATCAACAAATCCGTGACATCTCAGAATTTCTCAAAACATTCATTCATGTATCGCTAAATCATAACACAAAATGGACAATTACGTTACACTACGGAATTTCGTAAATATTTCACACATGCTTTCGTAAACTATAACACTAAATAGATCCTGATCTATTCACCCGAGTGCATGTATACACAGTATAACACGATTATTAATGTCTCTAGACAATGATGCAGTCCGATTTCTTACCCAAAAGTTTGGTCTTCTTCTTTATCTTGTCCTTAACTTTAGAGTCACTTGCCGGAGTCCCAGGTGCCATAGGCACGCCCTTGGGCACAGGCTTGGTGTGTAGTTGATGCGATGGATTAGTAGTCGAGGACATAATAGATGAGGCCTCTGTGTAGGCCGAATGATCACCAAGCGAGGCAGACATGGAGCTGACCTCAAAGTCGCTGGTGTCAACCAGGCCTTGGCGCAAGTTCTCCCGTGCATCACTATTGGGCTTGATGACAGGATCAATACCAAACTGGAGCAACGAGTTGGCCAAGTACATGTAGAATTTGATCCAGAGCACCTCGGATTCGGGCGAAAACGCACTGCCGAACCTGTTGTAAAATGCCTGGATAAAAGCCTCACCCATCATCTCAAACTGGGCCGATTCAATTCCGAGGATTCGAGAATGACGTTTTCCCAATTGCAAAAAGTATTCATCAAGACTGGACAAGTTCTCCAAGCAGTTGATGGCAAGAGTCAATACTCCGGCCATGGATGCGGCTTGGTGTTTAAGCGAAGGGTAGAGCTTTTCCAAATCTGCATTCATCGAAAGCAAGTTCAGGTAGATCAGGATGCAAAAGGTCGACAGCGCATTCAAGGATGTGGTTCCATTGGTGGTGACTCTAGGCAAAGGCTTTTCCTTGGTGAAAGACCAAGCTGAGCCGGGAAATGGCAAGACCAGCTCCAGCACAACCTCATGCTCTTCCGTGAGCATTTTGTTCCATGTGTACCTGAGAAGAGCGATTTCCTTAGTGGAGAGCTTGAGACTCACTCTATAGGTTTCAGATGGCTGCACGTCCGAGGATATGGAGAGGTTTGTCTTGACTCTAGAAATGGCATAGTTGTTTCTGAAACCCGAGCCATGGGAGAGTTCCGAGGAGTCGGAATGAATGGACTCATTATCGTGGAAATCCTGGGGCTTGGTAAAGGTGTTCTGGATCTTCCTGTTAAAGGAGTTGTTAAGGCGACTTGGTTTCCTTTCGGTGATGGATGCTGTGGTAATCATTTAATGCATCAATCAGAATAAAATAGGTGGTTCAGGGGCAAGAATAGGCGGTAGGAATAGAAGGAGGAATAAAATTTAACAATAGGAATAAAATACTTGCAAGGGGGTTTTATATGGGCTGTAAAACGGGCTAAATATTGAGCGATCTCTCTAAGGACAGTCAATGCATGCAACGATGTTGCGGTAAATGGTTTTTACGCAGGCTCAGATGACCTTTCCACACTGTGCATTAAGAATGTGGAACGACATGAGCGAACGGTAACAGTAAACCGTGCAATTTTTAAGGTTTGAGGCGGGATTTTGCGTTTAACCTTAAGTCTCGTCAAGACACGAATTCCCGCTTGCAACAAAGAAAGAAACCCTCTTCCGAAGCTTCCGGCGTCCCCTGGACTTTCCCTGCTTTGCCATGGACCTGTGTGGAGACAGATTGATTCCGCGCTATTGTTCCATCTGCTTCACCGAAGGACATGCATTAAGCCACTTCAGCCATAGGCTAGTCATACGCACCTATTTTCCGAAAAAGGAAAAAACCCAGCCCGCTCCATGCAAATAGCCTTAGCTCAACCCTCGTACACCTTAGATAAACTGTCTTTAAACGCGTCCCATTTTCTATCACACACCCCTTGATTTGATTTGATCCATGCGAGTAGTGATTTCTGCAACCCAAAACTAAGTTGTAACACGTGCGTGATTAACTTCAGACAATGTAACACCGAGGAGCCGAAATGCTCTGATCCTCACAGTACACTAATTGCCCCAAATTTAAACTACACAATGCCTGGGCTATGCAAGACTCCCACATCGATATAAGCTACAAAATAATTAAACGGCTATTGGAACTACCCTAGAGACTACGTCACGAACTACACTAAGAGCCGTACAACCCACCACGCTCTATGTCATGAACAATGTAGACCAAAGCTGCGCCCCACAATGCACTACAAAAAAAAGACGAGCGAGACAACAATCAGAAATCAAACAATCAAACAATCAAACAATCAAACAGACTATATTTTAGGTTCGCCAATTATCGACTCCTGCTAACTCCGGTTGTTACCAACTCCAGTAGTTACCAATGTCCGGAATTCCCCGTGATTTGAGCCCTGGCTCCTGCAGCGGTAAATCACTACCGAGAGTGCTTAGAAAACGATTTTCTCACCAGACACATGCTTTCTACATGACTTGTTCGGATGTAATGTCACTGCATGAAGAAGAAAAAAACTATAATATGATAGCCCTTATTGTCCCAATGGTTTTCTGACTAGACGAAAAGTTAATAATAGCTCGTTTATTATCTGCTCGGAGACTGGCTGCCTGCACTTGGGTTTTCAATGGAACGTCGAGGTTTTTCGCGTGCACCCGCGCGCGCTCGAAAGGTCGGCACCTTGCAACGTGTAAACGGCCACGAAAGGTCAGGTAAACGGGCCGCGCACCGCCAACGGCCGAAGCAGCAAAAACGGGCGCAGAGGTCGTGCGCCCCACAGCCAAGACCGAAAAGCCTATTCATGTCACGTAATGAACGATGCTTTTTCGCTGTGTGGGTATATTTTCTGCCTGTCACCATTATGAGGCTTTTTTTTTATTCCTTCTTTTTTATTTATTCTTTTTATTTCTTATTCTTTATTTCTCATTTTTTATTGTCCAAATCCATTATCCTTTACTTTCCATACTTTTAGGCGGATATATACTCTTCTACTCTACAACAATAAAGCGTACTATAAAGTAATGGAGAACTCGTATACAATAGAGCCATAGGCAGCATCTGCATTCGCTTCAATATTCACATGTTCGAACAGAATTGTCTACGCGTCTTCGGATCGGGTCAAGTTGAACTTGGAAGCCGGGGTGCGGCATTCAAGGCCTAATCCTAGCGCATCTTGAAAGAGGAGGGCTCCGTACACAGGCGCATATTCCACCTGCAGAGGATCTTTGCGAGAATCTGCAGGCTGCATTATCAGTGATTTTTACTTATTACTTTAAAGTGAACGACTAAAGCTCCTCATAGTTGCCCATCTCGTTCAAAGGTATCTCGGTGTAGTAGCACTGGATTGCGCGCTGTAAGGCAGGAACCAACTTCAGCCATGAGAGCACCCGTACATCTTTGTCCAAGCAGCGAGGCTTGCGCACCCCATAATTCGAGATGCGCCGTGCGAACTGCGTGCGTGGGTCAGCAGAGTCCTTTTCCTCTATTGATCGGGTAGAGCCGAGCGAGTTCTTCAGCCAATATGTCAGAAGATTCAGCCGGATCCGCCCTTTCTCCCGCCGCCGGGATCCTGCATCCATCACCTTGATGTTGATCAAGGTATCGATGATGTTCACGAGCTCCACCGATGTAATGTAGTAGTATGACTGCGTGACCCCGTCCTCAACCAGAACATACCGAAGACAAGACACTTCCGTGACATCTACTCCCGATGGGGCAGGTGCCACCACGGGGTTTTTCTGGGCCAGGCCCACCATATGAAAGCTGCCGTGGATCAAAGGTCCATACTGGCGAGCTTCTATTCTCACAATACGACGGCCATCACTTATTTCCAGCGCATCCCACGGAACCAGGTTGATACTTTCGATTCGCGCACCGGTGATTTCAAGCCTAGTTGGCATGTACACCTTACTCGGAGACAAATCGGACGGAACCATTTTCGGGCGGTTGGCCACATTTCTTAGATTCCGGTACCGATTCATGGGTCCGAATTTCTGGGCAAGACTTTGGCAAGAGTCAAGCAACGATGTCTTGGACGACACATCGCGTGCTCTTGGAATGAGGGTATCAGACTGCGAGCTGCGGATCATCGGGGTTTGGAATTCGAGCTCTGCCTCCAAATCCACACTCTTGCGTCCAGTTCCAGCATCCTGCAACGAGTCACCCGACAGTCTGTGGCAACCCTGGGGTAAAGTAGTGTACACTTGCTGTGGAGAGTGGAAGCCGGTTGGGTCCAGTTTCGCAGCCGAAAAATTGGAAGCGTCGACTCTAAGCGCACCCAAGTATTCTGCATAAGGTTCTCGCAGAAACGAGTCCCAGATTGCATCCTGAGACAGGATGGAGTTAGCATCCTTCATGGGCTGAATTTCTGGGGGATATAAACACTCAGGCTTGCCCCAGCCAAATCTGGGATTAGAATCGGGTCTGGGAAAGTACTGGCCCGGGAACATGATTCGTTGGTAGTTGGTGAAAATTTCTGCCAGGGTTCGGTCAACAACAGGAGCATCTAAACAGGGTTCGGTTTTAATATTAGTATCACCCAAGTCTTGTAGTTTAGACTGGGGCAGGTATGCATTATCATCAAGAGCAAGTTTAGACAGATTTAAGTAGTCCTGTTCTGGCGAACAGTCGTAAACAGAGTAGTCATAAGCCGCAGACTTACACTCTTCCGGAGCAGGCTGTCTAAAGATGCCCGAGAAATTGGGAGGAAACCATTGCAAGGCGCTCAGGGAATGGAGGTTAGGCTCCATTGATGAATTCATTGTTTAATAACGAGAGTGTGGCTTGGAAAATTCGCTCAAAAGTCACAACGCATATAGATTCCAGATCAGCAAGGTTTAAAGGGAAACATACCCACACGCGGCTATGGATAGAGCAGCTTTAAATAGAGCTCTACCGCTTGGTCAAAGCTGATGCATGTTGAAACGGCAGACCCTGTGATCAAGCAAATCTTTCGTGTGCACGAATAAATGCGTTGCGGCTATATTGCCGTGCTTGATGCAACAAGCCAACGGCTGGAATTTTTCTTGTTAAAAACCAGCATGGGAAAAGTTTGGGGCCCAGAGAATAATTTGATCACCAAAATTTTGAGTTTTGGGCTTCTTAATCTCAGAATGGAATACTTGTGTCTCACCGTAATTTCTTGTAGTTACTACTATTATGAGAATGCAAGCCATAACGTCAACACTCGAAGCACGTGTGTTCGATTTAGGCATGAAAGCAGTTTGCATGACCGGGGTACTTCTATTGCATGAAACAGGGTCCAGCTTAGATGTACTCAAACAGAAAGCGCTACCGAGATCATTTAAAAATGCGAATGTATGAGATTTTGACTCGGAAACGTTTAGAAAAATTTTTAACATAAGTTTTATAGCCCTGGAAGTGTTCAGAAGATGAATTTTCTTTGATCATCTTTTCCCAGGCAGAAGAGAATCCAGTCACGGTTTCTTTAAACTTTGCAACTCTCATGCGTCCGCAGAATTCACGGCGTACGGCTAAATGCAGCTTCCGCCACTAAATCGTTCCACTTCTGAAAGCATCTTTGACTTCTACTATCAATGCACTATTCTGATTCGCCTACCCAGGAACTCGTAAGTATCCTACGCCTCAGGGCCGGTAGTGTGCAGTGCTCCTGGCTGCAGACCCTAAAAAGAGCAACTGTTGATGAGCAATATATGTCGGCAGCTCTGTAAACTCGCCAGGGACTTTCCCGTATATGTTGGAAGAGCTAAGTAGCATCTGTACTTGCATCAGAACACCTGTACTGACAGGAATCCAGATACTGCGAACCTAGGTTCCAATTATCAAGCAATGGGGGCCATATTCAAGACCAGCTAGCAACCCAAAACAACTAATGAATCACACATACACAGCAGTTCCCTGGTCTAAACCTGTAAGAAGTTGGGTCGAAAGAGAAGTTAGCGCAGTTTTTAAAGGCACGGCTCGTGGCATGAATAACGTGCTGCATCGAGTACGAGATGCATCTAATGCGCGCCTGGCCAGATGCCGTGCATTGTATGCTAGGCCTGGCACCAAAACTGCCGAATTTGACGGGCTGAAGATGCAAGCCAATTCGGGACATGCCGCCTCGAAAAGGGTCTGACATCAAGCCTCACCAAGCTAAGAAAAGCTACGAATTCGTATTTTCTACCAAGCACCTTGACGTGTCATCTACACCTGAGATGAGGGCACATGACATGCGTGCACATGACCTTCCATAAACAGATATTTCAAGAACAATTGAACAATTGGTACAAGAACAGATGTTACAATAACAAATCAAACAATAACAAATGATACAAAAGCACATGACTCGGATGTTGGCGTATCAAACACGTTTCATGCTGAATCAGACACGATTCATACTGATGTTTTAATAACCACCATACGCCTTTTACGTTTCTTTTTAAATAAATTATGAAAAATTCAGTTTGCTTTTTGTTTCAAATTGCTGATGCTTTCTGATTCTTAATCTAAATTTTGATTCTTACTGACTCTGACGCTAAAGGCTTAAGCTTGTTTATTTTCCGAATGGTGTATTTATGATACTATTGACTCGACTCACACAAATACTTAATTCTTCTTGTACTTTGGGTACAAGTTTTGGAATAAATAAACGTCACCCAAGATCAAGGCCGTGGCAATACCAGCGTGGATAGCCACAACAACCTTGTTGTCTGATCTGATATGTGCCCGCTCGGAGTAAACAAACCAACCTGCAGTGGCACCACCAGCAATCAAGGCCAATTGAGAAATGACCACGGGGTTTTGAAGCTCGGTAACAGCCTGAGAAGCAGTGTTAGAGTTGACTCTGGATGCAACGGCGTTGGAAACCTGAGCGTAGGTCTCCTTGACATAGTTGAGGGCCTTTTCCAAGTATGGGGCAGCATCTTTCTTGAACTCGCCAATCTCTTCTCTAACGATCTCGGCTTGCTTCTTGGTCTTCTTGGCAGCTTCTTCAGAAACCTTCTTGGCCTCCTTGGCCAATTCCTTTCTTTTTTTGTCAAACTCCTTTCCGTCTAAGGTCTCAACTGAACCTTTAGGGTCAGTGGTGTTTTCAACCTGGGCTGGCTCGGGAAGCTTTTCAGCGCCCGTAGGGCCAGAGGATGCTGCTGCATCGGCGTAAGAAGACATTTTGAATATGGTGTGTTGGAAGAGTTCGCAAGTGCTAGTAGCTGGGTGAGTTCAAGCAACCTTGGATAGGCCGCCCCCTACGTACCCCCAGATTCTTGATTTGCTATACTGCACACAGTCCCGCATAGTGAGCATTCACTGGTCAGCTGACCCTGCTCTAAGAAAAAGCTCTTTTGTTGCTATTTGGCTCTAGACCGCGCATGCCTGGCCACTAATAAGCTTAACCGGCCATTATGGAAACTTTACTAACCTCAACCAGCCTCTTGTCTATTCCGCTATACTATTGCAATTTAAAAAGCATCAATCTTGTTTTAAAACGTGACTGGGTAAAATTTCATTTAGTCAAATCTTAATTAATCAAGCTTGTTCTTAGCAGAGTTCAATTCGTAGTTTTAGACCGAATCATCACTTCATCCCACTACGTAGTTCTACTCAAAATGTCATGAATTCAACTCACTAACAAACTTCGTTTTTTGTTGCATAGAAATGTTCTTAATATTTAACTACTATCAATGAAGATCTTTTAATTATCAAAAAAATATCTTATGATTGTCAAAGAAATATTTTCTCGACTATGTACGGTGTCTTTTGTATGCTACTATGGATGGTCCCGCAATGTTCACGTGCTACATTGAAGCGAGAATTCCATGCATGCGGTGTGGGTGAGGCGAAGGGCCTCAGACAAGACGAGACGAGACGAGGACAGCCAAATGAGGGCCAATTGCAAAGGTGCGAAAAAAGGACCAGGTCGTTTAGGGCTCAAGCCCTGACACCGCGGACAGGCGCACTGCGCAGCGATGAAAAAAAAGGCAAAATCTTTTCCTCTTTCCTCTCCAGTTTTATCGATTGAAAACCAACACCCCGGCTTTCCACGTAACATTCCGATAATAACAATGTCTGCACCAGCACAAGAAGCCCCAAAGAGAGCCTTTGGTAACAAGAGAAAGGGAGGCCCAAGAAGAGGAAGAAGAGACGAGGAGAAGGGATGGACCCCAGTCACCAAGCTCGGTAGATTGGTACAGGCCGGTAAGATCTCTTCCATGGAGGAGATCTACTTGCACTCTTTGCCAGTCAAGGAGTACCAAATCATCGACCAATTGCTCCCAGAGTTGAAGGATGAGGTCATGAAGATCAGATCCGTCCAGAAGCAAACCAGAGCTGGTCAAAGAACCAGAATGAAGGCTGTTGTCATCATTGGTGACTCCAACGGTCACGTTGGTTTGGGTATCAAGACCGCCAAGGAAGTTGCCTCTGCTATCAAGGCCGCTATCATCATCGCCAAGTTGTCTATCATCCCAATCAGAAGAGGTTACTGGGGTACCAACTTGGGTGCTCCTCACTCCTTGCCATGTAAGGTCACTGGTAAGTGTGGTTCCGTTTCCGTCAGATTGATCCCAGCCCCAAGAGGTAAGGGTATTGTCGCTTCTCCTGTTGTCAAGAAGTTGATGCAATTGGCTGGTGTTGAGGATGTTTACACCTCTTCTTCCGGTTCCACCAGAACTACCGAGAACACCTTGAAGGCTGCTTTCATTGCCATCGGTAACTCTTACACCTTCTTGAGTCCTAACTTGTGGGACATCCAGCCTTTGCAAGCTTCTCCTTTGGACGTCTACGCCGAGGAGGCCAAGGCCGGTAAGAGAAGATACTAAATGGACTGCCTCTGCTTTTCTGTTTATAGCTAATCGTTCCGACAATTATATCTGTATTTTGTAGAGTATTAGAAAAGCTTGGAGAGTACGAGAAAAGCTTGTAGATGGCTTTAATACTTGTTTTCCATCTATTATCATTACGTATAACACGAAGCCTGCTTCGTATGCGGGTTTGAGAAGCCTGCTTCGTATGCGGGTTTGAGAGGCCTGCTCTAAGTATGGTCGGACCAACTTGAATGCGATCTTCTTCACTGTCTTTATATATCTTCTTCCTTTTTCCTCTTATTCATCATCAATTTTTTTTTTCTTTTTTTTTTTTTTTTTTTTCTTTTTTCCCTTTTTTTTCATCAATTTTTTTTTTTTTTTTTTTTTTTTTTTTTTTTTTATAAAACAATTAATATACATTATTCTTGAGTCACCTGCTCCATGACTTGGTCCTCAGGAACTGCAAACGGACGCGAGTTGTTGCTGTTGCCGTTGCCGTTACCGTTGAAAAGGTTTTTGTCTCTTCCGTCGGGATGTCTGTAGTAACACACCTTCGATTTGCACGCGTTACCAAACTTGCAGTCTTCATTCAAAGGATGGTTGAAGGAGCAGTCCAATCTCGTGCAGTCCAGCCCGTTCTTACAGGCCACCTGTGACAACGCATGTCTTTTCGTGCACATTTTGTTGCTGCAGTACAACCCGAACTTGCACTGCTCGAGAGAAGTAGGTAATGCACCTCTTGGGGTGTTGTAGCTTGTAGCAGGCTTGAAGGCCGGTGGTGCCACAGGTTTTGGCTCGGGAGGTGAGGCCTGGTAGTTGGGCGAAGAGTGGGCATATTCACATTCTGTATTGGTACAGTTCTTGTTTTGACGGCACCATTTGGTCCGAATCACCTTAGCATCCCTGTTGGCAGGCGTAGGGTGGCCAAAAGGACACAATTCTTTGGAACAAAGAATTCCAAACCTGCACAAGGTCACCTGAGGCTGCTGAAGGAAGCTTGGTTTGCTTCTTCCGACAAATTGCATCAAGTCTCCGTGTCCTCTGACACCTGGCATGTTGATGGAATCAGATGATGCTAACGCCAAGGCTTTCTCGAGGTTGGCTGCGTTCTGAACTCCATAACTCTTGTTGTGTGACTTTGGTTTTCCGCTCACAAAATCCTTGTTGGCTGCCTTGCCCACACCCTTACCGTTTCTTTGGTTCTTTCTCATGTCGTTTCCAACCTTGCTGTGAGCCTTGGTTAAACCCTTCAGTGGGCCCTTAGGGAACTTTGGTTCTGTTTGCACGGCCGCAATATCTATTTGGGCTGGAGGGAAGGGGTTGACTGCTGCTGCTGGTCCAAAAGGATTCATAGTGGCGGCAGGAGGAAATGGGTTGGAGACAGGTGCCTCAGAAACAGGCTGTGTCTGTTCATCTATGGCGGCATTAAACTCAAAAGGCTGAGTCTGAGGTTGTTGAGGTTGATGAAGTTGTTGCGCTTGTTGCGGCTGTTGCGCTTGTTGAGGTTGTTGAGGTTGTTGAGGTTGTTGAGGTTGTTGAGGTTGCTGTTGTGGCTGTATTTCCTGAAGAGGTTGGTGAGTCGGAATTTGCTGTTGCATTGGAGGTTGCTCAGAAGTTTGTAGTTGCTCTAAGCGGTTAATTTCTGTCAATACGCGTCCAACAAACTGACCGTCTATGGGGATATCAATCACATCCTTGACCTGCTGAGCGATTTCTTCAGCAGAATGCTTTTGCCCGATCAAGATGTTCATATAGTCTGCCGTGTCCTGAGCGTCAGCAGAAATATTGAATGTGTTGGCCAACTCGTTGACCAACAACGGCAAGAGCTGCTTAGCAATGGGGCCATCTGGATCGTAAGACATGGTTTATATTTATAGTGTAGTTAGCTTGGATGGGGGACGGGGCACTATTTGTAGTCACGTATGTACGCCTCGTGGCAAACTGTTTAGAGTGGGAAAGAACTTCTTCGAGATCTGGTTCGCGCACTTGGTCCAGAGGCACGAAAAAATATTGCAAGGAACACACTAAAACCGAGCACTTGACCACCCCATCCGACTACCATACAATTATGTCGGTGAATATTTTTGGAGACCAGGCTACTGAAGAAAGAGCTGAAAATGCCCGTATGTCTGCATTTGTCGGGGCCATCGCCGTGGGTGATTTGGTTAAGACTACCTTAGGCCCCAAGGGTATGGACAAGTTATTGCAGTCCAGCAGTGACGCCGACAGATCACTCATCACCAACGACGGAGCCACCATTTTGAAATCCATTCCATTGGATAATCCCGCTGCCAAGGTTTTGGTCAACATTGCCAAGGTGCAAGACGATGAAGTTGGTGATGGTACCACCTCGGTGACTGTGCTTGGGGCCGAGCTTTTGAGGGAGGCTGAGAAGCTTGTTGACAGGAAAATCCACCCTCAGACCATCATTGAGGGTTACAGACTTGCAAGAGACACGTCCATTGCTGCGTTGGACCGTATTGCTGTGGATAATGCTGCCAACAAGGAGAAGTTCAGAGGGGACTTGATCAACATCGCCAAAACTACGCTCTCTTCCAAGATTTTGTCCCAGGACAAGGAACAGTTTGCCGAGTTGGCCGTGGATGCTGTGTTGAGATTGAACGGCTCCACCAACTTGAACAATATCCAGATCATCAAGAAGGCTGGAGGTAAGTTATCGGACTCTTACTTGGACGAGGGTTTCATCTTGGAGAAGAAGTTCGGTATCAATCAGCCCAAGAAAATCACCAACGCAAAAATTTTGGTGGCAAATACTTCTATGGATACTGACAAGGTCAAGATCTTTGGGGCTAAGTTCAAGGTGGACTCGACGTCCAAATTGGCCGACTTGGAGAAGGCCGAGAAGTTGAAGATGAAGAACAAGATTGAAAAAATTAAGAAGTTTGGCATCAATGTCTTCATCAACAGACAATTGATCTACGACTACCCCGAGCAGTTGTTCAGTGACGCCAAGATAAACTCCATTGAGCACGCCGACTTTGACGGTGTTGAGAGATTGGCTCTTGTTACGGGCGCTGAGGTTGCGTCTACTTTTGATAATCCTGAGAAGGTCAAGTTGGGAACCTGTGAACTGATCGAGGAGATCCTTATTGGTGAGGAAACCTTCCTTAAATTCTCCGGTGTTTCCGCCGGTGAAGCATGTACCATTGTCTTGAGAGGTGCTACCGAACAGGGCTTGGATGAGGCCGAAAGATCTTTACACGATGCATTGTCTGTGTTGTCGCAGACCACTAGAGACACCAGAACCGTGTTGGGAGGTGGGTGTTCTGAAATGATCATGTCTAAGGCTGTGGACCAAGCTGCTGCCAATGAGACAGGCAAAAAGTCGCTTGCGGTGGAGGCCTTTGGCAGAGCCTTGAGAGCTCTCCCTACCATCTTGGCTGACAACGCTGGTTTCGACTCCAGTGAGTTGGTGGCTAAGTTGCGCTCGTCCATCTACAACGGCATGACCACATCGGGTTTGGATTTGAACATCGGAACCGTCGCTGACATGAGAGAAATGGGAATTGTGGAGTCATACAAACTAAAGAGAGCAGTTGTGTCGTCGGCCTCAGAGGCAGCCGAGGTCTTGTTGAGAGTGGACAACATCCTTCGTGCCAAGCCAAGAACGGCGGACAGGAATCGTTAGTGGGGAAGAGTCATAGATATATATAATGGTAGCAAGTTAAAGAAATTCTGCGTGATTAAGGGTGGTATCTGTTAGAGACTGTATTTGTATTCAAGGTTATGTTCATGGTCTCAATCTTCTTGGGTCTCTTGGGAAGAGCGAAGCACGACGAATGTTCTTCAAGTCCAAGAAGAACATCAAGACTCTCTCCAAACCAATTCCACCACCTGCATGTGGAGCACATCCGTAGGTGAAAGCATCAACGTAGTCGTTGATTCCGTCCATGTTGGCGTCCACGCCGTGGGCCTCCAATCTCGTTCTCAACAACTCGGGGTCGTGTATACGTTGAGCTCCAGACAAGATCTCCTCACCTCTCATGAAGAAGTCATAAGAGTTGGAGTATCTTGGGTCCTCTGGGCAAGGCATGGTGTAGAAAGGTCTAATGGCCAATGGGAACTTGTCCAAGATGTAGAAATCGGTGTCGTACTTCTCTCTGACGATCTTACCCAAAAGCTTTTCGTTTTCGGTTGACAAGTCTTCGAAGTCGTCAACCTCTTTGCCTGCCTCTCTCAACAAGGCAATACCTTCCTTGAAGTGCAATCTGACCATCTTTCCGTCTGCAGGCAACTTGAACTCCTCAACAGGGAATTGTTTTCTGACAGTAGCGATCTCGGAAGCATATTGAGTCTTCAACTCGGTGAAGATGTAGATGAAAAGGTCTTGCAAGACATCCATGACCTCATGGTAGTGCTCTTCAATGGCCATTTCCAAGTCCAATCCCACGAACTCAGTCATGTGACGGTGGGTGTTGGAGTTTTCGGCTCTAAAGATTGGACCAATCTCAAACACCTTCTCAAAGTCAGCAGCAATCAATTGTTGCTTGTAGAACTGAGGAGATTGGGCCAAGAAACCAGATCTCTTGAAGTAGGAGATCTCAAAGACATTGGATCCACCCTCGGTGGCAGCACCAAGAATCTTGGGGGTGTGAATCTCAGTGAACTTTTTCTTGATCAAAAACTCTCTGAACAAAGCGGAGATTCCGTGCTGAATCTTGAAAATGGCCTGGTTGGTAGGCGTTCTCAAGTCGATCACACGGGCATCCAATCTGGTGTCCAAGTTAACCACAGGCAAGCCAGCGGCCTCGGCTTCAGCCTCGGATCTGGAGGCATCCTCGATCAACATTGGCAACTGTTCTGGAGTTTCCTGCACAGTGTAAATCTTGGTGACATGGACCTCTGCATCTTGAACAGTGGCCGACTTGATGGGTTCGTCGACCTTCTTGATGACACCGTGCACCAAGACAATGGACTCCAAGTTGATTGACCCAGCCCACTTGACCATCTGCTTCGAGATGGACGAGCCGTTGGACTTGATGAGACCCTGGATCAAGTTCTGCTGGTGTCTAAAGGTCAAGAATGCCATTGTGGCACCTTGTTGTCTGGAGTTATGAGCTCTGGCCCTGAACACAACCTCCTCTCCATCGTTAGCAGCAGACAAGTTTGCGATATCGGCTCTCTTAGCACCAGATCTGGAGCTGGAGTTGATGATTGGCAACTTGCCGTAGTTTTCCTTGGCGGGGTCGTTGGCGGCCTGAGCCTCCTTCTCGGCCTTTTCTTGTGCGAGCTGGGCCTCTTTCTCGGCCTTCTTGCGGGCCTTCTCCTTCTCCTTCTCCAACTTCTTCAAAGCCTTCTTGGACAATGGTTGGCCGTCTTCGCCCAAAATCACTTGTTCTGGAGCAGCAGAGCCCTCCTGCACGGAGAGTTCACTCATTTTCTGTGTTTCTTCAGCTGACATGTTAAAAGATCAGGTGTGACTATGAGGTGAGGTTGGTGCGCTTGAATTTTTTTGTGAGGTTCCATGCCGGACCAGGGTGCAAAATATGAGTGCATTACTATACTACATGAGCTGACCTTTTCCTTGAGTTTAGAATCTTAGTCATCTATACGGTTTGTGGTATAGACTGGGGGTACATATATATATATATTTATCTGTGGTTTCAAAGAGACTTTCACGTTAGCCACTTAATTATTGCTTTGCATGTCACTATGTAAAACACGCTATATACCTCTTTTTTGAACAGTGTAATGACCTTTTCTATTCACGACGGTTTCTGTGACCTATTATTGGTACTGGCTCGCCGGTATTTACCTCATAGATCTGTGGACAGGAAATGGTCAGGAAACGCTAATTTTCCAAACTATCCCCGTGACCATCCATTCTGTTGGAGAATATTTCTACCTGCTGATCTAATGTTCCTCAAAAAAATAGTTTCCAATTCAGGTCCCTTGGCCCAGTTGGTTAAGGCGTGGTGCTAATAACGCCAAGATCAGCAGTTCGATCCTGCTAGGGACCACTTCTTTTTTGCGACATCTCAACTTGTCTACAGCTATGGGTTGTAGAAGCTTGAAAATTTCAATTTTCGACAAGGTCCCTTGGCCCAGTTGGTTAAGGCGTGGTGCTAATAACGCCAAGATCAGCAGTTCGATCCTGCTAGGGACCATATCTTTTTTTTTGTTTTAAATGAATCGTATGTTCAATGGTTGTAATCTTTCTTCATACTGTGTGCAGTATTATGTGTCAGAGATCAACTATTGTTATCGAGCGGTTTGCGCGCGCCACTGCATTAGCCGTTTCAGGTACATCCTTTCAGTACACAATTAAGCAGTCGCATGAATTCTTACAGTTAAGAGCAACTACCGAGGGTAACATCCCAGCGTATTTTCCGTTTTTACTTTTCGAAAACGGTGTTGGTTCAGAACTGTTTTTGTTCAAGTCAGCACAATCATGATTCATCTGTTGACACAGCACCCAAGATATATTTCACTAAATCCGGTATATGTTAGTTTTACTACATAATCGATTCGGAATAAAAAGCTGCTCCAAATTATATACTATGGTTGGTCTATGAGTGCGTTCGTTTGAGGTACGGATGTCTATGTCTTTCCTTTATAACCCGTATTCCCGCCCGATGTCATTTTGCAACATTTCGCGACCAGTCTCTTACCCCCCATTTTCCTCCGTCATGACTTACAGTGGTAACCCCGGTGACAGGCAGTATACGATCTTGACTACTTCGCCACTTTCTGTTCTTTTACAAAGAGTCTTTAAAACTGATGCCTTCTTGTATCCTATTTTCGTACGTGCTAACTTTTTGCGCTTCTTCTGCTTCTTTACTGACTCTTTTAGGGTATACAATACCTTTTCCTGCACCGGTCATACTGGCCCAGTTTTGCCAAGTTGTTCATCCCATTGGCACTTATCTACCTTCTTACCCTCCAGCTTTTGTTGATGTCTGTGTTTCCAATTTATCTCTTTTTCGCCACATTGGTGCTTGGTCCGGTGGGTATTGTGCAGGCCTTTATATTCGTTTTTCAGATTACAGGAAAGATCTCGAATTTGGTAGTTAAGGTGAGTTTCTTCTCCAAATTACAAGTCGAGACCTTTGACCATGTCTTGATTGATAATGGCTTCCAAAGTATTATTGATGAGTATAATGTTTCACAGGTTGAGGATACCGAGAGTGCATGGGGCGTATTCACGAATTGGTTGCTTACAAAGGCCTGGCCGTCTTTGATGAAAGAGGTGCTCCATGCAATAATTTTCCTGATTCCTTTTATTGGGCCCTTCTTACACTTGTACATCAAAAGCCGTGGCAAAGCAGCTAAAGTTCACGAGAGGTATCATAAGCTTGCGCAATTGAGCGATATGCAGAAGGAGTTACACTTTCTGGTCTTTCAAAGGGACTACACGGCATTTGGATACGTTGCTATGTTTTTGGAGACTATTCCGCTCTTCAGCTTTCTTTTCATGTTCACCAACAATATAGGTATGGCGTTGTGGACTGCTGATAACAAGGATAGGCTTTTGGCAGCTAAAAGTGTTCCCTGCGAATAGTCGAGTATTAGTAATGTATATTAAATGCATAAAAATGTCTCCACATCAGATTTTAGTTAATAGAGGCAGACATTGTCCACACAGCCAAATCCAGCTGCAACGCCACCTTCATCGCTGGAACTGAACTTGGACCTTAACAAGAAGCCGGCATTATCGTTGAACAAGATCTCGCCAGTATCCTCATTGAAGAGGATGTTACCAAAAACTCCAAGCTCAGATATTATGTCCTGCTCGAAGATCTCGCTGTTGCGCAAGATATTGTTGCTGTGGGTAGGAGGATGGATGAGTTGCATTAGAATATAGGCACCCCAATCTTTTTCATCCAAAGACTTGAGGAAAGCCGGTATATTCTCCTTGTAGATGTTGTTTCCACCTCCCTCACGCTGTGGTTTCAAGACAAAGTTTTGGGGAGACTCAAGTGCTAGTTTTCTTGCTTGCTGACCAGCGTCAGACTCGTCGAGTGGGTATATTTTAACGAATGTAGAAATAACAGATTCAAGCAACTCCGGAGTGGTTTCTGGCAAGAACTTCTTCAAAACCTCCGGTTCTGTCAAGACCTGCTGGACTTTTTTGGCTCCAGATAACTGAGTCAAGAGAGATGGACACTTGATGGCCTTGTTGGATTCGAGAATGAGTCTCGCTTTCCATGTGAGCTCAGGGTTCATCTCATAGTCCAGAGGACTATAGCCCGACCGAAAGTAAACTATGGCCACCTCATCCATGGTGGATTTGATGTATAACTTGTTTTGGTTGATGGTGGTATGTTCCTCGATTTGCTCCAAAGTAAGTCTATAAGACTTGACCTTGTACTTCTCCAAAAGTTCATACTCCACTATTCTCTGGTCAAAACAGTTTCTTTCATTTGGCTGCACAACAAAGAGAATGACGGAGTGACTCGTGCCCAAGGTCTCATTATATTGCACACTAGCCTTGTACAAGCCATCGGCGATATCCTGAGCAGAGGTCGAGATGGGAAGCTCTTCTTCTGTGTAGTATCTGTTTGAGTAGTCGTTGTCGTAACTGCCACTCTCGTTAAGATATGTGTGAGCCTTTGCTACCTTAGTAGATAAGCCACCAAAGGAGACCAGGACAGTATTGAACTCAATCTGCTTGATTTCATGGGCCACCTCGTCATGCATATAGTCGGAACGGAAAACTCCCAACGTCAATGGCTGGGGAATTTGTCCGCCATTTGCCTTTAACGCCTCCAAATACGTCTCGTAGAGCTTACCTGTGAACTCCCGGTCGAACCCAGCCAATAATTGGATGTTCTCCAAGAGCCATGTCTTTTGGAAAGAGACAACGTTAGCATACAAGGAATTGAACGATTTTTGGACGTCTATAGCCCGCTGGAACAAGTCCTTGGGGAAAGGTGTTGGAAATAATGTTATGGGTGCATTGTTGGCAGAGTGTGGGACGAAGCCGGGAGGGTACATGACCAAGCCATTGGCCAAGCTCCACTGGAGGAGCCTCTCCACCAACTCGGCTCTATTTTCAGCGGATAATTCGGGGAAGTCTTTTGGTGGCATGGTGTTCAATTGTAGTGGTGAGCGAGCTCTGATAACGGTGCATGCATGAGTGCGCTCAATCAGTGCTTAATAATCGTAGATGATGCGACCTCAGGCGGAATGGGTGCACTCGTCCTCAATTCGCAACTAAATTCACTTCACTCAATTCACACTCCAACATCAAGGCACACTTCCCGATTTGATTCGGCAGAGGTAATTGGTTTTACAAACTACCGGCTGCGTGAAACCAGCATCAAGTCTTGATATTTTTTTCTTGACTTCTGGTGGACTATTGATCGTGGCTAGTGAAGAGAGCCACACTTTCCTGTCGCAGTCACGAAGTCTCAATACGACTAATTGGTAAATAAGCTGATGTGATCTTCTCCCAGAGTTAAAAATGAAAGGAATTTTTTCACCAGGATTGGTGCAATTGGGGGAGTATGTAGAATTGAGCCAGCAATCGGATCTGACATTGGATATGACGGATGATGCTTGGACCATGGTCGGTGTAGTAATTACATACAGTGCCAGCACCGCGCCCACGGGTGTATGAATAGCTGCAACAAAATTAAAATTTCACAGTAAATTTTGTACTATAACTTGTCCTCTGACATAAAGACCTAGTGGTTCAGTGCTTATCTACAAGGATATGTATATCCGTTCAAACTGTTGTTTCCTGCATATAAGCTGAGCACATCATCCTTTTCATTATTTTCTGGTGCACACAGTCCAACACGCTTTTCAAAGACCCATGTTCATCACTTTACTACGAAAAGAACTTCCTCTCGAAGTAAGCGAAATAAATCTACAATCCAAGAGTATATCCTGTGCGCACGTGATGA
The DNA here is from genome assembly GCA_002374555.1 of Metschnikowia mauinuiana. Classification (NCBI taxonomy): domain Eukaryota; kingdom Fungi; phylum Ascomycota; class Pichiomycetes; order Serinales; family Metschnikowiaceae; genus Metschnikowia; species Metschnikowia mauinuiana. The sequence goes on along the minus strand of NKZY01000764.1, from coordinate 31,844 downwards.
TGTGACTGTTTTCCACATATGCAGAGACTACGCAGTGCGAAAAAAAGTCTTGATGAATTTTACTCGCTCGAAGAATTTCTATTTCAACTAAACCAAAAAGTATGTTAGCATCCGTGACAATGTCCGTGACAACTGAATGTGGATAGTCTGAAAATATGGTATTTCCAATCCCGTGAAACGCTGCTTTGCAGACCCCATATGAGCCCATTTTTAGCTCTTCAGATAATCCACATCGAATAGCTATGGACCAAAGAACCATGGATAATAGGTCATGGCACCTTTCTAAGCACATACTAACATCCCAGTGAAATACTTAGCTGCTTACTTATTGTTGGTTAACGCCGGTAACACCTCCCCATCTGCCGCTGACGTCAAGAAGGTCTTGGATTCCGTCTCTATTGAGGTCGAGGAGGACAAGGTCGAGAAGTTGTTGGCCGAGGTCGAGGGCAAGAGCGTCGAGGAATTGATTGCTGAGGGTAACGAGAAGTTGGCCTCTGTCCCAACCGGTGGTGCTGCTGCTGCTTCTTCCGGTGCTGCCGCTGGTGGTGCTGCTACTGAGGCTGCTGAAGAGAAGGAGGAGGAAGAGAAGGAGGAGTCCGACGACGACATGGGCTTCGGTTTGTTCGACTAAGCATCCACTCGCCTATAAATATTAAAACGAACCTTCTAACTGAATAGATTGTAGATATACGTGATTGTTCTAGAGCTCGTCGCCCATTTTCCTTTCGGCTTTGGGATTGCCAAATACCGCATGCCTGGCTGACTTGAGGAAAGAATCAAAGTCAGAGTCGGCGCCCGAGTATAAAAGACTCTTCTTTTTGAGCCCTGTTCGTCTCTCTTCCACCTCTCTGCTCAACCAATCTAAGAATTCATGGGTAGCAGCTAGCTTGTCCGTCTTGTGAAGTTGCACCAATGACTGTACCACATTCTTGAATTGCTCCTCCGATCTGCTCTGCTCTTTTACAAGAAACAGCTGCAAATATCTCGACATCTTGCCTGTAGCTTGCTCGACGTCGTCGAATGTCTCTTTGTCAAACCCTGGAATCTGGAGATCCTCTAGAATTTGCACCAACCGCTCCTGTGCCTGGTTGCCGAGCCGAGGAAAAGCAGAAACGAGTTTTTGAATCCCAGAAGACGACGATTCGCCGTCAACATTGAAATTCACCTTCGCGTACTCTGGATACAATGATAATGCCTGTACAACCCCCAACACCCGCTTGTGTATTGTGTCAGAAAGAGAAGAGTCGTTCAAGAGATCGTAGAGATCGTCAACGAACTGCAGTGGCTGCTGCAGAAGAAAGTTCTCCAATGACTGTTCGTTGTTGCGCAACGACGAGCCCATGACTCTAAAGATCTTTTCAACCAATTCAGGGCTCTCCGTCTTAACTAGAATAGCAGCGTCTTTCAATGAGTTGAAAATACCACTGTTCTTAGTGAGCTCTGCACCGAACTCGATATCATGGCTCAAGTCAATGAGCGTTTCGACAGCCTTACCCAAGCGTGAAACGTCTCGTTCTTGGCTGAAGCTAAGAACCTCTTCAACAGATGAAGAAAAACTCAGAAGTTCGCCTGCATCAACCTTGGACTTTTTGAGCGGCTTATCGTTCACTTTCTTCCTGAGACTTTCCTTCTCCACAGGATCCTCTTTGGCCTCTTCCTGAGGAACAACCACAGCCACGTTGTTCACATTCTCATCGTCATCATCGTCCAGAAGAAACTTAGCCTCCTGCTTGCCTGTCTCGAGGTTGAGCCGGACATGCAACCCTGGTGGAATGGTCTGGCCTTCTCTAACAATCTGCCATTCGTGGGAGGGCTGGAATTTGGTGTCGTAGCAATCGGAACCTTCCTTGCAGATCAATTCAGCTTGAGTGAAGAGAACTAAACTGGCACCTGCTAAGCACGTCAGTAGTTTCATAGTGGTGAAGAATACAATTGGATTATTGTGGAAAGGAGAGTGTACTGATTAGGTGTTAATTACTCTATGCGTGTATATACACCGGTTGCGGTCATGAAATCGCACCACGGGGAATGGAACGGCCACATTCACCACCTTTTCTTGCCTACCACTTCTCTTCTGGGTTGTTCTTGAAACTGATGTAATCCAGGTAATTGAATATACTGATTTCGGTTTCGTTTTCGATTCCGAGATCCCATAAGCTTTTTTCAGGATTCACGGCGTTGGCTTCTTCTCCACAGAAAATAATGTCTTGTTCATCGTTGCCAAAGTTGATCACCAAGTTCATAGACTTGGTGCCATGTGCATGGGTGTATACTTTCAAACAATTGTAGTCGATATTGCGGTACGGTCTGTAGGCACCCGTGGTGTTGATGGTGGTTTTTAACTGCTCGAGTAAAGCTGCAGGCGTCGTCTTTTTTAAATCAATGGAATGTACAATATGATTTTTTACATTTCTGTATGTAAACGACTTGATGATTCTTATTGTGATCAATGCATCCGTTGCTGGCCGCACATTCGAAGTCAAAGGCTCCTGGTCGTTCATTGACATCTTGTTACTGCTTGTGGGATCATCACCTTACTCGGTAAATGAGATGGCTGCCTGGTGTACGGGTGTTCGAGACCGGCTCAAATCGAAAATCCAGATTCCAATCGACCTAAAAATTGGCTAAGGTCATACATCTTATTGTAATTTCCCGACAATTTATGCTCCAAGCTTTTCAGTGCCTCCTCAAACAAGACACAAGAATCGATGCTGGTACTCGAATCATCAGAAAATGTTTCGCTTTCGGTTCGGCTCACTATTGTGCGTGCTGGAATCATGCGAATGATCTCGTGCAATTCTGGGCCATTAAACTCGCTAGGCAGCATGATCTGTCTCAAGAGCTTTTTGAGATCGGTGTAGGTCAAGTTTTGTTGATTGTTGTTCTTTGACACTCTGTCACGGAATTGTAAATATTTTCCGGTTGGCTGCGAAATCACACCACCCTCACTTACTTTGGCATCAGTCACTAGCTTCAAATTGGATTTTTCCTGCAACAATTCATTGGCAGCCATGATAGATTTTCGAAGGCTTCTTATCGTGTCAAGCCCAAGAATAGCTTCGGACGAATTCAGAGTATCATTTGAATCTTTTTGGGGCTGCACAATGTTATCAAGGTTATTCAGCTTTGCTTCAGAGAAAACCTTCAAGACCGAGAGAAAATTACTCCTCAACGTATTTTCAACTGCATGCAACTCCTGGCACTTACTGAATAAAACACCGAGTTGAAGCAGCTTTAACGGCTCATATTTGCAATTTATACCACTTGACACGAGCTCAGAGTTGATCCGATCGTAGATGCTCTGCAATTCTGGGAATGCACGCACCATCGAAGGCAGAACTTCGGTTCTAAAGACTTCATAAATCTTTAATGATTTTTCAATGCACTCAAGATGAGCCCTCATGACCTCATACTTTTGTTCACTGCCCACTTGTTCAGAAGAGTCTTCACCACCTGACACCTCGCAACAAGCTTTCATCTGAGAAGCCAATTTAATAGAGGGCTCGAGATCTTTCCAATTATCATTGATTTTCCGGAATCTGTTCAAGTTGGCGGTCATTTGGTTCAAAAGCCGTAGAGATCCGGTATCGTATTGGTTTTTCAGTTTTTTAGCTTGCAAGATCATGGAAAAAAACGAATCTGCTTGAGCTTTTTCGGCCTCGTTTTGATCCTGTTCCAAGCTGATGCTATCTGCTATTAACCCTTGTGGCTCAACCACAAAGCGCATGTACCACTGGAGCACATACAACAAGATGGATTTCTCATCGGGGACAAGAACGTTGAAATCGTCTGCTATGGCTAAGTCCTCAATACCAAAATGGGACTTGGCCTCAGAAATGATAAGCAGTAAGTTGGCAAGCGGCTTGCGCTGTGTCAAGTCCCGATAGTTAATGATTCCAGGAGAGTAGCGATCGAATATTGAGGCAAACATCAAATCCGGACGCTTATCTTTTTGCAACGACCAGTCGATGTTGAAATTCAGGATCTCGTCCAAGGCATGGTGCTTCATGCGATCGTTGAGCCAATGGAGCAAAATGATTTTAATTTCGCTGAAGGACTTACCTTCCGACCTCAGCGATAGCAGGCTGGCAGTTGCAAAGACGAACAAAGTCCATATCAAGCCCAAAATCAATTTGAGGTTGCCTCCAACTATATCTTCGGCGCTTATGTTGCAAGTGTTGATTTGCAACACTAGCCGGCAATACTGTAAAGCGTCGTCAATATTCTCCATCTTCTGGAGAGCAAACTTTGGTTTCTTGTACACTGGATTCAACGAAGGCTTATCCTCGGAGACGATAGCGTTGATCAAGTCAATAAGCACCAAGCCATCTCCTAGGCTGGTCCGAAGGTCTTCGACTTTCTGGGGGATCTTGGAGTTGACCCACCCCATCATCGCTCTCGTCTGAGACTTGAGCCAGGCTTCTTTTGTCATGTGTTATAATAGCGATTGGTGGATTGCAGTGCAAAGAGGACCGAAAGAGCCGGCAGTTGATAAGGAAGAAATAAGGCTTATGAGATATGTGGTGAGCAGTAGCGATTCGAATTAGTTTTGATGAAAAGAGTATTAGTCAAAAGACATGCGATACAAAGAGATGAGATGATAATGGGGTTGGCCGGGTGGCTTTAAGAAGTTATTCTGTGTCACGTCCCAGGCCTAGCTCATGCACCTCTAGACGCGCCCACGCCGGCTAATTACACAATTGTAAAGCTGCACAGTGAGCGTTAGGTCGATCTTGCAATCTCAAAAGAGCGCGACTATCGTAGAGATACGAGCCCAGCCGATCTACCTTTACGGCTAAGCTTGGTTTATTAAAGGGTCCTGTGGCCTTGTGAAAACCCCGGGAGAAATACTCTCGTCAAAGGTGTAATTCCTCGACCGCGTAAAAGGTTATTAGCTAGCAGGGTTTTTTCCCGATTGAGAGAACAAGTGCCCCGAAGACAATGAGAGGTGGACTGCTGGTTCCTGTACCTAAAAAAGGTGGGCGTTTCGCATACGATACTATTATTTTTTCTAGGATTATCTGCGTTAAAATCTGGACTTTTAACGCACGCACTTAGCTGTACTTGCTCCATTAAGGACACTAGGTTGACGCTTCTTTTTTACACACTCTGAAACACACTCTGAAACTTACTCTGAAACACACACACACACACCCTCAAACACACACACCCTCAAACACACACACCCTGAAACACAAACACCCTGAAACACAAACACATTGTAACTCCCTGATCCTACTTTACGTCTACTTGTTTCAGGTAAGTCATGTTCGAATTAAACGATTTTTTTGCTTAGTAGATTTAGTAACTATTGAATGAGCTGAAAGTAGCGGTGTGTTGAACTGCAGCGTTACTTCCAGCAACATGATATTGTTGCAGAGGACCTCGCATCGTATTCTATATCATTCCTGCCTCAAGATGGATCCAGAACGCACAGCCACAACAGGCCTCTTATTAAAAATGCCGTTTGACGAAAAATTAAGCAAGTTCACGCTGTCGATATTATATGGAGAAAAATGGGTGTGAGATGGCTTCCTTGGCCGTGGGTCTCAACTGGTGGTCATAGGTCAAGAGCTTGTCAATCAAGTCAATGACCTCGTTCAGCGCCAAGTGCTTGTTGTCTTTGTTGACAAACGAGGACCATGGCTTGCGGGGGTAATTACCCAAAATCGAATCGTACTCACTGCTCAATTTGATCCTGTACTTGTTGACGTATGCCATCAAGTCTTTAGTACCCAACACCTTAGCAATCTGCACCAACTGATCGTTGTTCGAGTCACCCCTGAAAAAGGGCTCTTTTTTGAAAATAATGGCGGCAAGCATGCATCCCACCGACCACAAGTCGAGAGAGTAGTCGTACTGTTGTAGGTTGATCAAAAGCTCGGGGCCTTTGTGGTATCTCGATGCAACACGGACATTAAAGTCCATTCCGGGATGGTAGAACTCCGCCAAACCCCAGTCAATAAGACGCAACTTCTTGCTTTGAGGGTCGATCATGATATTCTGAGGCTTCACGTCTCTATGCATGATCCCCATGGAGTGGGAGAAGTCCAACGCAATGAGAAGCTGCGTGAAGTAGAACTGTATGTCTGGAATAGCGAACTTGGAGTACAAGAGCCTGAAGTCGACGTTCTTGACCCGCTCGAAGATCAACGCGGGGATCTTGGAGTTGGCGTCTCTGACAATGTCCAACAAGGCGATGACATTGGGGCCGCCGGTTATGTTTTTCAAGATTTTGACCTCCCTGAAGATCTTCTTGATTTTCACCGGCTTCAACACCTTAATCACACAAGCCTCCTGGTTCAATATGTTGATGCCCTCAAACACCTCCGAGTACTTGCCACGGCCCACCTTGCTGATAATCTCATAGTTGCGGATAGATCCCCATTTTATGGTGTGTGCCTCGTAGTCCCAGTATTCTTGTGGTTTCTTTTTGTTCACGTCGGCATACACTCTGGCCACAGAGTAGACATTGGAGCTGGTGTTCATGGTGGCTGGTGTAGCTTGTTATTTCCTTAAAATTTTGATGTTGATACATCGCACTATCAATATCTCGCCCGCGCACGAACATGCCAAGATGAGATCGGCCGTCTTCGGGCCTGATTTGGCTAGAATACAATAGAGCTCTGCTTTTATTTCTTGTGGAGCATATTTGAAGATCAAGTTCCTTTTATTTAACATCAAATTCCTTTTTTTTAAATCAAGTTCCTCTTAGTTAAGAAGTTCCTCCACGTGGAATTACGACGTGTAAACTGCAGAAACGGAATTATAGGTGTCTCATATTTCGCAGTTAAATACCTAGCAGTGTCTAGTTAAGAGAAGAGCACACGCACACCTCCACGTGGCCTAAGATTTCCAAAACGTTTCGAGTTTTCGTAAATGTATAGATCCGGTCTTTTTTTATGGAATATACAATTTTTGGGCTGAAAGCTTGTGTTTTGGATTTTTCCATGCCACTTGTGTAGACTACAACGGGACGCTTCGAGCTGGTGGATTTACACTAATTGCTCGCATTTGCTGGTTTCAGACAATTCTCAACCTACACCTTTTTCATGGACAATGTAGTGTTAAAATTACATAGGCACTAATGTTATAATAAAAAAAGGTGGGAGTATCATTTGATGATATTCTCTAATTATACATTCTATGGATAAAAAATAACATGATTGGTTTTGGTCCAAGCACTGGTTCTCAAGGCTCTCATCTCAGTGCTTGGACTCATAGACCCATAGACACCCACAAGAATCAAGATCCGTCGAAGCAAAAAATAAAAAGAAAGGACTATCAATTACAGACCACAGGATGAAATCTGAAAGTTTGGTTTGGAATGATTTTCTCTGTAGCTGGGTTTAAGTGCTTGTTTCTCGATGTCTATCTATAAGTTTGCCTGTCCTGCATTGAGAGCATGAACCAGGCCTCACAGAGAAACTAGTGCATCTCTTGTGACACACTCACATATCAATGGGTTGCAATACACCTCTCTGGCTTCTATAACCCTTTCCCCTGCATTATAAAAGGCACCTTAAAATGCTCAAGTCCACCGTGTCCCTCGATATAGGGCCCAGTGTTCTCCAGGATATCCAGATATGGAACGATAGCCTGTCATACCGAGAAAACAAGAAGCTACTGCTCACGTATAGATGTCACGTCAAGTACCGACGAATCCCATTATTTCTAGTCTACAATGGCGCCTCGGAAGTCTACACAGAAAATGCCCAAACGGAGGGCTTTTTCTTCAATACACTCATCTTGGTAGACCCCGAATGTGGAGTTCTTGCCAAGATCACGAGTAATGATTCCAAGAACGATAAGCAGGATTCATACGTGGTATTTTTTACAGGCCTCGACCAACACAGCATCAAGTGTGTTTTCATTGATATCTTCCTCCTACAGCATGCCCAGAAGTTGCAACAGAGCCTTGATTTATCTGCATCGGAAGACGTGCTCTACCCGTTGAAAATGGACTTGAGCGAGGCGGCCAAGTCAGATACCAGCGTATTCGACCGTGTTTTGGAGAGCAAATCCAGCAAAAAGTCCTTCACGGTGTCCAACCCAGAACTACAAAGTCGGAACACGGCTTCGGACCTAACGTCCAACCAACAAATTGCACAGACAGTCAATAAAGTCATACTTTCGGGGCTCCGGCTCCGAGGCTTGAGCTCAAGTAACTCATCAAGTGTCAACGAAAAGTATGCAGTGCGAGAGATCTTCCAAATGACGAAGCAGTCCACGATGTTTGCGCTACGAAAATTCAGCTACGACTTTAATGGATCGCAGGGCCAAAAACCAACCTTAGAGGCAATCCAAGACATTGTGGAGTCCTTACTACAAACGTTTGTTGATATAGAAACAGTGACGTTCAAAAAGCACGATGAGCACCATTCATTGACTTCCGGTCACGTATATACAAAATAGATCTAGATCTAGTTAAAGCTAGGCCTTGAAACTTGAGAAATCAACGATTTTGCTCTGAGAGAAGTCCGAAAAGCGTTTGGTAGATGCAGTTTCCAACAGCTCATCAAGAGCAGACTTCTTGGACTTGGTCTTTTGTGCACTCAGATTGCCCACAAAGTCCAACAATAACGAACGGTCCTTCAACAAGTAGCCTCCCTTGGCGGGGTTGGAGTAGTAGGCGATATCTCTCTGGTGCAATGGACGTGCTTGAAGTGGCACATACCCTTTTCTCAAGAGGAACCGGTCAGGATTGACGTGTGCCTCCAAGCCCAACTTGGTGTGGTAGACACTAGTGAACTCACTACCGGTACTTCTGACGGCTACAACGGCGGACTCAGAAGCTTTGGATGCCTCCACACTCAAGGGAACATTGTACTTATGCTTTCCACCACCCAACAACTTGACACCATCCTTCAATCTTCCTGTGATCAAGCCACACTTCTTCATCACACGGATGTTGAGAGTTTCGCCTTTTTCTAGAGGGATTCTGCCCTGCGTCCAAAATTCTTGAACACGGTCCAAATTAAGCTCGTTGTAGATCTTCTTGTGCGGTCTCTTGAACCCTGTGATGGGGAAAAGCTTGTAGTATGGAGTTTGACCACCTTCAAGCCAGTGGGGAACTTTTCCACGGGCTTTTTGACCTTTTTGGCCTCGACCGGACTTTTGACCTTTGCTGGCTGGTCCTCTACCCAATCTTTTGTATGCTTTCACGGCACCATCTGCTGCACTCAACAGGCCGAGATAGGAGACGTTTCTAGAGAAAAGCTTTGGAGTAAAGCTCTTGGGAAGGAGACCGGACGAGACTCCTAAGAGGGACTTGGCTGCGCCGAACATGGGTGTATATTGCAGACGCTTCAGATTGAACTGAGGTTTTTCGCTTCGTGAAAATATTACAGGGCGTGCGAAACTCAAAACAAGGAAATGTGATCTTGGAGATATTCGCACCAAGAGAAGTACTCTTGCAAATTTAAAGCTTTTAAAGTGGAAAATGAGGATTAAATGAAGCACAATTGCCTAAAATGTTTATCATTAAGCGTGGGTCAAAGCCAAAAATATTTTCTTTCAATAGAAGCCTTTATGGCCAAGTTGGTAAGGCACCTCACTAGTAATGAGGAGATCGTCAGTTCGAATCTGGCTGAAGGCATTTTTTGGTTTTTTACCAATTCACTAAGAAGCCGTATATTGAAAGTACTTTAGTCTTTTTTTTGAAAAATGCAGCGATTGCTAAACTTATCAAACTAAACTACATTTAAATCGAAAAAACATAGATATTCAAAGATCAAGCCTCTATAAATGAGGCTATAAATGAGGCTACCAAAACCGAGGCCACAATTCAATACGGAAACAACTATCCTGACAGTTTTAATAAACTGATTTACTCGGATGGGTCCTCGCTACCATCTTCTCTCTCTGGCTTCATGTTTCCTCCATGCTTCATGTTTCCATGCTTTCTGAACCCAAAGTGCTCTGGTCTAATTCTGTCATCGCCATCATCAGAGACCTCGTCATCCAGAAATGAAGGACGTTTACCATGGCCATAAGGCTTCTTTCCATGGTGTTTTTCCACCTCAGCATCATCATGCTCACTAAAGTCCCAGTCTTTCATGTGACCATCATCCATAGAGCCTGGAGGAGGAGGAGGAGGGCCATGTGGAGGACCATGTGGCCTATGTTCCATGAACTTACCCTGTTTATGGAAAGCATGGTTTTCGCTGCCGGTTTCCCCCAAGAACTCACAGCCAGGCTTAGGGCCCCAGGTCTTTTCGGTCGCACCGAGAATGGAGATGTCCGACCACAAGCTGCTATCCTCATTTCCGTTGACAGCCGCGTTCATCCTGTGTACCTCGAACCCTCTACCCAAAGTGAACACTGTTACACCAGCAAGACAAGCCACTCACCCAACCAAGACTTTCCGTAAAGGGCTTCTCTTGGGCTTTTTCTGGGCAAACTCATTATAAAATGGATCTTTGGGATGCATTTCCATCATGTGTGGGGGATATCCAGGAGGAGGTGGAGGAGGCGAAGGGAACCCAAATGGGAATTCATGTGGATGGTGGGAACCATGGAACCCGTGGTGGTGGTGGTGGTGAGGAGGAGGAGGTGGTGAGTGCATGTGGCTGCGGGGGTGGAAATGGTGCTGCTCATGAGGGAAATCTCTGTACTCGCCGTCATGTCTCTTGTGTTGCTTGAAAGCATGTGGAGATCCAGAGCGACTAGAAGGCGAGGATGAGAGTGGAGTGGATTTCTCCGAAGGGGAGGGGTGTTTTTCAGAGTAGCTCATGGGTCCTTAAATTATGGAAGAGGTGAGTAGAGGTGGAGGGGGACTGCAGCATATTTGTATTCCGGGATTTGAAAACTGCAGGAATGCACACAAAGTGACACACAGACCCCGAACGCGGGCAAATATGCATTGGGGGTGCGTGTTGACGCATGCATCTTTATCCCCGATATCCCGCGTGACACAGCAAGTTTACCGGAGATTACTAGCCCAGCCAATCTTATACAATACGACAGAAAATTGCTTTTTCATATAATAGCGTAGATTCATGGATTAAATAATTGATAAACATGAAACTTTAGTTTTGATGTCCGTGTTATCTTGGGGAGGCAATCATGCTCAATGTATAGCGGCAATGGAGAAGGCCGCGATAAAGGGGGAGATATCCCGCACAGCCCGTGGAAATGCACATTTGTCGCAGCAAATAAGCGTGGTGCATATTTGGAATGCCGATGCACTTTTTCTAATTTTTGGTTCAGTCCTGGACTCATTCAGGCCGAGCATCCTGGCCATACCGGGACGCATAGAGACCAAGCGCCTTGATGGGGAAAAGAAATTTGTACGTTGGGTACTCGATGGCGCAACTGTTGTTGAAAACACCCTCCATATCCTCGAAAAACCACTCGCCTTTTTTGGTTTGCCGATCCATGATCAACCTTATTGCTCTATCAATAGGCTTCCGGTCAGGGTAGTTGCCTAGGATGAGCGCAATCACCGCCCATGAAGTCTGCACGAGAAGTGACTGTTCCGTGGGGATATATGTGTGGGTCTCGCACCCCTTCATGGACTCACTCCAGCCCCCATCGTCTTCTTGCTTACTGATCAAGAATTCAAGCCCTTTTTTGACGTGGGAGGAAGTCTCATACACTTTTCCCACGGACTCCAAGGCTTCCACTGCAAACATGGCCGCGTAGGTGTAACACAATCCCCAGGAGCCGTACCACGAGCCGTCCACTGCATCCTGGGCTTTTTCAATGTAGGCAATGGCAATGTCTATTGAGTGCAGAATCTCTTCCGGCTTATAGTCCGGGTAGTATTTGGAAAAGTAGAGCAAGCCAAACACAGAAGAGTCCGTGCACTCGACATATGGATACTCCACCATGATTTTGTCAAACACTTCTGCTGGAGAAAGATACTCCATGAGGGGAGATGCACGGATCTTCTCGTACGCCGAAAACGACCCATATTCGAAAGCACCTTTGTTCTGGATAAACAATATCCGGTCCACAGCATCCTCCAAGTTCTGGCGCTCGATTTTGTCTTGCACTTTGCCCTTCAAATACTCATCGTTCTCCACCATGATAATGGCCTTGAGCGCCTCTGCAGTACAATCACTGACGGTGTAGCCCTGGGTCTTTGTACTGAAAGGCCATGCCCCTTTGCGCTTATCTCTGTAGGAGCCCTCTTCACATTCGTCAGTAAATTGCGATCTTCTAAGAAACCAGTACCCCTTCAAAATCATATCGTGGTACTTTTCATGTGCTGACATACCAGCACCGATCAAGTATTGGCACATGAATGCAACGTCCCAGACCTGCACACCGTTGGTGCCCATAACCGTTAAGCCTTGGGGTCCGTGGAAGACCACATCATCTTTTTTGGACAAGAACTTTTTGAATGCGTACGAGTCGGGGCCTTCCTCCAAATAAGTCACAATCATGTTGAAAGCAAAGCTGACTGGGGCAATACACAAGTAGTCTGTGTTTTTGCACTCTTTTTCAACTAAGTTGTACACGGTCTTGTTAGCTTTCTTCAAGAGCCATTTGGGACGCACATACTTTTCATACTGCACAATACACCAGTTCAAGGTATCCAAGATCTTGGTATGTGGGTAGTACAAGTCCACTCCACACACGGTGTTTCTTTCTTTCGAGAAATCAATGGACTCGTACGGTAGCTGACGGGCCAAGTAGATCTCCGAGCGAATTTCCTTCAAAAGTGGGTCCACTTCGCACGTGCTTCGGTTGGCACTCAAGTAAGCCAAGGGAAGATAAATGGCTCTGGTGTGCACCCACCATCTGCCAGGGTGGATTGATAAAGAGTACGGTAGCATCCACAACTCCGGAGGTGCAGGATTCACACCTTCCCAACCATACAAATTCAAAAGCGAAAGCCAGGCCTTTCCCCAATGGGGATTCCCCATGGCACCCCCCAACAAAAGAAGCGTTTTCCTGGCCTTGACACAAACGACATGGTCCTTCGGAACACCCAAAATCCGCAATAGCACATAGTTGATCGTGGTTCCGAAACACGTGGACTTGTCAACCGAATGCAATCCCCACCCACCATCCACAGGGTGCGCGGTGTTGATTATGTAACGGATCATTTCGTGTTTCTTGGCTTCTGGAATAGGTGTTTTCGTAAAGTATGAGGCAAACACATACCCAATGGTCATGAACATGGGTCCCTTATATTGGCAAGCAAAAGTACCACACTCTTCCTGGATATGGCTTAGAAACTCCGATCCCTTTTTGGCGGCATCGTAAGCATTTTCAAACTCCTCTTCTTCAGGCGCTTGGAAACTGTCCATCTTCAAAAGATACTTGGTGGTGTTTGTCTGGGTTTCGAGCTTGGACTCCTCGGGAGTCAAGTAGTGCCAAGTCAGGGCACCCAACTCGGACGTGTGTAGCCGCCATAGCAGCTTATCTGTGGGCGGAAATCCTACCTGGTCGGAATAATAAGTCATTCCAAAGGGGTCTCAAGTACTGAGTATAGCGCACTGGAGAAACGGGCCGCGTATCATGGGGAGAGCCCTGTCGGGGTACGCAGGTCACGTGCGCCGCCCGTTCTGGTTTTTTCGCACCGTACTCATCGTGGAAAAAAGACGAACACCATCAGTCCCAATTTCTTACCAATAGTCGCCGACTTCCACCATGGGTAAACGGAGAATGGAGGAGGCACAGCCTGTCACCGGGTCTGGCACGAGCCCCGACGATTTAGTTTCTTTGGATGACGCCACCATGAAGGATGGCTCCCAGAGTGAGACCGAGGCCGAAGAGACCGAGGCAACAGAGGAGGAGCCCAAAAAGGCCGCCATCCAAATCCATGGCCGTCCCACCAAGAAACAAAGGAAACAGCTAACGGCACAGGAGGTCCAGATTGCCCGGGAAACCGCTGAGTTGTTCAAATCCAATATTTTCAAGCTTCAAATCGACGAGCTAGTGAGCGAAATTAAAATCAAGGAAAGCCACATTAGCAAAATCGAAAAGGTCCTCCATCGTCTTCACGATTGTATTCTGATGGTTCCAGATACCGAGGAAATGACGCTTGAGGAAGCTGAGAAGAGCATCAACTCGAATAAGGTGGCCATTCCCTTCCCAGAGCCTAAACCAACCAAGGCAAACTATAATTTTGCATACTTGGCGCCCGAGGATGTTTCCCTTGTTGGATCTTTCGGATTGAAGACCGGCATTTCTCAGGCACAAGGCCTGTCCATTGATATTTCCTTGACCATGCCCAAGGAGTTGTTCCAGCACAAGGACTACTTGAACAATAGGGCCTTATACAAAAGAAGCTTTTACCTTGCGTACTTGGCTGACAAGCTCTATTCTATCACAAAGAAAAACGGCCTTCCGTTGAAAATCTCCTGGGTGTACTTGAACGAGGATGTCTTGTGCCCGGTGCTTCAACTCGAGAGCATAAAAACCGACAACGATGACGACTTATCCTTCTACAAGACCAAGTTTACCATCAACTTGCTTGCAGCTTTTCCATTCGGTATTTTCGAAGCAAAAAAACTTTTGCCAGATAAAAACTGTATCAGGGTTCAAACTGAGGAGGCCCAGCTTCCGCCAACTCCCTACTACAACTCTTCAGTATTGTCTATCTCAACATACGACTACTACTTGAAATTTTTGTTTGCCAACAAGAAGGCTGCTAGCTCTTTCAAAGATGCTTGTACTTTAGGAAGATTATGGTTGCAGCAGCGTGGCCTAGGGTCTAGCATAAGCAAAGGAGGATTTGGCCACTTTGAGTTCGCCATTCTCTTGGCCGCTCTCTTAAGTGGAGGAGGAACCAGTGGCAATAAAGTATTGCTCCATGGTTTCTCTTCCTACCAGTTGTTCAAGGGTGCAGTGAGATACTTGGCCACCATGGACTTGACCACGGGCTACTTATCTTTCACCAGCCAGATTGGCGAGGGGGCCTCAGCTAAATGTATTCCGGATGCAGGCTTCAACACTCCCACGATTTTTGATAAGATTGTCAAGTTGAATCTACTATGGAAAATGACCAAGTCGTCATACCAGGAGTTGCGTCTCAACGCCATGAGCACACTCACTCTATTAAACGATAATGTGTTTGACCGCTTCGACCATATCTTGTTGCAGAAGGTGACCCTGGAGTTCCTCAAGTACGACTTGTTCTACGAGGTCAATGTGCCGGACGAGATTCAGAATTCATTTGGACCTTTGGAAAAGATCACTTTCATCACTCATGAAAACTACGTGAAACACAGGCTACACTCGATTTTAAAGATGGCCTTGGGCGATAGGGTCAGCAGCTTGGTGATTTCGAACCAGAAGGTCACCGGCTCGTTCAGTCTCGCCAAGAGAAGACCTGCATCTCCAGCAAGCAATATTTATACTATAGGGATTCAGCTCAATCCTGATGAAAGCGAAAGGCTTGTCACCAAGGGCCCCAGCGATCTTGAAGATGAGAAGGTGGCTAAATTCAGATCGTTCTGGGGATCTAAGTCGTCCTTGAGAAAGTTCAAAGACGGCACTATTCAACACTGTGTGGTTTGGGCCATCGAGCGTAATGAGCCACTTGTC
This sequence comes from Metschnikowia mauinuiana, assembly GCA_002374555.1. Lineage (NCBI taxonomy): Eukaryota > Fungi > Ascomycota > Pichiomycetes > Serinales > Metschnikowiaceae > Metschnikowia > Metschnikowia mauinuiana. The sequence goes on along the minus strand of NKZY01000764.1, from coordinate 16,340 downwards.
ACGCAGATCATCAAGTATATCTTGGAGCTTCACCTTACTTCGTTTACTTCCTCGGACTTGACATCCTACGCTGAGGCATTCAATGCAAGAGCTCCCAAGCCAGCCATCACTCCTCCTGGCCTGAACAGTACAGTATCCACGGCCAATTTTGCTATGGTGAAATCCTCGTTTGAAAACTTGAGTAGAGTGATGGCATCTATTGAATTGCCGTTGAGCATCAAGTCGTTAATGCCTGCATCTACTTCCCTTAGAGGCTCGTCCATTTTGCAGCTGGTTCCTTTCGCAACTGGAAACCCCGACTTCTGGAGCGATGTTGTATTACAATTTGAAACTTCATCCAGATGGCCAGATGAGATCATCGCCATCGAAAAGACAAAAACTGCATTTTTATTGAAGATCAGTGACCAGTTGAATAAAGAGGATGGATACAGAGCATTCATCCTGAAAGATACTTCGATTCCTTTTAACCATGCCATATCGTTGTTGAACGTTTTGACCCCAGAAGGATTTGGGTTCCGACTCCGTGTGCTTGCCGAGAAAGACGAAAAGTTATATTTGAGAGCAATTACCAATTCGGGTGCTCACAAGTCTGTGGCACAAGGCGTATACTACAAATTCTACCAGAAATATGTGGGCTCAGTCAAACACACACGGAGCATTGGTGTCTTGTCAAGCAGTTATGTCTATTACTCGCCAACAGTTAGACTTTTCAAGCAATGGCTCGACGCCCACACTTTCTTAACTCATTTCACCGATGAGCTCGTGGAGTTGATAGCGTTGAAACCATTTGTGGACCCGGGTCCTTTCTCTGTTCCGAACTCCGTGGGCAAGGGATTCCTTCAGATTCTTAATTTCCTTGCGTCGTGGAATTGGAAAGATGAGCCGTTGATTTTGGACCTAGTCAAACGCTCAGACGGCGAGTTGGATGAAATCGACACCAAGCTTTCCGAGAAATTATCGGTACTGGCGTACCAGGTCATTCAGGGCAATTTCGAGAAAATCAGGAAGAGTGACCCTTCTGCATTTAAGACCCAGTTCTTCGTGGGAAGCCGCGACGACCCTTCGGGAATCTTATGGTCTAATACCCTCACACTTCCCGTTGCTGGGCGTTTGACGGCGTTGGCCCGGGCTGCTATGCAAGTGTGCCGTGAGCAAGGTATTAACGAGAACACGTTGGACCTTTTGTTTACGCCTGCGCTTAGTGACTTTGACTTTGTGATCAAGTTGAAGGGCGGTGACATTACCAAGGCATACGGAGTGGCCAAAGAAACCGGATTCAAGAACTTGAGCAATGCTAATTCGGCGTTCCCTGCAGATGTCACTTCCAAGAGTGACCTTCACCAGGAATTGCTTACCATGCTCAACCAGAGGTTCGGCGAAGCCATCATCTTCTCGATGAGAAAATGCCCTGTGCTTTCAAGTTCCGGCGAAAACATTATTTGCGGAGTGTTCGTTCCCTCTGCGCTCTCAAAGAAGAAGTTCCGGGTGAGTTTGGGCATAGACGTGAAACCTACGGGTGAGGCAGAGGAAGTTGTGGTAGACAAACAGGACATAATGAACCAGATCCAGCTCTTGGGAGGAGACATGATCAAGAGCATCGAGTCCAAAAAATAGTTATAATAATTGCATGATAGACTTTGGCTATGAAATCACCTACTAGCTATGTTTAATTGTAAGTGCGAACCCACCGCATGTAATCCACCTGCAACGAGAGCATCTACCCTAAATAGGCCAACTCCACTACATCTTCACATCGGACCAACTCACATTAATACAGACACTAGCACATCTCAGAAGCAACACATACACAAGACCACTTATTTTTTTTTTATAAAAACCCTGCATGCTCGAGTCCACATCGCAGGAGTACCCCACAGTCGAGCAGACCATCACAAACAATGCCTCCCTGCTCTACAAGCAAAAGAAACACTTCTTGGCCAACGTCCGGACCCTCATGGGAACCTTATCAATAACTTTGGTGGGCCTACTATATCTCAAGGATTTTTCCATTTTGCTTTTTTGCCCCAAAGTCTTGTTGAACTTCTTCCTTTCCAACCCATTCTTGGCCAATGTTCCTGGGGTTATCATTGATGATAAGACAAAACATCTGTACTCTGTTTTCCTTCTAGGATGGGTGATTCTTATTAATGGAGGCTCCATCATTTATCACTTGAACACAGCACCGGTCGGGGGTGCCTCAGACCAATGGCTGCATGGCTACTTCAGTCTACAATTTATAGGCGAACCTCCAGTGACAAGCACAGCTGAACTTATTGTTTATGACGTTTTCTTATTCATGCTACAAATAGTGTACTTCTGCCTCATGTGCACGACGGACGACCTAAGTATATTACTGTCGTTTTCATACGAAGTCAACGAGTCACCTGATGGTGTGGTACGCCTGGACATTCTCTCCGATGGCTATAATGGCGATGTTTCCCTCCTCACATTGGATGTTTGGGACAGGGTGACCACCGTATGGAGACAGCAACGTGAAGATGGTGTCCATACAGAACAACTGGACGATCTTGCCAGACTGAGGTCCATAAACCAGATCCTCGTGTGATGTCCGAGGTTTGCATGCAGATTGAATTTCTTAATGAATGAGATTTCTTAGTAAAGAATGGTCGTAGTGAAGAGTGATCTAAGTGAAGAGTGATTTCTTAATGAATAACACCAAGAGACTAGGACTCTTTATGAACTCTTAATTGCTAGAGCTATGGCTACAGGAAGATATGGTCAGCAATGAGACTTCCATCTCAGGTCTCAGATGACATATCAGACGAAACAGGTGAATTGCTACTAATTGGAAGATGAAAAGATGAATAAAGCAGAATCACTAAAAATATTTTTCTGCAAGCATAGTAACATTTATATAGGTTACTTTTAATCATGTACATCGCCACGAAACCCGTGCACCACCCGATGGGATGCGAAAAAAAAGGTCTATCTCCACCACGGCAAAAAGCATCTCCGGAGAGCCTCCAATGTCAGACATCGTGAACATAGAATACAACCGTGTGACCAATACGTCGTCCACGGACTTTCCTGGACATTCCAGCGAAGACAACTCCTGGGATGCCGAGAAATTCAAGCAGACCTTCGACATCAACATCTCATACATTGCAGGCAGAACTGCCAACTTCGACATGATCAACATAGATACCTCCATCGCCAATGCCTTTAGAAGAATCATGCTTGCAGAGGTGCCTTCGGTGGCCGCAGAAACTGTCTACGTTTTCAACAATACCTCCGTCATACAAGATGAGGTGTTGGCCCACAGAATAGGCCTCATCCCATTGAATGTGGACCCGGATGCCTTGGTGTGGGTGGACCCTTCCGTGGACGAGAAGGAGCGCTACAACGACAGCAACACCATCGTCATGTCGCTTGATGTGACGTGTACCAAGAACCCACATGCGGGTGAGAATGAAACTGACCCCAAGGTGCTCTATAGACACTCCAGTGTTTATGCTGGAGACCTCAAATTCGAGGCCCAAGGTCGCCAGGCGGAGCTTTTCAAGTCGAACAAAGTACAGCCATGTGACCCGGACATTTTGCTTGCAAAGTTGAGACCGGGACAAGAGATTTCCTTGAGAGCTCACTGCATCTTGGGAATCGGTTCCGACCACGCCAAATTCACTCCTGTCTCCACAGCCTCCTACAGATTGATGCCTGTGATAGATATCAAGGAACCTATTGTCGGTACGCTGGCAAAGAGGTTCCAGAAATGCTTTCCTACGGGAGTTATCGGCATTAGCGAAAACGACGAGGCTTATGTGGCCGATGCCAGAAAGGACACTGTTTCCAGAGAAGTCTTGAGACACGAAGAATTCAACGGCAAGGTCAAGCTCGGCAGAAAGAAGAACCACTTCATTTTCAATGTCGAGTCGACGGGCGCCATGCCCCCAGCGGAGATTTTCATCAAGTCTGTCCGCGTCTTGAAGAACAAGGTTGATTACTTGAGAAACTGCCCCATCGGACAGTGAGTCTTTTGTATGGCAATCGACCATGTACATTAGAAATTGCATATACTAGGAATTCTTGTAGAAATCTTACTGTTTTGTTTTTTTGTTTTCGTTTCGGAAAATGACATATATGGTTCCACCTAAACAAGTTGTCTTCTGGAGCCCTTGAAGAACAACTGCACCACCGAAATCTGCAAAACGGCCATTCCCACCATCAAGCAAACCTCCAAGATGGAGAAGTAGTATATTCTAGATTCTGTGGAGCGCACCGTGGCCTGGTTTCTGTTGTTACGGGTCTTGTAGTGGTGTAACGATCTCTTGAGATCCTCCAACTGGTCATCAATGGACTCGGCAATCCTCTTCATAGACTCCACGTGTGCAATAGGTTTGGAGTTGGGCTGCTCTGGCATGGCGGCCCGGAAGTGGCTCGAAGGGTCGCCGTCAAACTTGATTTCAAAGTCAATCACCTTGTCTGCGAACGTGGACATTTCGTTGGAGAAGCAGAACTCGTACTCTCCAATGTGCTTGGCGGTGATCACCATGTCACCCTGTCTCTCCTTGGACTTGGACACCAAAACATTACCAAGGGGGTCTTTCACGGAGTAGTCCACATCAAAAGAACCTCCTAGTTGCACCGCAAAGTAAAAGGAGACCTGTGTGTTTGCATTCTCGGTCAAGATGTAGAAGCACGAAGACTCTTTGGCGGGCAAGCTGAAAGTCAATGCCGAGGCCAAAATCGTCTGGATGACGCTTAATAGCGCAATGTAGCGGGAAAGCATGATGTGCTGTGTTAGGCGGTGCTCGGTTTAGGTGTTTAGGTACTGGACGTGTCAGAGGCACGAAAAAAACTGCCATGCGTGGAACAACCAGATCACGACGCGAGCCTAGAAATACCCTATAACTGATGTACCGAGAATAGCACAACCAAGAATAAATATCCGAAGAACTTGATTTTTTTTTTATGATTTTACTGACTTTGCTGATGGACTCATCTGAACCTGGTCTTCAGCTAAAAAAAAAAAACAAAGGCACTAATTTGACACGTTGCAGCCCTAGAGTTAAGTTCATTGACTTTTCTCATTCTTTAGATCTTTATTGAGATACACCGTCGTACCATTATTATATACAAGTTTACACAGAGTAGACCATGCGGCCCAGCTTGTCGAAGCTGATGGCTCTGTCCTTCTTTCTGTCTCTTCTCGAAGCACCGTAGCGGAAACCCACATTTCCAGATGTGGCCATGGTGAAGTTAAATTGCGCCTTGTCGCCTTTTCTTTGTTGACCAACAACAACCTTCTTCACCTCCACCTTCTCGTCACCATTGTGCTTGAGCTCACTCAAGTTGTCTAGCGTTTTCTGAGCTGGTTCTAGGTCAAAGATCTTTGCGGCATCGATTGGTCCGAAAGGCTCGGCCTCGGAAATCGTCAAGAACCGTTGATGCAAAGTTTTGTGTGGCGTAGGAATTTCCGTCAAGTTGTCTGCGTTCTTCGATGGCTCAAAGAGCGGGAAGATCTTGTTCATGACGCCGGAAAACTTGTCCAAGTCATTATCCATTAAGTCCTGTAGATGTTAGTAAATGTTGGTCGATTCAATGATGTCTCAGTAATTTGCAAATTGTAACCATGTAGTTGTCTTCAAGACTAATCAATAAACTCATCATAGCATCAAGTCTGTATACATACATTTTCTCTCCACGAATTCTCGATTTGTTGTAGTCTAACCACGGCCTCCACTCTGGTTAGTTTGATGCCGTACCTTTGAGCCACCTCCTGGGGCAAAGTGTTTTTTTCCACCACCTCCGAGAAAATTTTTTGCTTCAAGTCGCTGGATATAATGGAGGCAGTTTTGCAGCTTGGGTTGTGAGGGAATGGATTCAACGAAGGGTTGATTCCTTGCTCTGGTCTGGAGTACGACTCTTCGCCAGGCTTGACCACCGAGCGCCCGTCTCCCACTATGTAGTTAGGCTGATTGCTTTGGTTAGGGTAGTAGTACTTGTTACGGTAATACTCTCCCTTTATGTTTTGGGGGCCGAGCCATGCTCTCATGTGTCTTTTGAAGAAACCGGAGTGATCCTTCTTGGGGTGGCTGAGAGGCACCTCCTCGGCCCTGTATCTTGGGTATGCTGGTCTTCTCTTGGCAGTTCTTATGCTCTGGAGCAGAACCGCCAGCTTGGGACTGGCCCTCACTACATTGGCTGAAAACATAGAGTATCGAGGTGTGGAAAGAAAGTATCTTCGACAATTTTTTCTTCGCACTGCTCGGGTGTGCATATTGGCCAGTTAGGGCCCAAGCTGCATTGCCCATTAGCTGCAAACTCCGTCACACCATTGTTTTTTCTGGCGATTTTTAGTTCGTGAAATGGAGAGGGACGGCAGATTATTTTTTTGTAAATCGCAAGTGGTTTCAACTAATGTGTGATTTTTAGTGCTCGTTTTCATGTGAGAATTGCGTTCGTAATGGGGTTGGGGCCCTGATTATTCCGTGAAAATCTTACAATGATTAGGAAAAACTTCAAACCCATCGCCCACATAAAAAATTAAAAGCCGATTTTCCAGAGTCTTTACTTTTTCAGTATTGATCTGGGCTTGGTTTTGCTCATTTTTCTACTGAATTACTTGATTTATCAATTTAAGTAAGCGAAGGAATAGATACCCACAAGGAAGTGCAAAGTCCCATAATCCCATAATCCCATAATCCCATAATCCCATAATCCCATAATCCACAAAATCCGCAAAATCCCTAATAAAATTACTTTGAATAATCTGAAACAACTCTCAAAATTATGTGTATTAATGTTCAAAGCTTAGGTGTGTTTTGCCTGGTGAGTTGATCTGTGTCCTGTGTGGTGTTTTCCCGATCCAACTGATGGTTGTATTGTGAGATCGCCGTTTCATACCCCTCTCTAACTAACCCCGGGAAAACAAGCCCCTCATTAGAACCAAACCTAGTGAAGTATCCATATTTTCTCAAGAAAAACTCAAACCAGGCGACTGGATGTAGCTGTAGAAATCGCCCACTATATTGTACACTTGCAAGACGCTCTGGGGATCGCATGCAGACACGCTCGTGCAACCAAAACACGCACTTTTCGTGCACGTTAGTACCCACTCGCCCTTACACCTCCCGTCCCATATATACTCTATGATGGATACTATCGGACCTACGTTCAAAAAGCTTAGAGGAAGAACGTTTGCTGCAGAATCAGATGTTCTGCCGGCGGTTCTGAAGGATTTAGCCTGCCCGACGGTTCGAGATCATCTGCTTACCCTCAAGCGGCCCAGCTCCATGGATGATCCCTTTTATGAAAAGCCCCACAAGATGGCCCGTGCGGAGGTTCTGGCCCAAGGGAAGAACGTGTTCGAAACGGTGTCTCCTGAGACCTCCGAGGCCAAGTTTATTAAGAACCAGAACCTACGCGTCTTTAAAAAGAAGGCCAACTATAAAGACGACCATTTGCACTACACCGCCTCGGAAACACCTAACAATGCAGAGAATGCCCTTGAAGACGTGGATACAAATGCCCAAGATGATCCTGTCGCTGCAAATTTGAGCTCATATAAGTCTTCTTCTTTGGCAGAGAATGGCGACCAAAATGACCCCCAACGCGTCGAGCCCGGAGAAGATGACGACGTTGCCCTCGAGGTTTTGGAGGACATGCACAAACTTGAGGAGTGCTTTCCTGTTCTAGCTGAGAGGTACCGCTTACTCGATAAGATTGGAGAGGGCACTTTTTCTACTGTGTACAAGGCTGAGGCCGTTGATGGGACGGTCTTATTGGGTTCACAGTTATGGAAGTCTCCACCGCTCCAGAAGTCCCTAGCGTCCAAGAAGCTGAAGTCCAAAAAGAAAAATCCTTTGGTTGCCTTGAAGCAGATCTATGTGACTTCTTCACCCAACAGAATCCACAACGAACTAAATTTGTTGTTCATGTTAAGTGGGAACTCCCATGTGGCACCTCTACTTGATATTTTGCGCCACCAGGATCAGGTACTTGCGATATTGCCATATTACCAGCACTCTGACTTTCGGGAGTTTTACCGAGACTTACCAGTCAAAGGTATCAAGAAGTACATGTGGGAATTGTTTCAGGGTCTTGATTTTGTCCACAGCAAAGAAATTATGCATAGAGACCTCAAGCCCACCAACTTCTTGTACGATCCGTTTAAACGGAAAGGTGTGTTGGTGGACTTTGGGCTAGCTGAGAAAATGTCGCTGCTCTCACCATCTCGCTCCACTAACTCATGTCCCTGCCTACTGAAGGACGGCTCATCATTCAGCAAGACCTTTTCCAAAAGGCTCAATATCAAGGCCGCATACCCAAAAGTCGATCAAAGACCTCCCAGAAGAGCAAACAGAGCAGGAACGAGAGGGTTCCGGGCACCAGAAGTCTTATTCAAATGTACCAACCAGTCAACCATGATTGATATTTGGTCTGCAGGAGTCATTGGATTGTCTTTATTCGCCAGGAAGTTCCCACTTTTCAACTCGCCAGATGATATTGATGCATTGATGGAACTCATTTTATTGTTTGGCACGGAGAAGCTACAAAAGTGTGCTGAGTTGCATGGATGTGGGCTTGAAGTGAATGCACCAAAAGTACAGACGACTTCGTTCAACGGTGATCTCATCAAGTTCTTGTGCACGGTGCTTCAATACGAAAAGGATCATGGATGCTTGCCGGAAGATAGTGTCATCAATGATACTATCAAATTCCTTGACGCCAAAAGCAATACCCTCATCAAGCCTGTGCTCGATACATCAGAAGAAGTGACTGACACAGCATATGACGAGTTCAAGAAAGACTTGGAGGAGTACAACGATGTGAAGAACTTATTCAAATTGTTGCACGGGTGTTTTAGCATGGACCCAAGCAAGAGGTTGTCGGCCAGTCAGCTATTGAAGTTGCCGTTTTTCCTGGAGTTGGAAGTACATAAAGATGACGAGGTGTTGCTTTAAACCTAGCATTACATAGCATGATTGTAATAAATGTGTATGATGACGTATGATATCTATTTAATAAATAATGCTAAATTATGTTTGTCGTTAAGCTGTCTGTACTGGAAACCAGCTCGGACCGGGCTCGTTTACTCGGCCGCCTGTGTCCGCTCGGCTTCAAGTCCCCAGAATGTGTCATGGCAAGAGAGAAGTCCGAAGATTTCGGGTGAAATAGCGACTTGTTCCATTTTCGGTTGAGATCACTGATCAACTTGTTTTGCTGACGAAGGGTCAACTCATGAGGCGCATTGGTAAACAGAGGGTGTACCGGAGATGGTGGCCGTACTTGCAAGAAATGATCGTCTGTCAAGTTTGAAGGGATATGTTTGGGTGGGGAAAATATGCTGTGATGAGGAGATGCAAATGATTCTGGAGGAGTATGGATTGGGTTAGCCAAGGGCTCCGAATTAAAACTGGCTGGTCGAGGCCCTAGTGGTTGCCCAGAAGGTAATTCGAACTGGATGTCCTTTGAGAATAAGAGCTTTTTCTTCAAAAACATCGACTGGGACATATTGGAGGTCTTGGTCTTTTTGCTGAGATTACCCGTGGGAGGAGAGTGTTTGGAAACAGATTGTTCGTCTCCCACATATAGAAGAGCCTGACCCTGACTCTCGTGTGATGGTGAACAGTCTCCGCATATAGATAATGGAGACGGCGTGAGGTCATCTGGGATTTTTTGCTGGCTGCTGGAAGAGTTGTGAAGCGGGGGCATTTGAATTCTATGCTTGGAGTCGTACTTGAAGTGGAAATCTCTCTTTAGGCTTGAGGTCAAGCCGGGTGGCCGTTCACTCGAGCTTCTTCGCCAGCGCAACGATCTGACTGTTTGCTCCAGCTCGGAAAACTCGTCGTCGGAGACAATAGCGCAGGCGTTTTTGCCCATACTTTCAAGTGCCTTGACACGGATCTTGGGGAACTTACCCAAGAAGGTAGGGTCTCTAGGCGGATCGATGGGCGAGACTGCAGCCGAGCTGATGAATGCATTCATGGAAGATAAACTGGAGAAGCTATTGTTTCGAGTGGGTTTTAGGTGGAAGTCATCGGTGGATACAATCGAGTTGCGTGGGGATTCCAAGCTCACGATGGACAAGCTTCGCTGGCGATTCAGGTGAGAGGAGCCCATCGAGTTCACGGACGACGAGCGTTGCTTTTGGAAAGATGGCGCCTTGGAGATTTGAGGGCTATTGGAGCCACTTGTGGGGCGGGAAAACGCTTCAGGTGGTGGACTCTGCGACACGTATGACACGGCGTTTCCGACCATGGCGATAGCTTCACAGTCCGAGCCGGTATGAAGCACAGTGGAGGAGTTTCCGAGAATTATGGTGGAGGTGAAGTAAATGGACAATAAGTTTTTGACTCTGCTAGAAAAAAGAGGAAGCGGTCAAAATGGACACGGGATTCGATCTTAATAAGCGAGGACAAATGATTCAAGTGGGCTGTGACAATGACTCAAAATCAATGGCCATAGGCCTGTTCGGGGATATTTGGGGAATGACAGAATATGCGAGTTAAAAAAAAAAGTGACGTTCCGGAGATGTGTGGGCCAGGGGGTGCCTTGCTTTGTGCGGAGGGAAGTTGGTGCAAGGAGAAGAAGTGGATAGTTTCAAATCAATGTGTAACGCTCCCTACCGGTGGATGCGATGGGGAAAAAGCACACTTTTCTGGCAGAATACTGAAGACTACAAGCACTTGAACCAGGAAAATTAAAAAAAAAAAAAAAAGACTGGTGCGAGCCTTTCTCTCGTTTCACGAAGTTATAACCTTTTTCGAGACTTTGGGCGGGCCTTTGGGGGCCATTGTTCAGGGTTCATGTCTGGATTTATCCTAGACTGGTGAGCTCACCTTGCATAAACAATCTGGCAGTCCGCGGGTCATATTATGCCCAAATTGGGCGTATCTCGCGCCCGTGTGGTGTGGTGCTGAATCAGTAGAAATTCAAACGCCCTTGGACATTGTGGCTTTTATTAAATTTTGTTAGATTGTAGTGTGCTTTGTGATAGCGATGAACTTTAGCATTGTATTTTAGCATCGAACATGTGGCTTTTCGCAAAATCTCTTCGTTGAGATGTGTACCCTATTGTCCGCCAATATCGCGGTAATCTGAAGCATGTACAATAGAGTCTCAACCGCGGCCTTGTCTGACCAAGCGAGCGCTATGTACGAGATAACTACCAAGATGTAATTATTTACTAATGCATATGCCAAAGGTCATACATACGCTAAAGATTACCGTACGTTCGCAAGCAAATGCTTGTATAAGCGCTTTTTTTTCGGGATGAGAGAAATACGCGATAACCTCCGCGTTGACACAGCCGCACTAGCGAAAACACTAATGTTTAATTGTTATAGTAAACCACAAAAGTTTAAAATCAAAATACGGTTGTATAGTGTAGTGGTTATCACTTTCGGTTTTGATCCGAACAACCCCGGTTCGAATCCGGGTACGACCTTTTTTTGGCGCGTCTACTGCAGACATGCCCCTACTTTTTTTTCCTAAATACTTAGCGATGAGCATCAACTAGTTACTCATTCAGATATGATCAGAACAATGTATGTAAAAGCCACACGGTCAGAGCACTAATACTATGAGCTACATTTCCAAAGTCTGCTACTAACACATTCAGAACCCCCAAAAATGCCCGCTCCAAAAGAGCCATGGTCAAGAAGGAGGCTAAGCTAGTGGAAAACACCAAGCAGGCCCTTTTTGTCCAGGGTTCCACCGCCAACAAATTCTTGCACGATGCCATGATGGACTTGATGGCTCTCAAAAAACCCCAAGCCAAGAACTTCTCCAAGAAAAACGACATGAGACCGTTTGAAGATGCTTCTGGCTTGGAGTTTTTCTCGGAAAAGAACGATACTTCCCTAATGGTGTTCTCCAGCCACAACAAGAAAAGACCCAACACATTGGTTTTCGCCCGTTTCTTTAACCACAAGGTCTACGACATGATTGAATTGTCCATACAAAAAGACCCCAAGTTGCTCACAGACTTTAAGAAAATCACATTCCCCGTTGGCTTGAAGCCAATGTTCACTTTCAACGGTCCTGCATTCGACACCCACCCAGTCTACGCCCAAATCAAGTCATACTTCATGGATTTCTACAGAGGCGAGGACACCAACTTGCAGGATGTGGCCGGATTGCAGTACATCATCTCGTTGTCTGTGGGAGAGATTGAGGACCCCAACTCCACCACGCTACCATTATTGCATTTCAGAGTCTACAAGTTGAAGACGTACAAGAGTGGCCAAAAAATCCCTCGTGTAGAGGTGGACGAAATAGGACCCCGTTTTGACTTCAAGATCGGCAGAAGAGTCACGCCTGCACCTGAGGTGGAGAAGGATGCTTTGAGCAAGCCTAAGCAATTACAAGCCAAGGTCAAGAAGAACGTCACCACTGACTTCATGGGTGACAAGGTGGCCAAGATCCACGTGGGAGAACAGGACTTGAGTAAGATGCAAACCAGAAAGATGAAGGGTTTGAAGGCCAGATACGACCAGGTGGACGAAGCCGAGTTTGACGGAGAAGACTATGAGGTGGAAGAGTCTGAATCCAAGAGACAGAAAACCGAGTAGATTAGCTTCGAAGATACAGAGAAAAGTAAGAGAATAGAGACAAACTCAAGAAATAAAATAAAATTAGAGAATTAAAAGAAATTAAAAAATTCAAAATTCTAAGGATTGTAGATTTTGATCTCAAGGTAAGTTGGTGGAGGATTTTACCGTGTGTCCTGCATGCAGCAGCACAACGACTGCGAGATCTCTTCTTGTTCTCCCATACGAGGTAAACAGCGGACCATGTCAGTTTTCAAAGCCCGGAAGTTCGAGACGTCTCGTTCTGCCACTCCCCTCTCCTCGAGACGAAGCTTTCCCGATGACTCCCCCGATGAGCGCTCGGCAACCCTCACTCCCCCGGGTGTCAACTTCGGTGTAGAGTTGACTAAGAACGACAAGTACTGTGTTTCCAGACTTCCCTCGTTGCCGCCTATTCTTAGAGACATTGATGCCGAAAACATGAACGGAAGCGATAGTGCTGACTTATTGAACGGATACTCCGATAATATCACCAAGTGTGCGTTGATTATAAGCGAGAAAGCCATCAACGTTTGGCCCTATGACTCCACAGACGAAACACCGCTTACTTTCGAGTTCCCCATAGAACGGGGCCTGGAGGACCACATGCAATTGGCAATCCTCACGCCTCCTGCTCCGGGAACCATGTTGGATCCGGGATTGGCCATTATTGATGCCATTACTGGCCAGGTGAAATTTTACGAGAGCGTGCAACATGCTCCTGCGTTGGGAATAATAAAAAGCACGCTTATTGAAACTGTTATTCAAATGCTGGTTGGTCAAGGCGAATATATCACTCTTGCTGAAAATGTTGAACCGGCTGGTATAGTGGTGGCCACCTCATGGAGACGGGTGGTTTTGATTTCTTTGAGAGACTCAAAGGGTGTGCCTAGTTTATCGACGTTGGAGCTCACACAGCCTTCTAAATCATCTAGGCTATTCTCCAGCTGGCTTCCGGGTCCCGGTGGCCATCTGTTCGCCGATGAGATTGTGTCCATCAAGTCAGGCAAGATCACAAACCATGGCACTTGTCAGGAAATCTTGGTGCAGGATGCTTCTGGCATTTTCAAAAAGTACTTATACCAATCTTCTTCTACGGGGGCCCCTTTCATAAACCACAAGAGAAGCTTGCTGTACCGGTTGGCATCGTTCTTGGAGAACAATATCGATGCTCTGATTCCAGGCACTGTCCATGACCTCAAATTCTACGATCTTTGGCCTTTGCCACTTCAGGACTCCCCAGAAAACGATGACTTGTTTATGGCATTGGTGGGTGTTCAAAACTCCATGACTGATAGTGATGAGAGAAACTTATTCCTTGTCTCGATGAAAATCAACGATACCGGTGTCTTAGTCTTGGGGTCTCATAACGTTCCCAAACCAAGCAATCCTCTGGTGAATTATGCGTCAGCTAAGCCCAAGTTGTTTCTTCCCAAACCGGGCAAATCGGCTTTTGTTGTGGTTGGAAACTCGGTGATTTTAACCGACTTAAACACCAACCTCAAGACATCGTCCCACTCGAGTTTCAACTACTACGAACCAAAATGGCTGGACGTCATCAACTTCAAATCCTCCTTGAACATAATCGGCACTGGTTACGAGGATGAGGCGGACGGGAACAATGCTGCGCTCGTATTCATTACTTCTGGGTATGGCGTGTTGAGAATCGAACGGTTCAACAGCGATTCCGACCAAATCGCAGGCGACGATTTCGATCCAACCGATTCAGTGTCTCTTCTTGTGTCTCGTATCCAACAGGCTATCTACTACAGTGACTCTGCGTTGGTCAACTTTGACATTGCTGATACGGGATCGAGCAAGGACGTTGTGATGACAGCAATCAAAGGAGTGATTTCTAGCATTTTGGACTCCTCGTCTCCTCATCTTCCGCCGCTCTTCCCTAGCACCAGAGATTCTTTGAGTGTCAGAATCAAGCTTTTGAAGGAGTTGATTTCCTATACAGAACGCAACTTTGAGATCTATAAAACGGAAGCTTTACCACTTATTGCGGAAGCCTTAGAAAAATTGGAGGTCTCTTCCATCTTGTGGAACTACTTCGATACGGAATCAGGCTCTGCCTCGAAACCCATACTCAAAGAAGCCATTTCGAAAACCGACTTTGCCAAGAATTGCAACTCCAAAGACTTGGTTCGCTCGTTCTTTAGCCAGGGTGCCAAGGAGATTCTTCCAGTTTGGACCGAGGTCTTGGAAGGCCTCAGAAATGCAGGCACCCCCTCAAAGACCATGGTCAATCTTCTAGTCCAGACCTTCCATGACTCGGTGTATCAGATCGAGAAGAGATACCTTTGGCCCGATTCAGAGGACTTCCGCAGAAAATTGTGGATCGAAGACTCCAATGTGATCGTCATTGCCGAGCAAATGTACTCGGACTTTTTCTGTTCCCAAAATGACGAGTTTAAGATTCTCACCACGCTGGAGGACCGCACCAAGTTGCTTCGCTTGACAACTGCATTATACTTTAGTGTGTGCAAGTTTATCAACTACCAGCAGTTTACTTATGACTCCAAACTCGAGAACTCGATCAAGTGGTACCTGAACAGGAAATCCAGCTGGATCAATGCGCTTTTGAAAAGAGGCCTTCTAAAAGAAGCACTTTCACTTGCGGAGGAATACTACGACTTTCAGTCTGTTTCTCTTATACTCGAAAGAGAAAGAGGAGAGACTTCTCCCGAGTACATCCAGGACCGGATCGACTACTACATGAATCGGTATGGGTATGAATTTGCAAGCAAGTTGTTTGACTTTTATATTTCCCGGGAAAAGCCGCAAAGGTTTCTTGTGGATCTCAAACCTTACAAGCAGCATCTCGAGATGTACTTCCAGAAGAACCAGAAAAAGGCAAACAAGATTTCGTGGGTGCATTACTTGCTAAACGAGGACTTTGAGAAAACAGCCCAAGTGTTGCTCCAATCGTCCATCAGCAAGGACATCGATAGCCAGGAAAACCGGGAGTTCAACTACTCCGTGGCCAAGCTAGCAGCAGTGGCAGCAAACATGAGCCAGTCAGACACCATGAAGCTGTCTGTTCTTGAGGAGTATGCCAGAGAAGCCGAGCAAAACCTTATTGCCATAAGAATCCAGAACAAACACCACCAGGCGGTGGTGCAGTACATGCAGGACCACGAGGCATTGGTGACATTGCCATATTTCATGGAGAACTTCAGCAACAAGGCATTGGGAACTGCGGAGATCGAAAAGGAGATCGAGCCCTATTTCCATAATTTTGTGGACCAGCGGCCGCTTCCCAAAGACCAACTCATCACGTTGCTCACTAGCATTGACCCAAAGGGCCAGTTCGAGGATGTTTTTTCGGATGCCTTGACTGTGGCTGCACTGTCCAAGAACGAGAGCCACTGCAAGAATGAAGCCACGTTGATCTGGAAAAAGCTTCTCTGCATCGACAACTGGAAGCTCATCACTTCCACCAGCGACCACACCGATACCGTGACCAAGACCAGAGTCAAGGAGACGGTCATGTACAAGACTTTACAGACTTTGAAGAGCTCTGATGTCTTGGGAGCCCTCAAGGAGCTCTTAATGAGTGCCAAACAAGCCACTGAAACCGACAACACACTCGATGGAAACGTTCAGGAGCTAGTCCTCCATCACAACGTGGACGATTGGATCCGGGCTATTCTTGAAAACGGAGTCTAGCCATAATAAAGAATCTATAATAGTTAAGTATCTTAAGCTCCGGATTATTATGCTTCAGTACCTTTCAGTACCTTTCAGTACCTTTCAGTACCTTTCAGTACCTTTCAGTACCTTTCAGTACCTTTCAGTACC
>NKZY01000763.1:0-14114 GCA_002374555.1 Metschnikowia mauinuiana | reverse complement strand
TGTTGTAGCCACTATATTGACTGTCCTGGCTGAACAGATCCGGCCGGTGGTTTCTTGGCTGCTGGCCGTTGTGGGGAATCTCGCCAGATCGATTATTGGGTCGGTACAGGTCCCCAGTTGGTCTGTACGAGCTCTTCTGGTAATAAGACATACGAAGGTGGTGGTGTTAAGGAATGGTTCGGAACTATGGTGAGATTAGACTTAGGATGAGATTGTATGTAGTCTTGGAAATGATGCGAACTGGTTCATTTGTAGGATTGGTTTCATACCAGACAAATAATGACGGGATTAAAAAAAAAAAAAAAAAAAATTAATCAAAATACTAATACAGCATACATTGTTCTTTCTTGACAATTTATACTCGGATTATAAAACTCTTATCCTGGATTCTTCCGAATTACTGTGTTCTCTGTAGTGTCTTGTCACTAGTAGTACTCGCGCAGCACTACAACCGCCTGCATGTAACGACTCTCCAATTAAAAGATGAGAAATTACCTTTTCACATCAACACCACCGACCTACATCTACACAGCATGTTCTCCAGATTCAGTGCTCGCACAGTGGCCCGTATGGGCCGTCGGTTCGAGTCCCACGCTGCCCAAGCCGAACCCAAGGCTGCGCCTTTCAACAACAAATACAACTTCAACATTTCCCCTCCCCCAGTGCATGCGTACTGGAACGCCAGAAACTTCTCGGTCTTGGTTGTTCTTACGCCTGTTATCTTGGGTGTTGCATACCTTGGAAAGTACACTGGTCAAAACATCGAGGGTTACGAAGGCTTGTTGACTTTCGCCAACTCAGACAAGTCTCCACTCAAAGAGTTGAAGTTTGGCGAACCTCAGGCCAAAAAAAACTAATGCATCACCATCTTATAGTCAATCACATATTTTCGTTACTACGTTACTTTCTATTACTGATTTTTTTTATTTCAATAGTGATCAATGGCTCCATCAATGGTTCCGTCGATTGTTCTGTAGCCAGGTGATAATAGTAGATTGAGGCCTCTTGCTCACTTCTTCAAGCACACCTAAAAAATGCTGAGTTGCAACTTCTACACGTATATACCACCTTTTTAAATATTATCTAGTCAAAAAATATCATCTAGTCAAGAAAATAATTACCTAGGCAAAGTCTACACCTGGTCAAAAAATATAAATATACTGGGGCAAGTATTCTTCATGTTCATCACTAGGCCCGGCCTCTAGCTCGCGACTCACCAATGGAGTGCGCGGCCCAATTACATTTGAGAAAATTCCATTGGGTGAAAACACTCCTACACTAAGCGTCACTCTAACTACACAAATGTTATCCAGGTTTGGCGTGGGAGCCTTGAAACAATCCAGAATCTCTACTGTGAGGTTATTGACCACCAAAACCACCATCGTGGATCAAGACAACGGCAAAACCATTCTCTTGACCGACCCCAACCGTCCTCAAATAGCAGACTACCCTAACCCCAAGCCAGAGTTGGCCCAATCTAGAGACCCATACGCAACTTATGACTTCCAACAATTGAGAAGAAACAAGAACGAGCCTTTGAATATTGATGATGATTTGTACGACATGTGGTCTCCTGACTACTTCCAGTTCGTCTCGGACAAGACTGCTTTAAAACAAAACGGTATTTTCTTTTCGGTTCTTATTTCCATTGTTGGTGCTGTGGCATACTTCCAACTCAACGCAGAGAAGCCTGCTATGCCTAGATCGTACCCAGACAATGGGTTGGCTCAAAGCTTGGGTTCTGGTGATGAGAAGTCCGATTACTTCTACAGAGTCAGACCAGACACCACCGCCAAGGAGGCCGGTGTTTTGCCTGCTGAAGAGGACCTAGCTGCACAAAAGGATGCTTACTTGAGAGCCAACTCCGAGTTCTTCAAGGCTTAGATAAACTCCACCGCATAATTATTCGATATAATACAAATACACACAATGATAACTCCGTCTGGTATTTGAAAAATACGTCATGAACATTCGTAGCTTGATATATATGTAATTTTGGGATTTTGGTCCATAATTTTCCGATCTGGTGTATGGGCTTGTCTGCACATACGCTCTCAGATTTCTCAAGTAAAACAAAGCAGCGCTCCACCACCTCAGTTTCGACAAGCATGCTACATCTGCTGGAAGACTCAAATGGCCATACCAATGGAGCAGCGAATCTGAAACATTCGAAACGAAGGTCTGCTCCGCTGGTGTCGCCCCTGGATCCGGGATCCCCAGCACTTCCCAACAAAAGAGTCAAGTTGGAGTTATCAGCAGAAGCAGATTCCGAAGATTCGGACTTGGTCAAGATCATCTCGGACTTCAATGTCCATGTCAACGAGCTTTTCCAATTGAAGGAATACGGCTCCTTAGCTGATTGGAACCCCGAAGACTTTTCCAGAGCCACCAAAGGCGAGCTTCCCGAGATCTTTCAATATTTTATAGAGAACAACAAATACCAACTCATATGGGATGAAGAATCGGTAGAGAATCTTGATAGCTTACCGCTACGTTTACAAAAGAAGGTACTTGCCGAACGGGAGTTGAAACTAAGGAAAAAGTACCCGTTCATGGATGATGTTCAGCAGATGAGTTTGGAACGGGAGGCTGCTCTTTTAGCCCCAGAGATGAAAAAACCGCCTCCCAAACTGATTCTGCCGGTGCATAAACCAAAACCTAAAGTGGTCCCCATCCCTGAACCGTCCAGTGAACCGGAGCCTGTGGAGTCCTCTAGCGAAGAGCTGGATACGCCTCCCGAGACCCATTTCAAACTCAAATCCTTATCCTACTCGCTTCCGCCTTCAATGGTCACTCATCCCTCGCATATACCGTCGTGGCGTCCGTCTCAAACGGACTCTGAATTCTATAACAACGATCCCGATGCTCACCATTTGATGGACTTTACTTTCAAGCCGACCAAGGTTACGTGGGATAACAAGCAGGGGTTTCAAGCCCCGGAAGTTGAGCTGAAAATAACCAATTTCCTAGAACACAAATATAAGTCTAGCATTGTGGATGATAACGGTACAGAACTCATCAACACGCCGGAGGAGTACCAAGCGACCCTAGAATCGCAAAAACACTTTCTCAAAAGGCTTCGCCACAAAGTGGTGGAGGATGGGAGTTTTGAGTTGAACGGTGATAAGATCGAGAGGCGGAAGGTTGTGTTGCCCCAAAGCTCGAAGAATCCTACTGATTTCTTTCGAGAAAACGGATGTATCACTCCAAAATTGCAAGGTGCAGCCAACGAATTCACTTTCCAAGACCATTTGGTAAGCCAGGGTATGGCGTTTGCTCGGTTACATCAAGGCATGAGGAGACAACATCAGGCCAGAATCCGGCGAATAGCACAGATTGTCGAACAGCATTTCAGAAAAAAGGCCGGTGAAAAAGAACGTGCGATTCGGGAGAGGGAACAAAATCTTCGAAAGATCAGCAGACTTGCAATTCAAGCAGTGAGAAAAAGATGGGCCCAGGCTAACAAGGTCTATAAGTTCTTGCAGCATGAAAAAGAGGAAGAGCTCAAGCAAATCGAGGGCCGTGAACATTTGAGTAAGATGCTCAAGCACTCTACACAATTGCTTGAAGCGCAGCTCAACCGTTCTTCAGATAATACAGCGGAGCCTGAATCTGGCATGGCCTCTAGTGGCGAAAATTCCGATGGTAAGGACTCGGATACCTTTTCTTCTTCTGAATCTGAAGACGGCTCTGAGGGAGAGAAATCTCTGGGAGATGAGGCTGGCGATAACCAGCTCTCTATTACTGCCCTCAAAAAGAAGTACTCCTCTTTAGAACCAGCGAATGGTGATCATAAGTCTGAGCAAAACGACAGCTCCGAGGAAAAAGGAAATGGGACTCTTGCATCGCTTTACGGGACAGAGAAATTGAAAAGTGACACACCTGTCGAGTACACGGCCGAGCAACTCACACTTATCGAAAATTTGTCCAAAAAGGATGCAACTGACAATTTGGACTCTTCCGATGAGTCTAGTCTGATGACAGACCAATCTTCCGATGACGAATCTACTGATACTAGTAGTGACGAAGAGGAGGCTCTGGCGGAGCCTGTTAGTCTTTCTGCATTATACGACACCAAAGAGCTGAATGGAGACTCGGAAGAATCAGGCTCCGATGATGTTGACATGAAGGATGAACCAAGTAAAGGCAAAGCCCTTTCAAAATTGGAGGCGGACGATGAAGAGAATGTGGAAGAGATCAATGGTTTTAAGGTGAAAGATGTCCCTCTTCCGAGCCTACTCAGAGGAACATTGAGACCATATCAGAAGCAAGGACTCAACTGGCTCGCCAGTTTGTACAATAATGACACTAACGGCATTTTGGCCGATGAGATGGGTCTAGGTAAAACCATCCAGACCATCTCCTTACTCGCATATCTAGCGTGTGAGCACCATATCTGGGGACCACATTTGATTGTTGTTCCAACCAGTGTCATGCTCAATTGGGAAATGGAATTCAAGAAATTTGCGCCTGGTTTCAAAGTCATGACATATTATGGGTCTCCTCAAGAGAGAGCTCGAAAACGGAAAGGCTGGAATAAGGAGGATGCCTTCCATGTGTGCATCACATCTTATCAATTGGTCGTTCACGACCATTCCTCGTTCAAGAGGAAACGCTGGAGATACATGATTTTGGATGAAGCCCACAATATCAAGAACTTTAGGTCTACCAGGTGGAAATCTCTTCTCAACTTCAACACCGAGAATAGACTATTGCTTACAGGTACACCCCTTCAAAACAATTTGATGGAATTGTGGTCTTTGTTATACTTTTTGATGCCGTCGTCTAAAGTGGAGCAAATGATGCCGGAAGGGTTTGCCAATTTCGAGGACTTCCAACAATGGTTTGGAAAGCCCGTTGACAAAATTTTAGAGAAAACTGCTACTGGTGATTTGATCGACGATAGCGTGACCAAAAATTTGGACGAGGAGACGAAAAACACTGTCTCGAGATTACACCAAGTCTTGCGGCCATACTTACTCCGTCGTTTGAAAAAGGATGTCGAGAAACAAATGCCTGGAAAGTATGAGCATATCATTTACTGTCGGTTATCAAAGAGACAAAGATACTTGTACGATGATTTCATGTCTCGTGCCAAAACAAAAGAAACATTAGCATCGGGAAATTTCTTATCCATTATCAATTGTTTAATGCAATTGAGGAAAGTTTGCAATCATCCTGACCTTTTCGAGGTTCGTCCAATTGTCACGTCATTTGCAATGCCAAGAATTGCGTTCCACGCGTACAATTCCACGGAATCTGTTGTCAGAAAGCTCTTGAAAAGTTCCGACAAACCCGAGGTGTCTTTGCCCGTCCTTAATCTAGACATTACACAGGTGGACGAAATGAACTACTTTGCATCGGATGCCAATATGCGACTCATTTCCCAATCACAATTTGATAATGAAATTGCAAAGATTGATGAAATAATCAAAAAGGGTTCACAGGAGACGGACTCGATCGCCGATGGGTCAGTGATGTCTGATATCTTGCAGGTGAGCAGAAAAATTAAGCTTGAGGAGCAAATTGAACTTCGTGAGAGGCTCAAGCATGCAGCTTACTTGAACCGCTTAAGGTGTCTGCGGAAACCACTCTATGGTGCATCGTTCATGAACTTTGTGAAAAAAGCCGGTGCAAAATCCAACTGTGAATTGATCGATAACATGATCTTGAGCATTCCTGAGCGCCAAGCAGAAACGTCGGATACCGTCAACAAATATGCAGTGGTTACACCTGCTGCAGTTGCCTTGGACGTTAAGGATCAACTCATTCCCATCAAGACTCAGTACCGGGTGCAAGAAGAAGTTCAACAGGACATGATAACGAATCCATACCACAAAGCCCAGGTGAAGCTCTCGATTGCATTTCCTGATAGGCAATTGTTACAGTATGACTGTGGAAAGTTGCAGAAACTAGCCAGTCTCTTGCAAGACCTTATACCCAATGGGCACCGGGCGTTGATTTTCACGCAAATGACCAAGGTTTTGGATATCTTAGAGCAATTCCTCAATCTCCATGGCTATAGGTATCTGCGGCTTGATGGAGCCACCAAAATCGAGGACCGGCAATTGCTTACGGAGAAGTTCAACCGAGACCCCAAGATCCCCGTGTTCATATTATCCACGCGTTCGGGTGGTTTGGGTATCAACTTGACCGGAGCAGACACGGTGATCTTCTACGATTCCGATTGGAACCCAGCAATGGATAAGCAATGTCAGGACCGGTGTCACAGAATCGGACAACTGAGAGACGTGCACATTTACAGATTTGTTTCAGAGTACACGATCGAATCAAACATTTTGAAGAAGGCCAACCAAAAGAGACAGTTGGACAACGTGGTCATCCAAGAAGGTGATTTTACCACCGACTATCTCGGGAAGTTTTCCGTCAAAGACCTCGTCAACGATACCAGCATTGTGGGAGAGTTGCCAGATAAACCCATTGGCGAAAATGCCAACATGGAATTATTAGCGCAAGCAGAAGATGAAGCCGATCGAAATGCAGCAAAGGAAGCCATGAAAGAAGTGGCGGTGGACGAAGAAGATTTTGTGGATGAAAATAAACCCGAAAATGGAAAGACAATGGATCCAGAGGAGTTGGGCGATTCAGACTACGAAGAGGGCGTGGGCCATCTTGACGAATACATGCTCCGGTGTATCGGAGAAGGATATTACGTTGAGTGAATTAGATAAATAGAATGATTGATGAATGGAAAAAACATAGAATTGATACAGATAAAACATACAATTGATACAGAAAAAAAAAAATTCAATTTATCTTGAAGATAAGGTGATGCTGAAATTTAAAGACTGATAAGTGGGTGGAACGGTCACGTGCGAGTCATGTGCACTACCCAATTTATCGATAATCGGGCTTTTCCTGATACAGCGACCGTTTCAAATCTCAACAACACCATGTCCTCCAGTATCCAGTCACTCTTGAAGACAGAAAAAGAAGCAGCTGCCATTGTGAACGATGCAAGAAAATATAGAACGGAACGTTTGAAGTCGGCCAAAGCTGATGCCCAAAAGGAAATTGACGAATACAAGGCTCAAAAAGATGCCGAGTTGAAGAAGTTCGAAAGCGACCACACTGGTTTGAACGACAACATTGAGAAGGAGGCCGAGGCTTCCGTCCAGAAGGAGTTGGAGGAGATCCAGAAGCAGTACAGCGGAAAGAAGTCGTCCGTGGTGCAGTTGTTGGTGGATGCAGCAACCAAGCCTTCTCCCGAGTTGCACATTAATGCTTAAACTGAAGAGATTTGAGGAACCTATTCCTGAGACGATGCTAGAGGCGTTCTATTTAGGTAATGGGAATTTTGAATTAAGTAAACGTTTATGGTGTAGTTGGTGTAACTGATGGTTGGTCAGGCTCCACCTTTGGCCAACTTTCTGAAAGACCGCATGATCTTCCAGAATCTATTATCGTAGCTGGCCGCATTAAGGCTGCTGACAAACGTCCATGCTTTCTTGTCGTCGGCAATTGGGTAGTCGATCGGAGGTGGGATGGCTGTTTTGACTCCCAAGGCTCGTAAAATGGGTTTATCCACCACAATGGACTTGGCATTGCATAACCCGGTCAAGCCCTCTTCACCGCCGAATTTACCGAACCCAGACTTCTTGACTCCTCCAAACGGTAATTGGCACACGTAAAACGTGGCGAAATCGTTGATGGCCACGTTTCCACTCTCCAACCGTTTGGCCACAGCGTCACACGCCGAGAAACTCAGCCCGAACACAGAATTGCCCAACCCGTATTCCGTGCCGTTGGATACGGCAATGGCGTCTTCCACATCTCTGGCCTTCATCATCGTAAGCACTGGGCCAAACACCTCTTCCTGTGCAATAGCCATGCTAGAATCCACATCCACCAAAAGAGTGGGCTCAAAGTAGTGACCTTGGGGATAGTTTGGATGCAAGTAACGCAGCCCACCGTATAATAAGCGGGCACCCTTGTCAACAGCATCCTGGATCAACAGTTCAATCTTTCCAAAGCGATTATCTGAGACCATGGCACCCATATCTATCTCATCCAACTGGTCGATGTCCGAGCCTATTCTGAAGGCATCCATCCGCTCCTTTAAGATCAGCACGAGCTTGTCGTATGCTCCTGGAACACAGATGACACGCTCTATACCAATGCAGTTCTGGCCAGCACTCTGGAACGTTCCTCTCAAAATGACTGAAGAAAGAGCCTTCAAGTCGATTTTATCGTCTATCACCACCACTGAGTCCTTTCCTCCAAGCTCAATGACACATGGAGTCAACTCCTTGGCTGCGCTCTGGAGCACCTTGTGGGCCACAGGCTTGGATCCAATGAAGGTGATGTGTTTCAAGCCCGGATGCGATGTGAAATACTCTGCGGTTTCAGGGAAACTGTAGCAAAGCTGGACTAACTCCTCGTTTAAGCCGAGCAGGCGCAAGGCAGCACGGATCAATCCCACAAACCAGGTCGACGACCACACCACCTGTTCCGAGCACTTGATAACAATCGAGTTTCCACTGAACAATGCGGCCACAACTGGACCAATCAAGTTATGAAGCGGGTAGTTCCATGAAATGATTGCTGCCACCACACCAAGTGGCTCGTAACGCACCTCTGCATTCTTCATAAGTCCCAAGAGCAATGAGGAAGGCCCAGGTCTAGATGAAGGGCGAAGGGCCTTCTCGCCATGCGCCACGATCCAATTGATTTTCTCAAGGGTCACCATGATCTCCCCCATAGAAGCATCCAACTTGGTCTTTCCACTGTCTCTGCATGCAACACGAGTGATGTTTTCTTGGTTATCCAAAACGTATTGGCTAAGGGTTCTCAAGAGCCGTTTCCTGGTGGCAAAAGTGGACGAAGCCCAAGTTTTTTGTGCCTCTGCTGCTGCTGCAATCTTTCTATCCATCTGCTCTTTGGTCGTACAGGGGAAAGTACCGAGGTACTGGCCTGTGGCCGGACAATAGCTCTGGATATTGTCGTTGTCGCCCTCCTCCGTGATTCTAGGCGGATACAACCGCTTGCCTTTCCAATGGCGCTTGGCTTCATCGGGGATTGGGTACTCAAGCTGTTTTGGTGCCTCAAGCTTGTTGTACTTGTTGGGCCGTTGGGTAATGTACTTCTCGTATACATAATAAATCAAGGGCACGATCACGCAAACGAAAAACGTCGTGGAGATCTGGTAGTGCCATTGAAGATCAGCAAAGTCAAGGTTAATGGCGATCATGTGTGAACATGTAGCACTGTGTGGAGGTGAGTACGTAAAAGCCGCTCTTCGGGGTACTTGTTCAGTTGAATGTATGCGAGTACCGGGCGCAACCATGACTGCGAAAAACTCACAATCTACTTGACGTGAGTGCCATCAGTGCATCAGTACCATGAAGCTGTGCCGGTAGGAAGAGAATGTGAGTGGTAAAGGGATTTTATATTTTATATATTGGAATTTTTTAGTTGCAGACTCTGGAACGTCTGGCTTGAAATTAAACCTGACATAAGTTCCTGAACTGTATCATTATCCGTACTCTATAGAGTACATTGTTATATCTGGGTCGCGTCATGCATACTAGTACCGTGAACAATAATTATACTTACTGTTTCAGTACCATACGGGAATTGAGTTGGTACCATCATAATATACTTAATAAATGGCTGCGTTGTAATTCACTTAATGAATGCATGTATTGTATTACTCAAAATTGCTATAATTTTTGCACTTGAATGAGTATAATTATTCTGCATCGCCTTGTTCCTCTTCATCCAAGCCAATGAAGTCGTGGTACTCAGCTCCCGTTCGGTTTTGTACAATGGCACTGATGATGTTATGGTCGATATGGTCAAAGAGCGAATCTGTTTTCTTGCCATCCGCTTTGGCCCCGGTAAAGACATCGTACCGACTGGTTTCGTCTTTAGGTGGCATCACGTCGTACTCGAAAACATCATCCCGAGAGAAGATCTTCTCGGGGATTTTGGCCATGACTTTGTTTTCTCCGGACAAAATNCATCATCCCGAGAGAAGATCTTCTCGGGGATTTTGGCCATGACTTTGTTTTCTCCGGACAAAATGACAAAACGTATCAAATTAATAGGAATATCCGACTGTGCAGGCGTCTGTCCTCCGCCAAGCCATTTCAGAATCCACAGGCCTTTACTCTGGGACGACATTTTGGCGAATAGCTTTTCAAGTGCGTCATGCAAGAATTTGATATCTTGGTCCCGTTTCCAAAGCGCCTTGACACGAACCATGTAAGTTTCCGTCTCGATTTGAATGCGGTCGCTTGGGGCCAAGTCCGATTCTTGTACGGGGAGACGTTCGCCAAAACATACATCCCGAAACAAACGCAATGCACACAAACGATGAGCTTCGAAAGCTTCTTCGATTGCTTTTTGAGCGTCTTCTTTTCTTCCCAACAGTAACAAGGCCAAAGCGTACGAGAAGGCTAGCCCAGGAGTGTACCACTGCGTATAAGTTTGAACAAGGGGAGATTCAACAAACTTGACCAAGTACTCATACTCCTCTGCGGAAATTGCGTAGTGGTCTATAAAGTATCGCACACCCAAAGGATCCTCCGCAGGTGCAAATGCAAGCAAGAACTTGCAGTAGTTCAATGCAGTCAAATACGTGAACCTCTCTCCAAGCACGGTGATTACCCGGAAGATGTTGAGGTATAGCTGTCGACTAGCAAAGGATTCGTATGGGAGCCGTACTAGCTCTGTCTTGCCCTTTTGAAGGAGCTCATGACAAGATTTGTGGAGAGATCTATCAAACACAAACAATGCCTTCTCCACCAACGCCGTACTTGTAGACTTATCGTTTCCTTGTCTCAATATAACCATGGCCACTTGCGAAAGCGTTTCCACGTGGTATGGATGTTGCTGAAGAAGCTGCATCAATGATTCTGGGTCGGGAGTCATCACAACAGAAGCGTAAAACTTGGAATTGGCCAAGCGTTCTTGCATAGATTGCGTTTTGGTGAACCTGAAGTATTTGATGCCGAGATCCGCTTCGTTCCTCACCTTCAGCTCTAGTGTTTGATAATCCACCGTTTCCTCCTTGTATTCCTTGTAGTCCACGATATCATCCACGGTCAACTCGTCCATTCCGAGCGTTCTCTTTGTTGTGGGCAACCAGTCGTCCTTGATACGTGTCAAGAGCAATTTTCTGGTTGTTCCAGGCACGCTTCGGTGGTCCTTGCCTCCCCAGCCCCTCGTAAGCCGTGCTAGTTTCTTGATTTGAGCCAAAACCTCGGGAGAAACTGCCATGGAGGTCGAACTATTGGCATCTTGAATGGTTTCCAAGGAGATTTTGCCAAAAAGGTTCTTGAGCTCAGTGTCGGGGTCCAAATTCTTAATGTCTCCAACAGACAAGAGACTCAAACACTCAGCGAGCCTGGCGGTGGTGAAGTACACGTAGTTCGAGTCTGTGTATGCCAAGGGAATGTCTTCTTCATTGAGCGGGGCCTCGTAGTCGTTTCTTTCCTCGGCAATGGGAGTGGCGCTACTAGCCTTGGAAGCTAGGGCCTCATCTCTCTTTCTGACCTCCTCCAAGAACTTGTCTAGATCGTCATCATCTTCAACGGGAGTCGAGTTTGCTTTGCGGCCAGAGTTCTTCTTTTGGCCCTTTGCAGGCGCTTTTTTGGTGCCCGTCTCCTTGGTTTCGGGTACAACTGGTTCTGGTTCTGGTTCTGAGTGGCTACTATCGGTGGTGTCGTCAGCATCCGAGTCGCCGTTTAAAAGCGCAAACGCATTGACCTTGGACTGTGGCCTGTATTCGGGCTCGTCGTCAATGAGTTCTGGGTTCAGGTCATCTAGCTGGCTTTTTTGGAGTCGTCTCAAGGCTCTGGAACTCATGGTGACGTGAAGATGTGACTAGCGCGCAGTCAGCAAGTACTTCACCGTGGTTATGAACCAGGCACCGTTACACCAAGACCATGAATAAAAAACGCAGTAATTTTCCACGGGGAATTACGTCATATTTCCGGTCAAATTATCACTCACATGAACATTAGTGCTTACAATTCTCTCCAATAATTTATGCTTAATCTTGATCTCATGCTCCTTCACTGTATACTATATAATTAAGTCTTATTTCTACAATTGGTCATATTAATTATCGTGTATTTTGTATGTATGGTTTTGGTGTAAGAACCTCTTATCCTCTTTTCTGGGACACTTAGATTCTGCCGGCACTTTGCTTGTCATCACCCTCAAAGACAATCTTCTTAATCACAGTATCGATGTTGGCATCCTTACCGAATTCGTTTTGCAACTCCTCCTTGGAGGCCTCGTCCAAAACACCCTCGACGCCTCCTTGTCTGTTGACAAAAACCTTGTAAATAGACACAATGTCAATCAAAGGAGTGGTGCTGTCTCCGCCCTTGTACTTCTTGATGAGTTCTGGGTTTTCGGTGAAAATGACAAAGTCAGATTGTTGGCCCTTGTAGAAAACTTTGTGTGGAGAAGCAGTCATGTTGATATATGAAAAATCTAGTTTTGTTGTATCAAAAATTTAGTTTTGTCGTAAATTAAATGCAAATAAAAATGTAATTGATGAATTATTCAAAGGGAGGGTGGCTCGCCATTTAAATACCTTTCACCGTCCCAACAGTGGCCGGGCTCAAAGCAATCGTCACCACAGCAATATCAATGATCTGCTGTTGAATACAGGATGCGATATGCGACCTTACAACCTCGCACACTGCGAAAGGCATTCTCCGTGTCAACGCGCATGGACGTTGGCAGCAAAGTGGCAAGTAAAATGGCTGAGAATCTTCCGGAAGCTTGAACCACCGAACCAGGCGCGGCCAATTGAACCCAGTCTCCATTGCTAATTGAACCCAGTCTCTTGCTAATTGAACCCAGTCTATATTGCTAATTGAATACGAGAATAACTACTGGGAATAATTTTTTGAATTATTAAAAAATTAAAGTAATTAGTACTCAATGATGAAGTATCACTCAATGATCCTGTAATTAATGATGAAGAATTATGTTCAAGGATGATGTAAGTCAGTGGTTCGTAAGTACGAACTGTATGGGGGGGTTAGTCTATTTTAGCATGCGTAGGTTATGAGCCTGAGATCTTCACGCGGCAATTAGTTTTGTTGCTTTCAAAACTGTGGGCTCACACTTGTGGCCTCAGACTTCCGTTGCCGTAAATCCAACAAGAGATATCTAATGGATTCACATCACTGTTGTAAGAATACTTGCCGTCAAGAAACGTAATCCCAAAAAAAAATAAAAGCTTTTAAAAATATAAAAGCTTTTTTGCAAAAAATTTACAAATTTAATAATATCAAAAAAAATTCGAAAAAATAAATAATGAAGGATGCGAGGTTCGAACTCGCGCGGACAATCGTCCAGAAGATCTTAAGTCTCCCGCCTTAGACCACTCGGCCAACCCTCCTTTATTGATGTTGTTGGGAATTAATTTATGAGCAACGGATAAAATCACTCGCATAAAAGAGTACGCCTCACGACGAATCGTTACGACGTCCAATAGTACTACTGTCCTCGAAACCCATTCACCCAAACATCTGACAAAATATTTGATGCTATTGTTCCTTCGGCTAAAAGGGAGGACCCTCTAGAACAATCCCGAACCGAAGCTCGAGAACCAGCAGACAGGGTAAGAGATATACGAGATGATGATACACAAGATGATGATCCGAACAGCGATAGCGACATTGACAGCGAAAAGCTTTGACTCGAATCACTTGGATGTCAATGATAAGGAAGATGTCGGTCACCAGGATATTGAAAACGTAAACCTGAGTGATACTCCAATGACACCATGATAGTGATGAGGAAGATATGAGTGATACTCAACTAACGCCACAACGCAGTCAACCCCGGCTTCACAACCCAATACAAGCACGGAACAAGACACTGCGCATATACGGCGATGACTCCATCCGAACCACTGAGACAGGTACTGACTGAAGACCTTGAAGATCTACCCAGAAAGCCTATCCGAAAGAGCGACGCGAAACGCCACAGGTCCGATCGAGTTATATCGGATGCTACGTACAAACGCCGAGCCCAAAGATGAAACGAAGGTTACATGAAAGAAACTAAACCAGTCGAGGCGACCTGGTCTCAACGGGGGAGGATGTTAGGAATTAATTTATGAG
>NKZY01000760.1:0-29196 GCA_002374555.1 Metschnikowia mauinuiana | reverse complement strand
CTCACTTAAGAGAGTTATTGGAGTCCAATGAGGTAGTCATTCCGAAACACGAAGCTGTATATGAAACAGCGCAACATTTTCCTCCCCACAAAAAAAAATTGACATCTTTTAGGAAATAGATTCATTCGCCAGTATTTCAACTTGCACATTCTCACTCGGGAACTAATACTTCTTCTACAAATAGACTCCTACGCCATGTAAACTTTTGTTCTTGCACATTATGAACCCAAATACGTCCCACTAAACAGACACCGCAGTATTTCAGTGTAGTGATACTTCCAGGTATTGTATTCTCCAGGTATTGTATTCTCCGGAAGTTATTGTCATCGTATAATAAGCTGGTTGACCTCAGTGTAAAAGTGGGTGGCTTGTACTGTCTTTCGTGGCCTTTAAGCAGACCATTCAGAAACACTCCAAAGCTGTAGGCAAATTCGAAATGTTTGCTTCCCGTTTACAAACTCATCATAATCAGAGTTTCAAATTGTTAAAGGCCCAGATTTATCTGACTAAAAGCGGTAAATAGACGTACATATTCCGACAACTCGCCTCCTAATAATCCAGAATTCTCAGAGTCCGTCATGTTACTTAGGTAAATAACCAGAGATCATGAACAGCTCAAGCAATGACATATTACCAAATTCTTTGGTTCACAAGAGATTCTTTTGTATTATTCTTCTCGAATACACCGGATGTCAAAAACCCTTTGAATATTCAGGTGCCAATTTTTTGCGAATTCGGAAAACCTCGGAATTTTTATTACAAAATACTCAGTGTTAAAGCCCCACACGCAATGCCTATTTTTCTAAATTTTACAGATTTATGATAATATTTTTCACAAAGTAGTTATCTTATTTATGTTCGGCCAAAGTTTTTTATAGGTACTAAGGGACGAACAACCATCCATTTTTGGAGTCATCAACGGAAACATAGACCTAGATATAGGACATAAGATCCAAAAAAAAGTGATGCATGGTTATTTGATAAGATCACAAGAGTATTATTACTGTTTAAATATTTAGACTATCATTTTTGGGATACTAGGATCTTACCAATTTGATCACAATATATCATGTTTGTATTCCAGCCTTCCAGGATATTAGATACTATGGGAATATACTGAATTGAAGAAGCCTTTTGGAATTCTCCAAATCTCTTATTCCTTTGTCAAATATTTTCAAATCATTGCTG
Organism: Metschnikowia mauinuiana; assembly: GCA_002374555.1. Taxonomy (NCBI): domain Eukaryota; kingdom Fungi; phylum Ascomycota; class Pichiomycetes; order Serinales; family Metschnikowiaceae; genus Metschnikowia; species Metschnikowia mauinuiana. The sequence continues at coordinate 28,008 of NKZY01000760.1, read as the reverse complement.
GAATCTTCTGGTATCATAAATACTACTGGAATCTCCTCAATAAAGGACTTTATATAGGCTTATGCAAGTCTGTCAGTGTCTAAAACTTAGCAGTAACAAGAAGAAACGGCATTCAACTTAATACACTTAATCCCATTACAAAATTTTTATGCTTTGAAGAATGAAAAAGGGATGGAAGCCACGGACAGGTTGATCTGATGATTTACGTGACATTTTCGCATACTAGTTATTATTTGCAAGATAAACAAACTTCTGAATCAGCGTACTTAATTTTTGATCATTGGTGATTATTTAGATAATTTCTTATAACCTTGGCCCTTAATTTATAAAATAATACTTACTTCCTCCAGAATCATCAACACATGACTTATGAGTAGCAAGATGTTGCTCTGGATTTCTGATATTCTGATTCTGTTATTTTTATTCTGTTATTGCTTAAGCTTANACTTACTTCCTCCAGAATCATCAACACATGACTTATGAGTAGCAAGATGTTGCTCTGGATTTCTGATATTCTGATTCTGTTATTTTTATTCTGTTATTGCTTAAGCTTATACTGAACTTTTAATTTTTTTTTTTTTTTTTTTTTTCATTGTTCAAAATACTCCTAGCTACTGCCATGAAGGGGAATTACGCAGGAACAATCACCTCCACCCTTACAAAGATTGATATCAACCAAGGTGCACCTCCGTTTCAAAATTCCGGGGAGGCTGCATGGAATGAAGCTAATTTGTTTTACCCATTCAGAAAAAATCCAGCATAAACGGGTATTTCCTGACCCTAAGTGACCATTTATGTCGTGCGCGATCCGAAAAAGATTGTCAGAATAACTTAAGCATTTCTCCTGCAACGTCACCAAAAGATAAAAGTTTTTTTTTTCCTGTGAAAAATATTTGCCATCAGTCTCAAGTAAACTCGATATTTGATTGATCCTTATATTGAACCTCAAACTGGATCTCATAAATAAGCACAAAATAGAATACCATCACATATCTAGTCGAACTGATAATCTCGTCTGATTTTATCTCATGAGCTTCCAATCGGATCAATGATGCCTGGTATCGTATATCTGAAACACATCTGAAACTAGGATTAACATCAGAAACTGATCTCTCATTTCACATTATCATGGTCTAAGAATTGAATTGGATCTGATTTCGACTGGAATTGATTTGATCTGGACCTGCTTCGATCTGAACATAAGTTGAATCATAAACTTGGCTCATAATAGATGCGCTTGACCCAACCACAGTCTCTTACCTTGTCATCTTTGGCATCCACCAGAGCAGCATTTTCACCATCATAAACGCCTCCGAATTCACCTGCAGGCTTTGATATGCATATATATTCCCCATCGGACAAAACACACTTGAGCTGGGATGTGGGGAACTGGCACGGGCAGTCTGAAGGGCTCTTGACACAGGCAAACGTGTCGGCACACATGTAACCCGGGCAGTTTGCATTGAGGATCTTGTCCTCGATGGATTGTTGGGAACTATCCTGCTGGTGCTGGTTGTTGAAAAAGTCAAAGAAACTAGCAGCAGCCATGCTGGGGTAGACGAGTGCTAAAAGTAGGGCAATTTGGATTTTAACCATAATGGTGGAGAAAATGGTGACTTCAATGTTCCACGTCAGTGCGGTAATATGTGGTTGTATGCAGGCAAAGTGAAGAGGACAGAAAAAAGAGAAAAGGGGACATATGAAAAAAAAATGAATGAAAATGAAGAGCTATTAAGTGAATCAAATAAATTTCTTCCATTGCTGTTTTCTTGTAGGCTCTCCTTTTTTATTGTTAGGGGTGACACTGGGCTGTATGCCACGTGACCTGGGCAGGGTTCAGCAGATTAAATGAATATTAAGTTATATACACACTGCAGACTCAAAGGCCAGTTGACATACATGGTTCACATACGAATGACTGATTTTTTTTCTGGCATAAGAATGGCTGATTTAATGGGCAAATCAAAAGGGTGTGGTTATATGCACGCCAAGTGGCCAGCAGAGCTAATTGCGTCGAGCTAAAAAGTGCAGCCCCTGCATATAGTGCAGTTGCAAAGATTATGCTCTACCCTGACCAAAAAAATGTGTCGAATATAAAAGACCCGGTTCCGGCAGTTCTCTCGAGCTTTTTCCAAATTTTCTTTCGAATACTCAAACCAATGTCCCGCCTCATTCAAGAAATCGAAAATTTCTACTCGAGCCTCAAGAACGCCGGTTCCAAGAAGCCCAAAAAGGTAAACAGCCGCAGAAGAAAGGTCAAGCAAAAGCAAAAACAAAAAGCAGCAAATGCTAAGAAACTGTCTCAGTCCGAATCCGGGATATCCAGCTCCGAAAGTAGTGTTCTCTCTCGGAGCTACAGTTTCTCCATTCAGTCCGGAGGTAGTGTGATGAACGTTGTTTCAATTGAACGGCCCCCCAAAACATCTTTCGATCTGCAGAGTACCAACTACTACGAGAGTTCTGATCTATACGAAAGCTCAATGCTTTACCAGAGCATGGATGAGGCTGCAGATGTCGATGTAGCCTCGGAGCTCGTTTCGGCACAGCTGCCGTTAGGCCAGGTTAGAATTTTGGACCCATCTGGATTTGGATTCATTCCAAGCTTAGTCCCCACCTCTTTTTCTTCTAACTACCTCGCGGACGCAAATAATGAAAGCCTTCAATCCAGAATTTCACCCCCCGTGAGCTTGGACGACTTTCAGGCCGCTTTTGCAGGTGCCTCTCTTTTCGACCAGCTGTACGAAAATCTCGAAGCCCTCGAAGATGATATCAGCTCATGGATCGACTTGGCCTTAGAGGATACCAACCCTCCGGATCTTGAAAATGACGCAGATTTAAGTGATAACTTCGAAACTTTAAGTTTTGGGTATGGAGATTTCATGGAACACTTCAGGCCTCCAACCTACAATGTCAGCGACGGCGAAAATTTTGGCCTTTCAGATCAAGGTAGTGACGGTGGAATGGTTTTCGACCCCATCGACCATATCGCCGCCATAATCAACAACCAAGAAGACCCCATTCCCGAAGGTGAAATCGGCGAGACCTTGCGTCATGAAATGTACACGCGGTACCAAAACTACTTTGGCTGGGACTTTCCTCTCTGTGAGGAGTGGATCCAGAGAGTCAAAACCATGGAAATGCCGGCCATCATGTCCAGCCACCGGGAGTACCGGCGGTTCCGCTACTACGATTTGGTGAGGATCAAGATCCAGAATAATGAGGATGTGGATCTCCAGCCTCTTTTCGAAACAAGAGTACGCTTTGAAGTGGCAATCAAACCCAGAGATACTTGCTCTAAGACTGTCAGAGCTGCTGCTACCTATATGCCAGACACTGCAGAACCACAGTCGATCTTGATGGTGAAAAATGCTCCTGGAAGGGTCAAACCAGCACCAGTTTCCATTGAATTTGTCAAGACTCAAATCAAAAACGACATGAGATGTTTCATGTTGCAAATGGAACAGAAGACACTTTGTGGAATGTTCTTGAGCTACTCCGAGGCCCAGCACTTGATTGGTCTTGCCTACGAACACGCTGGAGAGTTTGTTGAAAACATCCTTCGCTCTTTCGAAGGTATCAGCTTTACCGGAAAACGATTTATTTCCTTAATCAATCGGTTACAAGCATTGGCCAACCGCTACATGGTACTCAACGAAGACATTTTTCGGCTGTCACTAAAAGATTCCGAAACATTGCCAAGGCTCTTGGAAACACTCTTCAAAGACTGTACCGAATTGATGCAAGAAATCGATGAATTCCAAACGCAATTCGACCGGGCCCACAGTTACATGCAAGCAAACGTTGATGGATTAATATCTCATGCCAACGATTGCTTGAGCTACTTGGACAGATGCCAGAACTTCTTGAAAGTAGAGGTTACACTGGCCGAAGGCCAGCCACTTCCAGTATCCAATGTGGTGTGCAATGAGCAGTACACACGGTACATTAATTTTCTCCTCAACTTGAAAGCCAAGCGCATCTTCCGTTTCTTGGAGGGCGACTTCGACAAGATGTTTAACAACACTCGGAACATTGTGCACCTGTGCCAAGATTTGTTAGCAGAGATCGAGCTTCGCTTGAAAGAGATTGATCTTGCTGCATAAAAGTATATAGAATTATTAGGTAAGGTTTGAAAAGCCATTTGCTAATTTTCATCAGTCTTTTTATGCCAGCAAACATCATTGCTTATTAAGGAATTTTTCAAGTTCAGGATTAGTGCTGAAATGAGTGATAACAGTCATAGTCTGATTTAAATTCATATTATCTGTATTGTTTAGAATAAGTAATATCTTAGTCTATGAATCTTAGAATGTACCGCACTCAGTAAACCAGATGACTATGGGTAGGTTGCAAGTTCTATGTACTTGTTGATGTTAAATTCTGTTGTAGACACAATTATGTTGGCTCATCACATCCCAAGAAATAAATCGGGCATTTTTTGAGTATCTATGAAGCCAAGTCAAAGTCTTGGCGGCGATTAAGTTTGAGCCATATTCTACTCATACATATGCAGGTATTGACTATGAAGAGTCTTACCGTAATAGCAATAAATTTACCTATTAATGGTAAGTACTGCACATATGAAGCAACAATCATATATAGTAACAATAGCTGGTGATGTTAATAGTCAGTGATGGTACCAATATGTACAATGACAGTCAGTGATATTAATAGTTTGTCGGTCTTTAGTAGTTAGTAGTTTTTTATTTATATGTTCAATGGCTCAATTTTCAAAGGCTATATACAGTGGTCTGTGCGTCAAAATAGATGGTAATAGTCAAGAGTGAGTAATATAGTAGCATAGTGTACCGTAAACTACTTGGAAGATGTGAAAAAACGATTTGTTCCTAAGACATCTCCACAAACACATAACCCTAAAGTATTTACTTGGAATGAGAGCCACATTTAGTGGAAAGGGGGTTGTTTTCAGCTCCTCAAGTAACTACCAAGAGAAAATATGTCAAGAACTATACCAAATATTGCCGACTTCTTCTAGTGTATGGTGTAATTCTGCTAAAGTAGACTGAAAGAATTTGCTGCACTGCTTGAGGCTAGATATTCCTACAGTGTAATATTTTACTCAACGGTAGCTATTCAACTCCCTCCTATGTCAAGATAGGATATATATATGTTTATTCCTAGCTATAAACTACAAATTTGGGCGGAGAAAACTGATCGTCAGCGAAAAACTCCGTAAGTGTGCCGAGGCATTGGTTCTAAATCCTAAATTTTTTTTATTTTTTTGAATCCTAAAGAAAAAAAATTATGAAAAATGGGGGCAAGCTGGGAATCGAACCCAGGACCGCACGAACTTGCATGTTGGTTCCGGATGAAGTGGCTGCGAAAACCCGTACACTATGTTACTCGGGCGAAAAGGCCCCAACACAAGGTACCTTCCGACCCACGGAACCAAGAGGTTAGACGGGCTATTAGGAAAATTGAATCCGCATTTTGTTAATTTTTTTATTTCAGCTGCTAAACAATTAAGTGTACAAGGCATTATTGATCACAGCAAGACTTATTTCTCAAATGGCTTTTACAGCAAAGCTTCTTTCCAGGAATACTTAAAAATTGTCTAATATACTTAAAGTGCTACATAAATTTACATCCTACTTAAACCCTGTACATTCCTAAATTTCTGAAAATCTGTCTGTAATTAGTTGTCTAGTTCAATTGCCAGAAATTTTCAGCCGAAAATCTCAATCATGTTTGTGGTTAATTTGCACCTGTTCAAAGCGCGGCGTGAATTTGCGCTTGCGTCAATCCAATTCTCACCACTTCAACTACCAGGCCCAAACCAAAATTAAATTACTGACCACAGAAGCTCTCAAAAATTTCTTTACTGTGTACAACATTTGTTCACTTGATTAGATTACAGTGGAAATACTGTTCCATTGAGCCTACGGTCTTCTGTTGAAAGTGCTTTGCGCCGTGCCATTGAATACTTTCAGTGTCATTTAATACCTCTAGTGCTCTTTGCTCTTTACAGCCCATCATTCTTTACCCGGTGATCTGATCTGGTCTTTGCCTGCTGTTGAGCTTTACTGCGTTGAACTCTCTACGTTGAGGTCTGTGACATCGTCGTTTCTTTGCAGTATACGGCTCTGGATAGTTCTGTATAGCTCTGGATAGTTCTGTATAGCTCTGGGTACTCCCTGGCTCTAGTGCCTAAGTATTTTTCTTCTGAAAGATTTAGTTGGAGAGATTCTAAGAATATGCTGAAGGTAGGTCGCTCGGAAGAGCATTTTCATGGGGTCCGGATGTACTTTACGAGTTTTTTTGAGCCGAACGGCGATAATTCAAAGGTTGACGAACCGGGCTTGGCTCCTAAAATATCTAGTCAGCCGAAAGCGCCAAGTCTGGTTTTTAAGAAAAAAAAGTCAAAAAGGGAAAAGTACTTTAGTTTAGGCTGGAACTTTAGAATCGAGTCATACGCTGAGAAGCCCCGAGATTCTCCCCAAAACTTTCCACCGCAAAATTATCGAAACTCCCTTCGAAAAAGGTTTTCTAGAAAATTTAGCTTTCTCGGCACCTTTACTTTCAGAAGCCAAAAAGAACCCTGGCAGGAGTATCCTGCACTTAACAGTGGATCGAAACTTAAGCTTAACCGTACAAATGTCCAAAAAGGTTCTCGGTTCCAAGGAGCTTCCAGGTTATTTTCGAAAAACACCATTGGAGACTTGGTGAGAAAAGTCACCTTAAAAAGGGTGAATTTACTGCATGTAGACATGGAAGAAGACCCCCTTAGCGGCACTTCCGTGCCCCTGACCGCTACCTACTACCTAGGTAGTATCAGCAATTATGTTGACTACTTGAATTATCCAGACATCCAAGATAATGCAGTGCCGCTGAACCCTATAGTCCCAGAAATGTCCACTCCAGAGCTATATGCACGTTCGTTTGAGGACTTGAGAGCATGTTCCTTAGAGAAAAATTCGGAAGTTGAAGATGAAAAAGTTAGTATGAAATCCTTGCCCATCACCCCTGAGGCACTGGAAGAACAGCATTTCCGCAAGCCATGGATCATGCTGGGGTCTTGTGCAGTTCGGGAATATGCACAGGACATGGTTTCTGGAGATGAAATTCAGAAGAAGGAAAGGGAAAGTGAAAAAGAGAATGGAAGTGGAAGGGATAAAGAAGAAGTAAGAGTGAGAGAAACTGAGGTAAGAGAAATTGAAGCAAGCGAGAGAGGAGTAATAAAAAGAAACACAGGAAATGACAACGGAAATATTTCAAGAGTGGAAAGAAGAATTTTAAGACAGCGAAGAAAAAATTTAAGGCAGGAAGCGGAAAATGCCAAAAGGGAACGAAAAATTTCTAAATTGAAGAAAGGGGAAAAGTGCTCCTCACCCAAATCCTACTCCAGTTTGTCTACTTCAGATAGTGGAAATGATTCCGTTAATTTCATCACTAAAAGCTTTCCCGATGGAAGCAATCTGAACCTCGATACTTACTTGCGAAACTGGAAACCAAAAGTGCCGGAAAAACCGCCCATTGGCACCTTATACAACGGTCTGCTTTCAAGTGTGCGATCCGGTGCAAAATTCCTTGCAAAAGAGCCAGTATTAGCAAACAATACTGAAAAGCTTTCTCAAGAAAAGGGCGGAAAGATGAGTACCAAAGCGGACATCTTGATGCCTGAAAGAAACAGCCCTTTTCCCATTCCTCTGAACCCCAACTTTGACTCTTCGCACTATACACAACTCAAAAAAGGCTATGAGGTATTCTCTCCAAGGAAAAACGCAAACTTTGGTGGCTTTTCTAAGAATCTTGAAATTTGTGGTCTTTACTGTGGCGAAAATGTGGACCCGATTTCTGAAGCAAATCATGGAAAAGTCTCTTTGCAGAACCTGAGTAGGAAAAACAGTGGGAAGTCAGTGGGAATGAATGCACAGAGACGTAAAAAATTGGGTTCTCCAGGAAAAAGAGAGCGAAAAAGAGTTCTGTATGGAGAAAAAAAGTTTCGAACTGAATCTGATTCGAAGCCATGGGAATGTGCTGAAAAAAATGTTTCTAAAACAGCGGGTTCTGAGAAGGTGAGTTCTAAAGGTAATGAGGTAAGTGAAAACGGAGTGGATTTCGCAGCTCAGTGTGGATTTCAAATTGATTATGGTCAAAAAAGCTTTGAGGATGAACTTGTACAGATGCATGACAGGACACCAAAAAAGATTTTGCTCTGGATTCAGCCATACAAAAACCAAGACAAAAGCAATACGGGCATTGAAATTCCTGACTCTCCACAAACTTTTTCGGAAAATAGAGGTTCCGTTTTGGCAACGCCCAAAGAACTTTCCATCAGAAATGAGCCCTCTGGTGACATCATTCTTGCCGAGTCCACGCCCCATAAATCTCCTCTGTGCTCTGAAGTTCAGAACCAGTCCAGTGAGTATGATCCCAGCTGCAGTCCCAAGTCTGAGTTCAGAGCCGGCAAACTTCCAGAATTTTTTTCAGTCATATCCATGGCGAGCAACTCTCTTGACTCGATCGAAGTGAATGAGATTCGTAACGGCCTTGAAGAAGAGTTTCTAGCGGCTTCAAGCTTTTTAGCCACCGAAGAACGGGACTTATTGGAAGAAGAGCTAAAAAAAAGCGCTGATCCATTTTACCGGCCCTGTGCAAGTGTATCTCCAAAAAATCTCTTCTACGATTATGAACTTGACTCCAAGTCCAATTCTAAAGACAGTGGGTTTCTTAATAGCGTTGACATTGCTGATTTTGAAGGTTTCCGGAGCTTCAGTCATGCGGAGATTTATGAATTAAGCATGCCCTAAATTATTCTAGATTTGAAATTACTTCCAGGTTGTATTGAAGTGAGATTACTCTGCTAAATACATGACTTAGGCGTAAATAATTAAAGTAGTATGTCAGTCACTGGTTTAAGGGCAAAAATGAAAATTTTGGAACATAAGCACTTGAAAACAAATACTCATATAGTCAAACATTTCACATCAGTATATGTAGAAATTTACATAATTTCTTGCCGCAAAACTTACTATCTTTCGCAGGATAAAACTCAAAATGCTGACTATTGTGACTACCCCAAAACACCTGAAACATGACGTTTTCTTGGCTACTGAATAGTTATGATTTGTTGGCATTCTATGTGGGATGAGACTTTCTTATCGTGCAGAAATGAATTTTAATGGTAGGGTATCTTAAAGGAGACGTGTAAAGTAGAGGTAAGCCTACAGCCGTTCGACACTTCGGCCCTTACATACTAAAGAATATAGAGCTACTCTAACACGCTCCATTGTTTTACCAGAAAAAAATCTAAACTAGCTGATCACTAGTTAAAAGGAATCTTATATGTAGACTTTCCATATATAGAATCTCTGCATGTAGACCTTCTATATATAGGCTTTTTGCACGTAGGCCTTATAGATAGGCTTTCTGCAAGTATGCTTCTATAGACTTTTGGTAGACCTTCTATACACAACTTCCAGCAGCTGATAATAATACTTGAGCTGCGATAAACATTAAGTCACTAAAAATATTGCTGAGATGCCACCGGTCAGATCATTTCTTAGTGTTAGAGGTAAAAGTGGGCCTACTATGTCAAGATACGTGTCTTGTACAAACAATTGTTCTTGCTCTTTTTGATTCCTCGCATTAATGTATTTCTTTCAAAAGACAATTTACAAACTCACTAGGGCTAGACACTCTATATGCAGAAGAAATCATATGTGAAACCAGGGGTAGACCCTCTTCTAGATAAATCTCTCTGCGTCTCTTACATATATGTTATACTGTATATACAAAGTTCTGAATTTAATGGCTCCTGTGGTTAAAACCACTAAAGTCCCCTCTAAATGACAGTATAGATAGATTTTTGTATATAAGTTAGTCTGCATACCACCTTTATCAAAATATCCCTAGATGAGACATTCCTTAATTTTCTAGTAAGTACTTGCATGATTAGAAACCTAATAACCAAAAAATGTCATAAGTCGTCGATCCTGAATATAATTATGGGAAGTGTGGGTAATAGCCCTTGATCAAACTTTGAATCAGTTGTGATCAGCTAGAAGCTTAACAGAATGTTTGAGCCTCATCCATAACCTCCTGTCTTAAAGCTCTAATAAATACCAGTATTTTTTTCTTACCTTATCTGGGAACCACCAACGAAGGGACCAATACTATATATTGCATATAGTAAAACTAACACATTCCAGCAAATCTTACAATGTGGAGTTTTTATTGACGTGTCCACCAATAATATCGTCCTTCAATTTTAACTCGATTAATGTTTCAAAGAACACCCACTCCATATCCTTGGATTTTGCTAAAGCTTCTGGGATAATTGATGGAGCGACTAGATGTGTCCTCTAAATGCCTGCATATATTCCGCATGTAACCTGCATTTTTTAAACTCAAATCAAGAATCAAGAACCACACACATTATACAGAGCCTTTCTTCTGTCTAATTAAGTGTACAGGTATTATGGTATTATGGGTATTCATCTTCTTGAACATAATGGGTATACTGTAAGTAGTGTAGGGATTTTAGGTCTCGGAAAGATTCTTGTCTTATCACTCTCCTGTAGTCCTGCATATACACTGTCATTACATTTCCGATCCTGAATTTTGCATTGAAACAAGCGCACTGCGTTCAGCCAGTTGGGGGCACGGAATGGATTATAGTCTATCATGCGGTGTCTACATACAGATGTACCCTTAAAGCCAAATATTGGCAATCACATAAATTACTACTCATTGAGTTCAAAAGGTATTTAACAAGAATTTGTTTCACCTTTTTCTCGATATGCACTGTCACGTCAATATGTACAGCAAACGTAAAAGCATAGCCCAATTGAACTAGCATTTCGAATCATTCCAAGACTAGCAATCTTATGCCAAACATGTGTCATCGTAACTAAACAATCCGAGACTTAACAATCCGAAACTAGACAATCCGAAACTAGACATTGGATCTAGAGACAATAGGGTCCATCCTCGGACAATGTACCCTCGAAACTAATGCCACTCTGAAACTAAACAACATTCTAAGGTGGACAGCACTCTGAAACCGGAAACTCTGAAATTGGGCACTCCAAAACCAGACACTTTGAATAATAATAATCGCTATTGAAATTGATAGACATCAGACAAGTAATCATAAACCAGGTCATTGGCTACTTAAAAAGGCACTCTTAATATTATTCAACGTAAAGATAAGTATGTTGCTTTATCCTCATAGTTTATACCCTTGGAGGGCTTAGTACCACTCTTCTCTTTGGCAAGAAGCTGTGGACTCTTTTTCTTGTCTGCGAACAGTTCCGAATCAGAACATTTCTTCTTGAAAATATTTTTGGGTATTGACATAATTTTAGATACTCTAGAAGGGTCACTCTCGACCGTAGCAGAAACCGAATTTGTTTCGGTATGGAGTGACTCGAAGGACTTTTTGTTGGAAGCCATTGTGATAATCGATGCAATTGATGGAATTGAGAATCTGATGGAAAGGAAATTGCTGGCTATGTATATTACTGACTGCTGACTCATCATTTCCACTCCAGAATGCGCTAACTAGACGTGATAGTCATGAGTCACATGAACGGCCGTTTTACATTGCTCGTAAATTGCAGCTGCGATGTGTAGGAGTGCATGTAGGTGTATGTATGTGGGAATGTACACACTCCATGCGCATATTGCTTGTAGCGCCCCATAGCGCTGACTCAGCATCCCCCACCACCGAGTAAAGGCGACCCGTAAAGGCGGCCCGTAAAGGCGGCCAGTAAAGCCAGTTTAGTTAATGCTGGGAATTGAGTGACTCCCGATAAGTGTGACTAGAAAAAGGGACAGGCAACAACAAAAAGAGGAAAAAAAAAATTAAAGGGGCATACTGGGAATTGAACCCAGGGCCTCTCGCAAGCTTGCAGAACAACCCAAAGCGAGAATCATACCACTAGACCACACGCCCTTATTGAAATTTTAGAAAAGTCCAGACGTTTGGCTTTATTAGATTAAAGTTTGGGCAAATGCGTGTCGTGAATAAAGCTTCTTCAGAAATATCAGGATTAATGCTACTATTGCTACAAGTGTTAAGGATCTTACGCTCCTCGGTAGTTGACGTTTTTCTCACTACAACCCATTAAGTAGCTTTTGATCATGTACTTAAAAAAGAATATTCCCAATTATTCATTGGATGCATCACCAGAATCTTTCTCTTATGCAAATTATGCCCTTCTATCAATGCGCCGAACGCTTCTCAAACTATCCCTGACCTCTAAAACTACCTCCTCAAGCGCCCTTTTCTCAGACCTTACGCCGAAAAAACAGATCATTCCATTTACCACTCCGGTGACTGCAATGAGAACACTCGCCACCGACAAAATCACCGATACCCAAGGCTGTACGACGGATGCGAAAACAATGCCGACTTGAATGGTCACAACTGCGACGATTGAAGCGTAAAAGTGCCATTTTCTCCAATTGGCCTGGAACGGAATAGTCTTGTTGATGTACTCCTGTACTTCGTCGATGGCCTCGGTGTAGACCAGAACCAAATCCTCCCGAGAACACTTCTCTTTAGTGGCCGAGTCCTTGATCTGCAAAGTCACGGCGTACGCAAAATGGTCTGAGTATGAACACGAAAAGGGTGCAGGCAAAAGATCCGTAAACTCAACACTGGCCAGAACAGGCCATAGTGTATTGGTATCGATCAACGCATAATCAAGCCGACATGCTTCCCATGACTCCCGGTTGGCTCGCCACGTATTCAAGCGGGAGTTGCACGTGACTCCACCCTTTAGTATCTGGTCTTTTGCCTCCATGAGTGCCAAGTCATCCTTCAGCACCAAGGCCTCACCTTTGAGAACTTCCCATGAGTCGCGGATTCCACCCTCGATGGTGAAAAGCTTATATGGCAAAGAGCCCGGTTTCGAGTTCAAGTCGCCCACCTGAACCACCGCATACCCGGCGCGGCACAAGGTCTTGACAAGCTGTGCCAAATCCCATGCCTGACACGCCCTATGGGTGGAATATGCAGCATCACCATTGGCAGCGTATGGAGCATGCATGTGGCTGTTTAATAAGGCCAAATCTCTGGAACCCGTCTCGATTATAGTAACAGCTATGGACTTTCCCACGAGCCAGTCGCCGCGGAAAAAGGCGCTGGGCCGTCCATTGATGGGGAACCGGTATAAAAAGGTATTTTTGATAGGGAGTTTCAGTAGGACCGCCAATCCGGGGCCTGTGATGATTCCAGCCCGAAAAAATCGACTGTAGGGGTACTTTTCCTGGCACATGCGCTGGATGTATTCCCAGTCCAGCTCCACCCATACCTCCTGGAGTGCTATGACGTCGTAGTCAGCCTGAGCAAGCTCGTGGGCAATAGCCTGAAGCCGCTGCTGGCGTACCTTAGATACGTACTTGAGGCCCCAGCAATTGAATGTGAGTAACGAGACCGTTTGTAGCATATGTTGTATACATAGTTAAACGCGCACTGACGTGGACCTAATGACTGGGCACGTGACCTCAGATTGAAGGTAATCCTAGTTTTCAATTTCCTTTGCCGAAAAAAAATAAGAAATTAACGCAGAAGCCGTGAGTATCAGTAATCCATAGTTAGAAAAGATCACTTGCAAACAAAATTCCAAACCGATTATGTAAAAATGTTTATAAGTCACATTGTTACATGGTTCCCTTTCGAATCTGAGTTCAAATAGACTCTGCAGCCCATTTAAAGTGGCTAACTTCGTAGCAGGGTAACCTACTAATATGAAATGAACGAGTGGTTAAATGCATGTATTTATTAAGTCCAATTCTGCCAAAATTGGCTCAAATTGTTCCTAAGGAAGCATGCTTTCCTGCGACATTCTAACTGTTAAGCGTGAACGCCTCGCAAGACATTCACGTACTGCATAAGCATGGAATGCGCATGCAGTATGTTTCAGATTAAACAACTTAGACATTGTACTGGAAAGAACAATGTTGGTCTGTGCTCATCTAGCCAATAATAGAGCTCTCGTCAAATGAGAGTTAGACGAGAGCTGGTCCCCATCTAACTAAGAGGTACGTGGTCTCTCCCTGAGGGAATATATAGAACAAGGGTTTACAACTGAAGTAGCAACCATCTCTAGTACTTAGTTAGCAAAAAACAGAATACAAATGACTTATATGATTACTGAATTTCCACACTTGTGAGAGTTATTAAAGAACAACGAGAGAAGTGTTCCATCTTACGCGAAAGTTTACGCTAACGCGCAACACTAACAACCACTATACTACTCACTACTTTCTTTTGCCATCACCACCATTATTCACTGGTAGACACTAGGCTTAAAAGTAGTATCGACTTCAAAAATCTTCAAGTGGCTCCAATTCTGTAACCAGGAAATCCTTAGACTTATTTACATGCTGCAGTGTATGTAGGAATTTTGGTGAATACGGTTTCAAAAAAACATACGAAACCATATATGATAAACCAGAGAATCTCTTAGCCGCGGAAGATATCCTGTGTGAATTTCTGCTCGAGCAAGTATGAATTCTGCTCTTCAGAGAGAAGGGTCGACATTCGCCAGGAACTTCGTGAGGTCTTGGCTCTAAACGAGGTTGGAGCTTTTGGCCCTATCACGAAACGTGTAGTAAAAAGTATTCAGTCGTTGATTATTTAACTACATCAACATCTTAATACTATTTATGCTATTTATCACTAGTACACAACTCTTTGGTTAGTATTGGAATGGATGTTGAAAAGTCAGGTGACTTTACCCGTGGCTCGCACGTGATCAAACGCGTATCAAAACAAACTTCTGCTCCACACTTTTATCATGATGAAACCCCCCCTTGAAGAGTTTGAAAATGTCCGCAAAGAGATGGAGGAGTTCTCTGTCAGGTTCTATGGGCTAATTCTCGAGCGAAAAAGCTCCATGCAAACTAAAAAGCAGCAACACGTGAGCCAGATCAAGACCCTAGAAACAAGACGTCTTAAGCTCCAGGAAGAAATCGAAAGCATCCAGATTCAAAAAGGAAAAACGTCTGCCATCATTAATGAGAGCCTTGAAGATCTCCGCAACAAGCAAAGCAAAGTGGAGACACTATCACAGCAACTCAATGTCTTACACCATGATAAACTCTTACTTCGGCAAGAAAACGACGCTTTGAAGGACCACGTACAAGGGCTCCAAACGTCTTTAATCCACAAACAGAACGATTTAGAAGCCCAGCTGCGCAAGGATGAGGAAGAGCTAACCAAGTTTGAGGCTTATTTGGGCTTGAAGATAGAGGCCATGGAGGAGAATGTGTTGAAATTCCGGTTTTTCAACGTGGACCCCAATAACATCGATGCTGAGGTGGCTTGTGAATTGAACGTGGGTGGGGAAAACTTTGTGTTAGGGCCCACCAGTCCGAAATTGCGCCCTGACATTGTGGCTACATTGTCCCGAGACCTCAATGCCCATGGCGAGATCGTGGTTTTTCTAAGGCAAATCAGAAAGGCATTGAGAGACGCACTTTGAGTTGAGGATTTTTTCTAACTTACATCATAGGTATACCATCTCCACTGGATGGGGATTTACCCTGCGCAAAGGTCAAAGTAGCGCGATACTGATATCAATATCGATTATCGATACAATCATAGATGCAATCATAGATGCAATCATAGATGCAATCATAGATGCAATCATAGATGCAATCATTGGTATAAATAGTAAGGTAATTTGGATATGTTCTACGGCTTTATGGAAGTATCGCGATATCGGTATAGATAGCGAAATCGAAAGCGTATCATTCATGATAAAATATTGTTCTCAAGAATTGTTGGTCTTTGCAAGTATCAGAGTCTACTCATGAAAATTATTTTTAAAAAGTTAGTTGCTTATGATATTCATGTTCTCTAGATTGGTTGAGCTCAGATCATTAATGGCTGAACAATTCTAGTATGTCAAGGGCTGCGCATACCAGAGTGCAGTGAGCATATCAAAAATATGCATCAAAAAGGAAAAAAATCGAGAGCGTGGATTCTTGTTCTGTATTCTTTTGTTCTTCAAACCTTTGACTTTCCTAAATGAACCTCCCCAACCTCAGCTTCATATTAGTGGCCGTCTTTGTATGCGCCTCACAAGCACTTGATGCTATCGATGCAGGCACGATCTACCCCAACTTGCAGAAGTTCGAAAACAGAAAAATGCTTACACACTCATTCTTCTGGGCCAAGTTTATTCGGGATATAACCAAATCCCCCTCCGATAACAATGTCATTTTTCTTCAGGACTCTCGTACCATATTGGTGGTCAACGACAAGAACATAAACAGAGAGTCCCGGTTTTCGCTTTTCAAAAAGCCCAACCACGAAATCTCATTCTTAGAAATTGACTTGGGACGCGAGATCCGATCACTAGGGTCCAAGTTTTTTCCCTTGGCTACAGCCTCGGCCGAGTTGTCGTCAAGCAGCGTGGTCATTGAGCGCGAGGTATCTCATGCGCGGGGTATCAACTTCAGTCCTTCGATTCTGCTGGGGCTTTCATTAGCCAAGTCCGGCTTTTCGCTTTTGCTCGGCCTTGGAGAAAACTTCCTCATGTTCAACAAAGAAACCGTCACGTGCTCAGCTAATCCCGGCGGCCGGGTGCAGTTGCAGGTGACCAACACCATGATTCACTTCCCCAAAGCGCGGACCCGCGTCGTCAAGTATAAGCGCAAAAAGCGTGATTGGATCGAGGAGCCCTGGGCCACGGTTGAATCGCACTTGTCAGATGAAAAGCACATGGGGGCATTATTCTATGAAAACTTTAGATTGGGGCGCCATCGCTGTGTGACCAACGTGACATATTTTGAAGACACCAGCCGAAGAAAATGGATCGAGTGGAACTTACCATGGTCTCTCTGAGTCAGGGTTCATAGTATCAGCTTAGGGATAGAATTACTGGGTTTGAATAAGCACAAGAACCCATAAAAAAAAACCATTTTCGAAGCCTTTATTCTAATTGTAGATCTTCTATTCAGTGACTCATACTGACCTAAGTCAATGATGAAAATATACCGCAAATGCTACACATACATATACCATGAATGAAGTCTAACAAATGCTGAGTCATGATCCAAACTCAGTCCGGACTCGCTGAACCTATCTCAGCCAATAAAAACTTTCTCTCAAAGAATAATATAATGAACACGTCGAATAATCTAACAATAAAGTCTTTCTATAGTGTATAGTGTATAGGTATAGTGTATAGTAGAGTGTATAATGAATAGTGAACAACGTGTGAAAAGCTACCCTACTTGTTATGGATTACCAATGCCGTCATAAAACTAAGCTCTGGGCCTGTCCGACTACTCATATATATATAAATACTCGTCATATTCAGTAGTTGAGTAGTGGGACTTAACTAATGGCACTAGCCCATTTATCGAAACTTAATTAGACCAGGAGGCTTTCAGGAAGGGTACGGTTACAAAGCACTGCACGTATTGAACCTTCACACTGTACAGATCAACTTCGCTCAAAATATCAGTATGTAAAATTTTCAGATTAACAACTTTAGATTTGGCTTACAAAAGTTGGAACTAGATTTTCAGTTTTATCAAGGAACACCAGAAATGCACCTTGAAGATTTGTGACGGCTAAGCAGAATTTGTGCGAAAGCCATAAAGGCCGATAAGGAAAAGCACCTTAAAAATCGAAATTTCACAATTTTCCAATAAGAAGACCCCAGCCATACGAAGAAACCTGATATCCATCACCTCGAGTATTTTTTAGCTCAAAATCCCTCAAGCCAGTTCTGGACATGATTATTTCTTCAAATACTATTGGTGAATACTATTGGTGCGCACCTAACGTCGACGAACACTTGAATATCGTGGAGCAATTTGTTTTGATTTTATCTCTTTTATCTTTTTCTTTTTTTTAATTTACTCTATTGAGGTAGAAACATGAGGTACAATTTCCACCTAAAGAAGAAAGCTGAAATAAAATCAAGAGACTTTCAAAGAGTTTCCTTTTCCGGCTCTCTTTGGTTCTAACGACGGCGCACATGTAAATGGTCCTAGAGTTCACATGCTCGCTGCCCGAGCATGCTGACTACCGAGATCGCACCTCTACTACTCCACAAGCATCTAAGATGGACAAACAAAGAATTATCGCCCACATGAACAAAGACCATCAATTGGCTCTCGTGGACTATACTGTAGTCTATGGTCATGAAAACATATCCAATTTCCATCCCGATACTGTTCAAATCATCGACATTGATGAAGATAGCCTTACCTTGACATACAAGACACAGCCCGGTGCCACGAAAAATCTCGTGATTATTTGGAATGACGCTGAGGATGGTGAGGGATTAAAAGTTAAGAAAATGTTGGATGTAAAGTCAAAATTAATTGCCATGGCTAAGTACACCGCTTCAAAACAGGGTTATTCCTATATGCGCATTACCTCAGTGGTAGGACCCAACAACGCCATCAGTTATTCAATGTATGCGCTTGCCGTTTTACTCTTCACGCTTCTGGCAAAGAAGTCTCTTATTGCTGTTTTATTTGGGCTGTATTTTTCTGCAAGCACTATAGCACCGGCAGAGAAGTATGTGGTGCCATTCACCGCGGCAGTCTACGGGATTCACATGGCAGAAGTGCTTTTCGTGGTATGGCCGATGACAATAAAATACAGAATGCCCCGCAAGACACAGCTCGCATGGTTGGTAATGAACTTTTTCGAGGGATTTTTGGTTCCCTTGAGATTAAAAAAGCTTGGCGAGTGAAGGAACTATGCGCATGCACGCTCACAGGGAATTTAGTAATATTAATGTCATTGTGAGTATTTAGAGACTTTACTTTGAATTCAATCTTGTTGTGACCTCAATTGGAGACTGGTTCATACTCGTATGTATGCTTTATGAATATGATAATTATGACATCTGCTCAAGTATCTCCGGCCAAGTGATAAGTAAAAAAATATCGAAAGCCTGAAGGGAGTAATGCAGGACGAGTTGGAAAACTTCTGTGTGTAGCGACAAATATACATGTTACAGATATCTTGTCTCAAGTCTACCCAATTGGGTTATGGTACATCCCTAGGACAAATATGGTATGATTTATTTCAGGTACAATCTCTAAGTTGCCCGACCCTTCATTTCCGTTGCCCGAAGTCTCACACATGTAAGAAGAACCAATGTTTTGATCCAGTAATAGTCCGGAGAGCTGATCATATTTTGCTCACTCTTTTGTTCCTCTCAGCTCTTGTATCCATTTTTTTTATTAAGTTCTTAGAAGTCTTGTTTATTACGTGTCCATAGCTCTAGATTTCTTAGCTAACGAGTTCATTTGACGAAGTTTTGATCAATCGCATTCAGTAAGTTCTCTCTTGAAGGCGGGTTTTTGAATACTCTATTAACTTCACCAGTTCTTTAGTACCCTCTTTTCGTGGCAAGAAAACAAAAAAGATTTGTACTTATCTATATCAAAACTTTTTAGTTGTATTGTAAGAACTTGTGCAGGAATTTGGGATTTGTAAAACATGGTTATATCAGTAGTATATTCGATTACGATAAAATGTCTTAGAGGGATCCCTGAAAATTCATCTTGGCAGTCGAACCTGTTACATAGATCTTATATACTTCCCTGACTGCTTCGGGTAACCCTTGAGGGATTTATTGGAACAGCGGGCCTTCAGCAATGTTCACATTGGCCCGGAGAAGTCCGTATCCGGAATTCTCTCTGGCATCTCGCATGTGTCCACTTGCATAATGCCAGGTGCACAGTATTCAAGTCTCCTTGAATACTAGTTTCTCACCTTCTCATATTTATGAGTGATGTCGTTTGAGGCTGAGCCTAAGCTAATCTTCGTTAATACGCACTAAATATTCAATTCTACTCATTTTAGGTTTATTTTAAACGAAATTGTTAGGAATAATCCTATGAGCGCTAGGATCGAGTATCTAGCGGCTCAGGAGCCTCCTAACGGCGACTAGTATTCGAATTGTCTTGAATACTAGACACCTGACCTAAGAGATCCATTGTGAGGACTCAGAATAGTAAGGGATACATTGTGATGACGAATGAGACCTATAGGGGTAACCCAGGGATCATGAGATCAATCTATTGTATACATCTAGGAGTTACCACCCATTGTGAAGGCTCAGGAGACCCTTACAATGGCTAACGGAATCTCAGCCCCTAAAGGTCAGCTGTTCCAGGAACCCCTGAAGGATTACCAGGTGCAGCCAGGGAAGTATATAGGATCTAGCAGATAAGCTCGATTAGATGAATCCTCAGGAATCCCTCTAAAACACTTTATCGTATACGAATATACAAATCGAAATAAACTTTGTTTTAACAAATCGCTAGCTCTGCTAAATCCCAACATAAATTAACTTACGGTATTAGAATATACATATTGATATAACTTTGATTCATATATCGCACAACCTGATAAAGTTCAACCAAAAATTGTTAGGAATTATTCTAACAGTGCCAGAATCCAATACTTAGTATCATGGGATGACAACTCATGATGTCATCACACATGGATTCATGCATGAGCGGGCAAGCACATTCCGCTTCATCAGAGAATGTCGAGCATCGGCATTCTCCCGGCCAATTAGATTCGGCCCGTTGCTATGAATAGTAACAAAGGAATATATAAGAACTAACAGGTTCGCCTAGTTAGATGAAGGCAGGGAGGAATCTCTCTAAGGTGCATTATAGTATACGAATACACAAATTGATCTGACTTTATATTTTATATAGTTCACAAACCTGTTAAGTTCTAACAAAAATGTATATTGGCAACTTGTCCGAGCGGTTAAGGAGAAAGATTAGAAATCTTTTGGGCTTTGCCCGCGCAGGTTCGAGTCCTGCAGTTGTCGTTCTATTTTAATTTTTTTTTTTTTCAACTCTCAAAATAGAAAAAACTATAATTTTTGACACAATTACGAACTAAATAGAACAGAAACAATTAACAGCAAAATTTTCGATTCATAAGGATCATAAGAATATTTATCGGTAAAAATCAGGCCTGGAAGCATTCAAGCCGTACTCGCTCAACGCGTTACTTAAATCCTCCATCGTAAGTACAATTTTTCCTTGTTGATTTCCAGCATTATTGGAGTACAGTTGAGGCTGCTGCTCCGTAGCACCCTCGGCATTCCCCGAGGCACTGCTGGTTTGCTGGTTTGCAAACTGTTGTCCCTGTAGAAGTTGTTTTGCCCGTATTTGAGGGTTAGACGAATTATACACTGCCGAAGAACTCCGAATTCTCGAGTACTCATATGCATCTTGTGCAATATCCGAGATGAATTTTTGGGTGGCCAAAGCCAAAAGTCTCTTGACTCTCAAGTCAGCGGTCTCGAAGCCATTCTTGTTCAAGTAGTAGTCCGTGACAGCATCTGGAATAATGGGAGCAAACTCGCCATCCATCAATTCTAGCATTTCCTGAAGAGTTTTGTCTTTTTTTGTAAGTTCGGGTTTGTCGGCCAGTGTAGAGTCTGTATTGGCTTGAGATGTCCCTTGGATATTTCTTGTGGGAGCTGTGCGGCTAAATAAAGCATTGTTTTCTTGCAAATTGTGATCATCCGCAACATCATCATTGAACTCATCATCGATGTCTTCGTCGGCCATGTTAGTATCATTGGGGTCGGACATTTTGGTGTTAAAGTACTGAGCGCGAAATGATGTTAGAGTGAGTAGTGAGCGAGTTGTTGTATGCACACCCAACAGCCACCAGAGGAAATGCTTGAAGCGTCCTTGCAATTCCAGAATATATATACTTTCTCAGTTTTTGTCCAGATAAACAACTGATTTGAGTTTGAATATTTTCAATATTGTCTTTAAAAAATGATTTCAAATTGGCATGCGACATTCAGTAAACCAATTATAGCAATGCATATTGAGAAAAAAGTTGGGGTCAGTAAATTAATCAAGTCCCTTGCTATCAGCACAATTCAATAGCTAAAATGATGATTTTAATAAATACTTCGGTAAATAGTAGTTTTGAGCAAAATTCGACGCGTTTTAAAGATCATTAGCAGCTAAAATAGGGCAAATCAATAGCAAATTTAGAGAGTACTGGGGCAAATAATTAGTAGATTAGTACAGCATTGGAGTATCAAAGTAGATGAGTTTCATAGTATCAGAGTATCAGAGTATCAGAGTATCAGAGTATCAGAGTATCAGAGTATCAGAGTATCAGAGTATCAGAGTAATATAGTACTAGTAGGAGAGTAAAACAACGCACGTAAAAGCAAACTTTGATCACATCGTTTACTTGATGGCAAACTATAAGCTGTTTCTCTGAACATAATTTTGAATGGCTTGTAGCCGAGCAAATGTATTTTTCATATATGAGTACTTTTCGTACACGCGAGAAACGGCCTTTTTGCAGTCTGTCTGGTCTTATCGAGATGTACCGGCCTGCAGGATAGATTCGCTAAGATGAAACTCTATTGTCGCCTTTTCAGTTTACTGACTACATGAACCTTGAACCGATAATACTTTGAACGAAGTACTTGAAGCTTGAATCACGTGAACCACATCGAACACTTGAACACTCAATTGTCTCTGAATTACCTTGAATTAATATATGAACCCTCAATCACATGATCAACCCGTTTGAATCGACCACTTTTGGCAACTCGCTCTCTCTAAGAGTGGACGGCGCCATTGGTGCCATGTCACTTTCACCCAACGGAAGGGATGCGGTCTTGGCCGGCAGAAAAGGTCTCTTCATAATAGATTTGGACGATCCCTTCACCACGCCGCGTTGGCTCCACCATATCACCTCATGGGAGGTTGCCGATGTGCAATGGTCACCTCACCACCAGAAACCGCTGTGGTGTATATCCACTTCGAACCAGAAAGCTTTGCTCTGGGACTTGTCCCGGCCATCCAATAATGCCATCCAGAACGTTTTGCATCGCCACACTCGGGCCATAACAGATATAAATTTTCACCCCTCCGACCCCGAATTATTAGCCACTTGTTCCATCGACACCTTTCTGTTTGTATGGGACATGCGGACTCCCCGAAGACCTACCAACAAGTATGCGGAGTGGCGGGCAGGGGCCACGCAGGTGAAATGGAACCATAGCAACCCCTACCAATTGGCATCTAGCCATCACCACAGCTTTTACGTATGGGACCTGCGGCTGGGAGCTTTGCCTCTTTTAAAAATTGAAAATGCCCACAATGGCAAAATCAACGGCTTGGATTTTAGTGGTGACTGCAATAGGCTCATTTCCTGTTCCAATGACAAGACAGTCAAGTTTTGGGACATCAACAAAGACACCACCGACTTAAAGCCCACAATAGTCATAAGCACAGATTACCCCGTGTCTAGGGCTCGTGCTTTACCGTTTGGTACGGACAAATGCTGTGGTATCATGCCCGTTCGAGGTGGAGAAGATGCAATCCACATTGTCAACTACAATTGTGAATACGAAAGAGCCCGTTCTTTTGGAGAGACCGTATTTATGGATGCAATTCCCGACATATCTTTCAAGGGGCACGATGGGCCGCTTAAGGACTTTCTTTGGCGGCAGCAGCATGAAGCCTACGAAGGAATCGATACAAAAAGACCCTGGAAGGACTATCAGCTAGTTACGTGGTCACCTCTAGATTTTGACCTCAAGCTTTGGCCTCATCAAAAAAAGCTCTATGATGTGGCCAATTATAACCCTCTGCATCACCGGATCTTCGACCTTATGGTAGAAAATAATGACTCGAGTCCACAGCATTCAATTTCAGGAAGTCCAGAGCCTGTCACTCCTGATGAGGTGTCTCCAAGTACCAAGAAATCAATGAAATATATCTCTCACGTCGCCGAGCCTGAACTTTCACTAGTCGATATTGCCAAAGATGTCACTGGAGATCTTCTTTCCCGCCTCACATTATTCAAGATCAGGAAACTGCAAGAAAGCCAGGGCAAGTTTTCCCAATCGAACCACTTGAGCTGGATCTCGGGGGTTCGTATAGGCACCCATGCTCGAAAAGGTTCGGGCACCTTAGAAGGTGCTGATGATGAAGGCCCGTCGAATCTAGGAGAGGAAGTGAGCATAGTGGGTCACAAATTTCCTAAAGTCCGTTTCGAGAAAATTTCCGTCTCAACAGGCCATTTAGTCATGTCTTTAAGAGGAGTGTTACCTACTTTAATTGACCCCGAAAAAAGAAGACACGACAGTATCTCAGAGGGGACTTCGGCATCCTTGGTTGATGATGATACTGTAATGAGCCCAACCCAGACAGAAAGCGCCAATCTGAACAATATTTCAATATCGGGGGAGCTTAACCCAGAATCGAAGCTAGTTTTTATCCGACTTGTTGTCAAATTCCCCAAACTGTACCCATTCCTTGATCCGGTAGATACCTCGAACCGAAAGAACCGAAGAGATGGAAAACAGAAAAAAATCAACAATATCAATTTCGAAATCGAGGAAACACATGAACTCAACTTAGCAGTCAAGAAGGATATGATGCACAATTTGGACAAAATCGCTCATTTCTATGCCAACAAATACAACAAGTTCTGCCTTGAACCTTGTTTGCGATACCTCATGGGAGACCGGATCAGCCTTGAAGACTCTATGATGCTTGAAAAAGATGATGATAGCAGTCTAGAGGTACACGATGGCTTGGATGGTGCCATCGAGATTGGAAATGAGGCCTGGGTAGATGATTTGATTGACCAGCATGAAGCTGCGGCTGCTTTTGTCGAAGCCAGAGGTGGCTACGATGACGAAGATGACGACGATTCAGATCTCATCCCTGGCACTAATCACCAGCTTGCATCTAGTACTGATCTCAGGAGGCCAAGCCTCGACAGGAGCCAGGAATTTAGTGCCTCAGACAGAATCAAGCATGACTCCACTCCCTTGCCCAAAGGTTGTGGTGCAATTTGGACACATACAGGACAGCTTGTGTGCTTCTTTATTCCCAAGTCTGCAGACCAGGGTGTTGAACACAAGCAGTCGCAAAAATTTGACATTCTCAAGTTCACTGAGAATGGTTTTGGACTCAAGTCATCCGAAAACGCCACGGATAAAACGCACCACAATGATCCCAACCCAGCGTTTTCAGCTGACGAGTTCGAATCTGAAGATGATGACTCGGCCAGCTCTATTCAGTCCTACTCGTCGCTTTCCTCCGATGACAGTTTTTCAAATGATTGGGACGAAATGCTACAAGACGACATGCCGTTGCGGGGCCTCCTACCAAATGCATTCCGTGGCACAGTTGCCATTGGCAAACAAATTGGGTTGAACAACAACGTCAACAACTCGATTCAAAGGACGGCAAGTGGAAAGAATTCTAATTTGAAGTCCTCCACTGTTGACGACTTTGCTCTGCGGTCTACAAAAAAAACTAAGCACCAGCCCAAAGCCGGGAAATCAGTCATTACTATTTTGGACTTCAAGCACCTCCTTCCCGATAAATACGAATTGGCATGCAACTACAGGGTGCTTGGAGATTCACCAGAGAATATCGCTCGTCACAATAGTGATGTTGCGCGTCATTTTGGCTACGACGAAATTGCCCAGGTATGGAGCATTTTGGAAATGATTCTAGTCAAGAGGGTCAATTTCAGCGAATTGACTGAAATAGGTAGAGAAATTTTCCCCTCAGAAAGCGAGCAATTTGGGCTGTTTTTCTGGGGAAACCATCCCTTGGGTCGTTCGTGGTTTATCAAGGAATTATTCGCCTATTTTGAGAAAAAGCAGAATGTTCAAATGCTTGCAATGCTTTCATGCATTCTTTTTGAGAACCTTGCTAACATCAGAACAAAAACAAACTTTGCTCTAGATGTCCCAATACATACGCCGTATTCATCGTTACCGCAAAGGCCGTCAATCGTGTCCATGCGAGAGCACGGCTTTCTCTCTTCATCTGAGGACATGGCAGCAGCAGAAGTCTCACCACAACCGGAATCCGTGGACGGAAGAACGATATCCCGAAAACCGTCGGTAATGAGTATACGAGATATACAGTTATCTCGCTCGATGTCTTTTGAGAGAAGCAGCTCACCCAGCCGGTTTTTCAAACTTAACGGCAGTGCAATAGTTAACTCTCCGCCAATTTCTGAGATTCACGAGAAAATTGCAAGCCATGGTGATCAGGAGCGCTCCAAAATCTTTGATAGCCTGAAAAAACTCCGTATTGCCAACGTGAGAAGAGAAAGTAAAGGCATACAGGTCAAAAATCGTAAGTTCAGCCAAGCCCTTATGAACAGGGGCAGGTACAGGCCTCCACCTTCGTATGTTGTGGAGATGAAAAATGTGGACGACTTGGACTTATACGAAGATATTTACACGTCCTCTCTACTCAGTGAAATTGACTCCCAGAAGATTATCGACTACAGACTGCAGTATGCAGACATGCTCTTCTACTGGGGCTTACCTTTCCATCGAATCAAGTTCCTCAAGTTCAACCACCCGGACGCTGAGTGTGAGAACAAATCTACCGAGTTCGAGATCCATAAGTGCCATTTTGGCTACCGCAGAAGGAAGGGCCTCTCGCCAGCCCAATCAGTGCTCGCACCAATCACACCGATTCAAACTGCGAAAAAAAACCAGTGGAACACCTCGAAGAACCAAGTTCAGTACTGCGGGTTCTGCGGATTAATTGTTTCCAAAAGAGTTGTTGTGTGTAACAAGTGTGAGCACTTGCTTCATTCTCATTGTGCTGCCGAATGGGTATCTCGCGATGCTTTGGGTCAGACCAATGAGTGTCCTACAGGGTGTGGATGCATTTGCTTCAATGATTTAAATTGACAGCTTTATCGAACGAACAAAAAGATTTATACATTTATGATAATTTCATAGCTGAAATCTGTATATACTTGGATTAGGAGAAATAAAGCAGATACTCCCATTAGCCAGCGACTAGTATGGAACTCGGGTCGGCGTGATCTGGTCTTTAAGCTTTCTATCCCAAGAATCTGTAAGTTCTTCCATGTATGCCACCACATCTTCAGCACCGGTAGTGTCAATCTCCACCTCATCGAGAAATTCATCCCCCCAGCGGTGACACGATGAGGCATGCTTCAACAGCTGGTCCTTTGTGCCTAGAGCCACCTCAATGGGTGCATTTGCAGCCGTGTAACCGGAAATATTATGTATGGTAGAGCCAAGAAACCGAGCAATGTAGAAAAGAAACATCATTCCGTAGTAGGTCACAAAATTCAAGTACTCAAAAAAGGAAAAGCTTGTGAAAATTCCAGGGTGCACAACATACGAGCAAATGTCGTGCTTCTGTTTCAATTCAGCAAAAGTGCCACTGTGGACTAAATCCACTAAGCGTTTTGATCCCTCATATGGTTCTGGTGATTTTAATAGCTGTAGATCATTGAACGATAAATATTTTGAGTCTGACATGATCGACAGGATCCAAATTATCCGGCCTCCTCCGCTGAGTAAGCCTCTCAACTTGCGCAAGAAATAATATGGCCCAAACACATTTCCTTGGAAAACTAGCCCCATGTTGTCTGCAGATTTTACACCCACTCTTTGGATTTTGTATGTGGGAAAAGTAACCGCATCCAAAATATTGCAGGCAATGTCCTTAAAGGCCTGGGCCCAGTTGATCCCGCTGTAGCATCCCTGTGCAGCATTGATGAACACATAGTCAATATGAGAGAACTTCTTCTTGAGTTCGTAGAAGGCACTTAGAATCGACACCATGTTGGTGAAATCCACCAAAAGGTAATCAAACTCCAAGAATCCCGTACGGTCGATTTTCTGTGCATATTCCTTGATGTCAGTGATAACTTCTTTGATGCGAGGAAGTGTACGAGAGGTTACCACGATTGTGATGTTTTGAAAAGCTGGTATTTTATCGAGGAGCCGGAATGCGATGTTAATGCCTAAGTTTGAGTTTGTGCCTGTGATCACAGCGACTTTGCCTTCTCTCATCAGAAATTTGTGGTCTATCAATTGATTTAGGAATGGGTTTACGCGCAGCGACGTATTATACGAGTATACGATGCGCAATACTCAGTCAGGATTGAAAAAAAACGACAACTGCAGGACTCGAACCTGCGCGGGCAAAGCCCAAAAGATTTCTAATCTTTCTCCTTAACCGCTC
>NKZY01000758.1:0-13152 GCA_002374555.1 Metschnikowia mauinuiana | reverse complement strand
GTGGGATGACTTCTTATGTTTCGGGTTTGTAAGTATTCTGCATTCAACCATCACCAGTATACTCTTGTATAGCTTGTAGTTATAGGTCTCAAGGTTCCAAACTGACATTGTTGACAACGACTTCTATATTCATTCCCAACGAACCTTGTGATCGAGGATATCATCTTTAGAAAAGTTGGTATTGATACAAGCCTTCGGGAACAAGACAAGTTCCAATACAACAAGGAGGACATTCAAAATATCGCGTTCGAAAATCCTTTGCAGCAACTGTCAAATCATTTGATAGCATGGGTAAAGATGTATCATTCGTCGCATGGGCATCCGAGTGAAAATCAATCAAGAGTGATCAAGAAACTCGACGGATTGAAGAAACATGTAGTGCACCGACATCGGCCTTTCAAGTAAAAGTCTTGTATTTATATATCATTTTTTAATTCAATTTGTATTTGCTATTTCTTATGTTCTACTTTTATGTTCTAAGTTGTGTACACTACTATAAATGCAGGGCCCATATGACAAAAGAAGAAAAAGACAAATATGTACCAAAAAAGAAAAATCCAAAAAAGTCTAGAAAGAAGAGTGTTTAGGCGTAAACAAAAATGCTTGAAATTGAAATGTTTAGACATAAAAAATATATATGAATCCCAAAATATATATTCATATATATTTATTAATAATAGAGAAAATATACGCGTCTAAATCAATAACAGTATTATAGATATAAAAATTATAGAAAATTGCTGGCTTGAGTAACGATAGATAATATAAGATTATCCCCTTATTCATAAGGGTTTACTATAAACGAACGGTCCCTAAGATTAATATAGAAATATAAAATTAATGGGTGTAAGAACAGGGAAAAAAGAATGAACCGTACTGTAAAACGACACAACAAAAAAACAAAATACGTTCTAAAAAGAAAAAGTTTAAAACATTGAGAAATTGGAGTAAACCCTTCATTGAATAATTCCACTTATGCACTTATGGACTTCGCACGACCCACACGAGATCATACATTATTCTCCTTATACAGAAATAAGAAGCCGAATAATATATTCATTTATATAGGTAATGTTTTTATAGCTTAATGGTATGATAATAAAGGGAATGGGATAACTACANATATTCATTTATATAGGTAATGTTTTTATAGCTTAATGGTATGATAATAAAGGGAATGGGATAACTACATTGAATGAACTCGGCAAAAGAAATCGTGCGACTGTTTACCAAAAACATAGCTTATTGCATACTAGTAATAGTAAGTATAATAAGTGATATCTGCTCGGTGTTAGTTTAATAAATATAAGTATTTAATAGATATTTTTATGAAAAACTGATAAACGGCGGTCTTATTGTGAGGGTCCAAAGGTAGCGGTGCGACAAGAAGTTCGGATTAAGAAACTATGGTAAATCTATCTTAACATGCATTATGAGTAATTATTTTGTATGAAGCTTAAGAGACAAAAGGTGATAAACTTTAGCTGATATAAGTGAATTCATCCAGATTAGAATGACATGATTAGTATATCAAAACAGTGGATTAAAATTTCGTTAAAGGATAATAACAAGATCAGTAGGATTATGAAAATGACTAGAAAGAAAATCATCGTTGCAGATTTTTTTATACGATTGAAAAAAAACAATGAGCATCGGAATAGCTTGTAAAATGGAAAATATAACAAAATAATCATGTGCACTGCTGATAGCCTTTCGGGTAATGTGTTTGGTCCCTGTCTTCTTGTCTAATCGTTCACAAAAAATTCATCGCATTTTTGCATATAATCTATACATAACTATCATAAATAATGGACCTAAATTTATATGTATAGTTTCTTCAATATTAGTAACTTTACCTCTCAATCTGGAATATGGAGAAACTAATAAACTTAATCCTATAGCTGATTCTGCCCCAGCTCAAATTATTGAATTCTTATAAATAAAGCAAATATAGTAGCTTGAATATCATCAAATATATTACCTTATTTAGCCTTAGCTAATAGTGATTTAATAGATCGTCCGCACCCTAGTTCAAGAAATTCCTGATGAAATGTAGGATCATTCTTAGGGTTTATGTTTACCAATACAAATAGCAAGCGGTTTATTCCTCGGTTTTGGGTGGCCATCCGATTCACTCATGCACTTAAACTAAAAGTAGCGGCTTTAAAGGCAGTGTTGTATGGGCTCTGTACAGTATAAGACAGTAGTGGACTGGACATAAGAGCGCAAGGACATATAATAGCCCACATGTCGCTTTAGACTGTTGCACATAAACGCTCTCATCTGGCACGCAAGTCTCATTGGCTAACAATAAGTCATCATCCAGTTTCATCACTTAAAGACCATCCGTTAATTATCCGAGATTTCAGATTATTCTCTTTTTGGAATGATACCTGATATGCCATCCCTGAAACCTTGAAAAGTGGGACAGCAGGACATACAATTTGACTCCAAAATTCGCTATTTTTTGGTGAATATAAGTCACCGGCATGTCTCTGCATGCCTTTCCGAAGTATAGACATGTGATTGCTCAAGAGCCAATTTTGGAATCAACTTTGGAACTGGAATCGTGGCATACCCCAAAGCACCAAAGGTAATTTGTTTCAATGGAGGAGGTTATTCGTATTCATTCCATAAATCTTAGGGTGTACTGGAAATCCAAGTCTTATGTGGGAGTCCATTGATTCTTCTCGCAGCTTCACGGGGTAAAATTCGGGCCAAAACGTACGGTCCAAAAAGTGCTTAGTCCAAAAAGTACTTGGCCCAAAACGGACTTGGACCAAAACGTACCTGGTGGTTGTGCACCACTTTTATCCTCCAATATCTTCAAACAATAGATTGATATTAGAATAAACCGAATTTCTCCAACCATTCCATTAAATTCCATTAAAATAGTCAATCAATTAATTCATACATTCCTTAATTGAGTATTGGATTGAACTATTTCATTTCGCTATGGGGCTGATCCCACCTTTTTTAGCAGCCACAATTGGCTTAAAGGTGGAGTCTTATCCGAAAGAAACTCTTAAACTTAATTCGGGAGACAGTTCAACAAATTTCCTCTGGTGACCAGGAAGACATTTTGTTTTGCCTTGAAGCGTCCGATGCATTTTGAAGCGAGGACTGATTTTGATGCAGAGTAAGCAATGGTAAATGACTGTTGTATGCCCCGATTGAAGCGGTATCAACGAGCACCAAATAATCAGAGCAAATCGGTTTCCAGTAAGAAAAGGTATTGAACTATAGAATGATTTCAATAACAGATATATATTTGGTTGCAATTTTTTATAATGTCTATATTTAATGCAACTTTCACATAAGCTAGAAAATTAGTAGACAATGGATTGCTTAAATGACCATTAGTATAAGCACAAATTCCATAAGGTAATATTGAAGATGAGGTGTTGAAGCTTGAATTTTTTCTGAACCAGTGGTGGAAATCGCTTCTAGGTGAACTCCTAGACTTGTAGATTGTTTCTAAGGATCTGCATATTCAAATGGACCTTTTTTCAATATGAGAATTGGAGGTGGAAATTTGTTAATTGACCAATATTAAAGACTTATAAAGGCTATGGTTAAGATATGGTTTTAAATATGACCACAATCAACGACTTGCCAATGCTAGTTGTTTAGTATATGAAAGCATAATGATATGATGTAAATAAATCTTCCTGCATATACTAAAAGAGCCGCTGAAATCTCCATTTCTTGAATCTATAGACGTTTATTATCATCATATTAAAGAAATATTAAACAATAGCGCATATTATCGATTATAACTTATGATATCTCATTTATATTTCAAAAAAAAATATGATCATGATATACATACATTAATCAATGTGACGTCAATTTAACATTGCAATATATTCGATAAGAAAAAACGAATGCGTTTTTGGGGAACTTCAAGTGGTGGCCATTGTTAGAGACTGGGACAAACGAGTGCAAATGGGTGATGGAAAGAAACGAGATGCCGATATTTCGGTGGAACACCGCTTCATAGCGAGTGGGATTTTTCTCAAGTTATTTCTGGGAAACAGGAAATTGCGCATCCTTTTATATCTCGCGGTGCCCCCTGCTCCTGCATGGTTGGTGGCTGCAAATAAACTGGGCGCGGTGAGAAAGGGGAAATTGCCTATATATAGCCCCCTCGCCCCCTCCCTAAAACCCCTTTTTTTGCTCCATCTTATTCTTGTTTCATCCTCTTTTTGTTAAACTTTGATGAGTTTGCCCTGAAGTTTCTATGGCCATGGTTCCTTCCGGCCTGCTTTCTCTTGAACCCATTGCCGGTCTTAAATCCCTTTGCAGCGGCCTTGGGGCTCTTCATCTTGAACCTCATCTGCAAAGAGTTATTCATGGGAGGTTTGTTTCCGAACACCGCCCTGGTGGCCATTCTGAAGGTGAAGTTTTTGATTGGAAGAAAGGGTATTTGATGATAGATAGACCAGTACACCCTAAGACGAGCTCATGGTGAGCCCAGCGACGATAGCATCGAGTGTTTGGTAGGACACATGACGTCCGCTTTCTGTGTCTATCTGGGCTAAGGTTTCGGCAAAGTATCTAGGAGCATCAAAAACATGCTACCTGTGGCTGGCCGCGGCCACCATTGCCTTCGACTAATTCGGGTCATCTCAACTCGGGGTCGATGTGACTCTCGTCAATGAATGGGTAAAATTGTTCCCATTTCTTCTTGCTGGTCGTTCATAAACTTGAACAACGACATGAACTGGAACTTTGCTATTTGAAGCTCGGTGTCGGTGCTGGCGAACGAGAGTATCTGGCGCAGCTCACTTTTTCGATGCCGTGGATCAACTTGCACTCACCATCTGTACCAGTCGGTGCTGGCGATGTCGTACACCCTCAGCTTTTTATAAGTGTTGTGGTTACCCTCGAGAGGATCAGCGATAGAGTCAATGTTGATTGGTTAAATATAGTGGTTGTTATAGTACTATTCATCCAATGAATTCTATCGATACTTTATTTCAACGAGTTTTCTTTAAATAACCCACCTATGGCCGGGTATTTAGTGAAATGTTAAAAAGACGTTCTCTAAGCTTATTATGTTTTAGAATCGACCCTTTAAGGTACAATGAGGGTCTAGAATACAGTTTTGTGGGTACAGTTATTAAAGCGCGTGGGCCATGGAAGGTCGTATAAAGTATAGTCGAGAAAGAAAGTGGAATTTGGTGGAGTAGTGGAGAGATAAAAGTTTCGTGCGTAAATTACAGGACAGTGCGTAAATCATCATGATCCACTTACTGTAGAGAAAACTTAAACACTTGCAGAGACCCGTTTCTGTCTTTTTTTGAATTTAGGACATTTGAAGACACTTTAAAAGACTCGTTTTTTGTCTTTTTTTGACACATTTGGCATTGTAACTAATTCTTCAGGGATCACTTTGAGACACTTGAAACACCTTAAAGACCTTTTAGAAACCACTAGAATAACCACTTTAGACAATGAAAAAAAGACCTTTTCTGTCACTTGAAGACACTTTCCGAGACCAAAATAACCACTTTCTATGACCACTTTCTATGACCACTTTCTATGACCACTTTAAGACAGCACCTCAGAAAAGTTTTATTAAAAGACACTTGAAACTTGAGACTTGACACTTGAAGACACCCTGAAAAAGACCTTTTATATGGCGTGCTCTTATGCTAAACTGTTATTAAATAACACTCTCTCTGTCTCTGTCTCTCTTTCTCTCTGTCTCATTTTCTCCAATTTTGTCTAATTCTCCAATTCTCCAATTCTCCAATTCTCCAATTCTCCCCTTATTCTACATCTCTACATCTCTACATCTCTACATTTCTCCATTTCTCCGATTCTCCATTTCTCCATTTCTATATCTCTACATTTCTCCAATTCGCTCTGTCTCTCTGTCTCTCTTTCCCCCTTTATTTCTCTTTTATCGGGATACTGGAAGAAACCTGCATACAGAGCTCTTCACCCCACTTCAACACGTCTTCTCCTTGATTCCCCGTCTTCTCCTTGATTCCCCGTCTTCTCATTGATTCCCCGTCTTTGCCAATTCCTATAAAACCCCGGATCTTGGCTTGTCGTGTTGAAGAGTGTCGATTTCGGGTAACATGTCTATACAGTAGGGTATAATTGAGAACAGTAGATTACAGAACAGTATATTACGGTACAGCACGGTAAATTACAGAGCAGCATAAATTACAGAGCAGCATAAATTACAGAGCAGTTGTAGTAGTGCAGTTTTGTTAATGGGTGAAAATGATATGCTGGATTAGTGGGAAATGGAACGGTGGTATTTTTCTTTACAATCGATTGAAGTACGGTAGATTGTATTGTGTGCAGGAAAGAAAAGGGAAGGGCAGAAAAAAAATGAGAAATAAGGTTTGAGTGTATCTTTAGCAAAGGCTAGAATAGTTCTTTTTCCCGTAATTAAAAAAAAAATAAGTCAAAACCGTAACCCGAGATTTAACCAAAAGGTTAATTTATTATTAGAAAAATGGGGTTCTCTGTGCAGTCTGTGGATTAAATAAAGAGGAATAGAAATGGGAAGACTGAGAATGGAAAAAATAGGATGAGAAAAAATGAAAATGGAAAAAATAGGAAGGACGGAATTGGGATTTGCCGAAAGGCGTCCAGGGGAAAGGCGTGCAGGTGAAAAGTGGGGTAAGGTCAAAGGCATGTCATAGACGAACTTCACAATGGTGTATCTATACATAAGGCTTGTACACTACATGAATGGGACGGATTTGGAATTCGCACTTTAAACGAAGTTTAAAATAAAGAGCCTCGGTAGCGAGGCGGGCTTATATGCAGGCCCATAGAAAAAATAGAAAATACACAATTCAACCACACCTAAAAAAACCTAGACTTCCCCGTACTAGTGATCAATAGATGAATAGTTTATTTTTACATCGTTGGTTTGTTATTGGTTTGGTTTAACGTCTTTTCTGGTGAAACGGTCGTGTTTCGGTTCCATGGACATGTTTCATCAACGTTTCATCGACGTGTCATGCGTGTTTCAGGATTCATCTTTGTTCCATTTTTGTTTCATTGACGTTTGAGGCTTGATTTGGTTCCTGGAAAGAAGCCCTGGTTTTCTTCAAAGCATTGTTCAAATTCTAATTCAGGTACCGTTTCAGGCACCGCCAAACCACGCAAAACATTGCATTAGCGAACGTTCGTGGAGCCTCAATGATACATCCAACCTACACATTGAACCTCTCGAACACACATGAAACGCCCGAGAAACGCCCGGGAAACGCCCGGTTAGCGACTCGTAAGAATGGCAAACAATGGCATCCCAAGCGGCCGACGCTAATCATACGTTAGCTCACTTTCCACAGGGACAATGGACGCAGGTGACATGACGTTATGGGCTAATCAGCAGTACCCGGGGACTGCACACAGGCGTCGTCCCCTCTCCTAGGACCAGTAACACAATACGTAAACCTGAACGGGAAACAAAGGGCGAAACAATAGAGCAAAACCGCATGTTGTCATTATTAAGCGTTTAAACGTTCCGCATCACTCGATTCATGCAATGCGAAGGAAAGACGCCTGGACAATCCCGGTGCATATATGGCCCATTGTTCAGGCGCCACCAAGACATAAGCGGAAAATAAGGACAGATGCGGCTCGCGCGGCTCACGCGGCCCAGACTCAATGTGCACGGCTTCAGATTTCGCAAATAGCAAAGGCAAATGCAGTGCTGGATCGCTCGGTACATTGCTCCCCTCCAGTGCCGTTCCGCGGATCAGCACTGCCTGCGAGATTTAAAGCCGCGCTATGTCAGCAGCCAGTAGCCACGCGCGCGTTCTAATACCGAGTGGCTGCAGTAGATGCATGCTTCGCGCACCGCTGATAGACAGTCCATGCATGCTTCGTGCGGCGCCTATGTGCACGCCGCGAAGACTTTGCGCACACTGTCCGCTCGCCTCCACCAGGCTTTTCGCACACGGTGCACACCCGATGCAGCCTCACGCAGCCATTACTGCGCCGAGGACGCAATTGACTAAGGAACCCCGCCACATCCGTGCCCCCGCGCCCATCCACCTGCCGATTAACATCCCTTGATCTATGATTGACATCTCCTGATCTATGACTGGCAACCGCCACCTTCTGGCCAAATGCTTTGTTCTTGTTTTGGGTTTGCTCCTCCACGCCTGGTGTGTACATAGACAGTGATAGTGTTAGTGCTAAGTGCGGAATTGGGGTGGCGGGTATCTGATGACGGTTGGAGACTAGAATCAGAGCGGAACTCCTTGTGGGGGACTGTGTGCAGCACCCTTGATTAAAGGTGGGTCTTGGCGAGGGGGTATGATCGAGGAACTGCAAGAGTTAGCCACCCCAAGCATTTCTGCCACGCCAGATTAGTAATGACGAGGCCAGTCGGCTCAAGAAATGTCTTGTGCATAGGCCTTGATTCTTTACGAGCAGAACTAGTGCATCGGACGGGGCGGAGAAAGGCCCAAAGCGGCAAATCGCGCGTCGAGCCGGACCCCTATTCGGATCCGTTCCGGAAGCCGCGGCTATGGCTGCAGGACAAGTTAGAACTAGCAAGCTAGTTCGAAAGGTAGGTCTGCGGACGAGGATGAAGAATCTTCGAGCACGTCGTCGCCAGATGTCCATAGCCGAGGCTACTACAAGAATATGCGCTTTGGGTGACCAGGCGACCAAGATCTGACACCCGCGTATGCACGGCCGGCATGCGCGTCGAGCTGTGTGAAGGCGCGATCGGTCCCAGGGATGCCGAGGCGTCGGCGTGGCTAGGAATGTCTGCTTGCATTGACAGGTGATGTTTGCTCTATGGCTATGCCACGCAGCTACCCCTAACTGACACAAGGCAAAAGACAAAGACAAAAAAAAAGACAAAAAAAAGAAAAAGAGACAAATAGACAGAAGACAAAGAGACAAAAGGAAAAGAGACAAAAGAAAAAGACAAGACGAAAATCCCCGGGCGAAAAAATGGATAATAGACACAATGGGGACAAGTCTCATGAAGAAGAAAAAAACAGGCCCCAGTTCGAATGGTTAGGCAAACGTGATGAAACGTGACGTACAGCGAAAGGCCGCCTAAAAACGCCATATTAAATACAAACCAGAAACCAGAGAAACAAATAAAAATAAAAATAAAATTAAATCATGTAGTGGAAGATGAAACACCGATGAAACCCAAGAGAGAACTGGCGGCCAATGAAAACAGCGGGTTCCATAAATGGATTCCAAAAATAGAAACAAAACAAACGTAAACAAATCCAAGAAAAGAAACTCCAAACATGCACCCGCCGTGTGGGCCGATGTATGATCAGCAGCAGGAGGGGGATGGCTGAGGCTGTCGCAAAAGTCGGTGCTGATTCCGAGCCGCAGACTGCACACAAGGCGGCAGGGCTGCGCTCTCTTGGCGGTTTTTTTCAGCCGTCCGCGAGCTTTTCGGACTGTGCAGCGGAAGAATCGGAAATACTTTTGAACCGGCCGATTCCTATATATCGTCTCTCACCTGCCCTTCCATTCTTGCACCTATTTCTTTCCCCCACTTTTTTGGTGTCGACCATCCGGTGTTCTTTTTCCATCTAAAGCCGTTTCACAATAAAAAACGTCCGATATATTTGCCAGAATTCACGATCTGCCAAATTCTCTTTCCCCTCTTTTCCAGATCATTGTGAATCTTAGGGTGTCCACTTTGGTTTAGTGTGTCAATTCAAAGTCCTTGTCCAGCTGTCAATCTGTTTTAGTGTCCGGTATCCGTTTCACATTTGTTTCAGAATCGTTTCACGTTTGAATCCTTCCACTGAGCTTTCCTTTTGGTTCAAATCCCAAGACACGTTTCGTTCACTTCCACAGATTCACTTCTCCTTTTGTTCTTTGTTCTTCGTGTCCATAGTCTGCTTGCTTTAGCATCCCGTTCCGCCAAACCCGTGCGATCCGCCTCTTTCCCTATACACTCCAGGGCCAGTTTGTCGAATATATTCCTGGTTGCCATTTCCGCCTTGTCCAGTTAAGGCCCTTTTAGCGACTTAGTTTCTTTCCCTTAATTTTGAGTGGCTTTTCCTTAATTTTGAGTGGCTTTTCCTTAATTTTGAGTGGCTATTCCTTAACTCCGAGTGACTTCGTTGCCTTCGTTACCTTCTGTTCTTAACTCGACTTTTAGTCAGAGTTCTTCCTCGGTCCATTATAGTCTGAGATGGGAAATAAAGTGGAGTGCCGCCTCCCCTCGCTAAATTCGCTCGCGTTGGACTTTG
This sequence comes from Metschnikowia mauinuiana, assembly GCA_002374555.1. Lineage (NCBI taxonomy): Eukaryota > Fungi > Ascomycota > Pichiomycetes > Serinales > Metschnikowiaceae > Metschnikowia > Metschnikowia mauinuiana. The sequence goes on along the minus strand of NKZY01000758.1, from coordinate 2,932 downwards.
CTCTACCGCAGCAAAACGCACCCAATGCCTCTTACCCTATACATTTTCCCACAAAGTTCCAGCCACATCCCCATGAATCAAAGGAACTATACGCTGGGAAGGGGCAGTACCCACGTGACGCCTATCCACGTGACCCATTGCCCCGTGATCCGTACCCACGTGACCCTTATCCCCGGGAACAGTACCCACGTGACCCTTATCCCCGGGAGCAGTACCAACCGGAATCTTTCCCCCGTGAAGCTTTCCCCCAGTACAGTCAGTACGATCAATATGGCCGGGCCCCACGTGACTCGACCCACTCTCCTCCCACCTTGGAGTCTGCCCGTAAGCTACCCAGTGTGGTACCCAATGCGGCTCAATTGCAACCAGACATCTTTTCGCCCGGGAAAGCATTCGGGTTCGGGAACCCACCAAACACTCACACTCAAAATGGCGGTGCAAATCCCCAAAACACAACCGTCGCTCTTGATCAACTGAGAATGGCCTCGGCAATGGTTCCTGGGCCTTCGGCTTACATCACCAATACGTATCCTGCGTCATACTCGACCAAGTCGTCTCTTTCCGAATCGGCCTCCGATGAACCTGCACTTGGGGCCACTTATCTTCCATCAGTTGCTAAGGTGCCAGTGTCGAGTCTACCTGCAGGCCCAGTGCCATCAGTGCACTCCCTTACTTCAGTTCCTTCCGTTTCTGGCCCTATTTCCGGTGGTGTCTCTGGTCCTGCATCGACATATGACGCAGCACAGAGCCTTAGTCAAACGCCCGAACGGGCGCCCAGCGAAGAGCTGTTTTCCGATGCCGAAAATGGGTTCTCGCCCAAATCCAGCGACTCGCCTCGTTCGGGGTCGCCCGAGCCCCAGAAAAAACGGAAAAAGCGCCAGTGTCCCCAGTGTTTACAGCACTTCTCCAACTTGGCTACTCATCGGTCCACGCATCTCAACCCCACAGCCAGACCTCACGTGTGTAAAGTGTGCCAACGAGGATTTGCACGCCCCAACGACCTTTTCCGCCACTTCAAGTGCCACTGGAAAGAAATGGGCGCCGACCACGGACAATTCAAGTGTCCGTTCAAAAACGGCGACGCCGGCAATAAGTGCAGCCACACGCTGGGCATTTTCTCCCGGTGCGACACCTACAAAAACCACTTGAAGGCCATTCACTTCCAGTACCCCGAGGGCACGAAAAAGAGCAACCGGAGCAAGATCCCGGGCACGTGCAAGCTCTGCAACAAAGAGTTCAAGTCGGTGGATGACTGGATCGCTCTGCACATAGAAACCCACGAGTGCCAGGCCATCGAATAGAACTCCGCATTAGATTATAGACTTTCAGTGGAAATTGAAGTATACAACTTACACATAGATATAGATATACTCATCTCTCCACAGCCTGTAACCTATTTATTGATCACTTGTATTCTATATTAGCAAAAGTGCCATTGATTTGGCGTAATACTGCATATACGTATATGATGTATGGCCTGTATATAACTATCTTACTCTAACCAGTACCAATTAGACCCCAAAAACAACAGAAAAAAAAGGGTTCAAAGCCGTGGAATGGACCTTTACCATCACTCGATATACCCTTAGTCAGTGGTCCAACTAAAAACCTTTTGTATACATTGCCAAGACAAACCAGAATTCATAACCCTTAAAGCTAACCACAGTGTCTAATTTTGAGGGTAATAGGTAACTGTTCTTCGTGATTGGAGTCCAAAAGAGCCAAAGATGCTTTTCCTAAAACGTCTAAAAGGCCTTTTTCAACTTGAATCTTCAACTTGGGGGTTCTGGGGGATGCACGAACGAGGACTATATACAGGAAAGTGTCTATCTGCAGGTCGGCTGGGGGTCGGTTTTCAGGGTTCCAGCAATTGCGGCCACCCCAAACTTTGGCAGCCATTTTTTACCAATGCGTAAATGATGGTAGCTTAATTTCAGCCAATTTTATTGAATGGTGGCCCAGAAACTTACGCTTTTCTCGTGCACTAAGGTTTGAGTACCTGCATATAGCCCCAAATGGTACATGGATATCTCTATACATCTAAAGCTTTTTTACATCTATTTGTACATCGCAAGAGGTATTTATAGAAAAAGCAGGCTCACTCGACAGCAGGTTTCACATTGGTTTATAAATCCAAGACCTGCTGAAGTTCTAACGGTATGTGAGCCTTTGAGCCTTTTCTCCCAAATTCGCTCCCAAATCCCTCCTCAAATGACACTCCATTCCCATCTCTAGAAATATCAGACTCTTCTTTTTCAAGTCATGAATATTAGTATTAGCTATTTTTAACCAGTGTGTGGGCAGAAAACTATGCTTCCCTCTCGCTTCCATGCTGCGTGTCCGGCATACAAGGGCCAGGGCCTACCTTTTACCTACAAACCCAAAATTTCTCTCCATATCCATCTATAACTGAAATGTAGATGTACAGAAGTAGACCTTTTAAAGGCCACCAGGCTCGTTTAATTAGAAAATTTTACCGGGATTCCTGGAGAAACCCTAGATTTCTAGATTTCTAGATTTATTTCTCTGAAACGTCTTCAACATTTTACCGGATTCGAAAGTACAAAACTAACCTCGCTAATAATTTAAAATTTCCAAAAGCTTAATTTGAAACAAATTCGTGGACACAAGAATTCTATATGAGCTGGTGCCTGAGCATTTTTCCGTCTATTTCTGCTGAGCATTGTTTAAAAGCTTTTTCCGAGCATTGTTTAAAAGCTTCTTTTCCGAGCACAATCGTCAAGCATTGTCTAGTATGATTTTGAAACATTTTCAAGAATCTTGAAACTTTTCCAAGCATTTTCAAGATTGTTTCAAGTCTTTTCTTGCAAACTTCAAACAATTTTAAGCTTTCAAACTCGTCGATCTTTGTTTGGTACACCGCACCACCCAACACCGTGAGCTGGAAACAATGAAACCAATGGGCTGATCT